>CM061533.1:236620260-236940293 GCA_030545055.2 Neoaliturus tenellus
TTTTTAAATTGCCGCTCCGTGAAAATATTGAAATATTAATATTTTGAAATTAAAACTTACGGTGTTTAAATGGGTGCTTAGTCTATATTTTTACCTAGAGACAAAATCCTTTGTCTGTACTAATTAACATTTTATATGTAGTTCCAAAATTATAGATATATTTTTACGGCCAAGAGAGGAGGTTATGAAAGTACCAAGAAGCCAGCTTGTGATTGTACCCAATCCTTAAGTCTATTAGTTTAACACAACGACATTAATTCTGGTTTAGAGGTTATAAACAGGCCACATTACAGACCATCAAAAGCTTCATTAGTTTCATATTGAATATTATAATAGTTTCATATTCAACTTAAAAAAAGTTGCTCAGCAGAAAACTGAAGACATGAGTTTTGCGCCTAAAAACGATTAAAAGCCGACTCATTACTCGTTTATATTAATGCTATTTGATTTTCACTGTTATGTCCAACTGTATATATAAAGGGTTAGTTAAAATTAACTATGTATTTAAAAAAACTCTTAGAAATTCTACAGAATGATTCTTATGTATTACAAAACCATGTACACGTTGTGACCTGTGTTTTGCGACGGACGCAGGGAATTTGTTAAATGTGCCCAGAATAGTTCAGCTGCCGGGATCCTTCCAGGGGTCGTAATTCTTCAAAAAGTTTGCAAAACACGGATCATCAATTTTTCGGGTTTTCCAGGAGATGGCTCAGGAAAGTAAGGTGCTTCGGTACTTGTCGGGCACAGGTGGGCTCGTTCGACGACTCTCCACTGGCTTGAGGCTTTTGGATTGGGTCGACTTCTGTAGTCTGAAAAATGGACAGAACGGGAGAGAGAGGCTTCGGGATCTCATTCCTTGAGGTCGGGGGTCCACTGGGCAGCTCGACCATCTCACAATCCGATATGTCCGACTCGTTCGGAAGTTCGAGGATTTCGATGTCGCTATCAGAGTCGATGGTCTCTTCCGTCATCGTCAAAAACATGTCCGGGACTTTTAGGAACGGGTCTTCCTGGTTTCCGTCTTCATTCCGGACCGAACCGCCAACAGCGTGGATAATTATTTCTCCGATGCGTGGGTAGGTTGGAGACGCCGGATCATCAGCCAGGTACATCGATCGGAAAACGACGAGCATCTCACGCATCCTCTGATTCACTGCCTGATCAAGGTCCTCTTCCGTGTAAGATGGGGTTGGGCTCAGAAATCGTTCGATGCTGTTTCTGGCGTCAAGTGATTGAGGGAGCGGCTCTTCTTTTCCCCGCCTCAGTAATCCCAAGATGTACCACCGCAGATCCTCACTTCCAGGGGAAACGGCGTCCGCTGGGTTGGCCTTGCGAGCAATGCATCCTGCGTAATAGCAAGTGTAGAACCCGCAGTCCACGGCATTGTCCTGGAACTTCAGCCCCGTTGGATTTCCTTTGAGGGTCCAGCTGTCACGTCCAATATCTGAACCGTACCTCTTGGCCTCCCTGTCGAGGTAATTCAAGCAAGTACGAAGGCGCTCACGGTGCTCACTCCCCAGTGAGTCGTAACTCCTTATCGTCCTCTCTCGCATGAATGCAGCAATCAAATACCAGTGCCCATCGTCGCTGCGACTCTTGGGTTTTGGGTGGACGTGAACTGGGAACAGAAGTACGTATTAGTAGGTAATTTTCACCTTTTTCGTCCAACGTTTGACTCTCTCAAACCCGCCTTTATCTAGGGCGGTGAAGAACACTGTAGAAAAATTGTAAATCTTCAAAAATTCGGGACTTTCTTAAGATCGGTCTCTCAATAAAATCAAAAAATCCTCTATAACCCTGTCGTTACAAAGGCTGGTGGAAGTGATTTCGTAGCCCCTTCAGTCCTCCTACTCAGCGCCAGAGGTCTCGCCTCCTCGCCTTCTTCCACGATGAAGGGTCCCTCTCGACTAGGCCCTGCCGTGGAGGGTGGATTCTTAAGGGGTTGGGTTGCCATGCTGAAGCCAAATACCACACTGCAAGCAAGAAGCAACCATGCAGGATTACATGCAAAGCGATAAGCAGTCTACGCAATACTTTAAAGCAAATTACTTCAAAGTGCATGCATTAATGAATCAGGGTTAACCATTTATACTTATCAATGCAATTTCTGGGTAAACCCCTGCCGTTCTTACTGAATTTATTTATCACGGGGTACGGATGGATTCAAATCATACGCATGAATGGTACCAAAGGGACCACCTTTCTGGTCTACCAGAGAATAAACTTTCGTTCCTATCAAGCAGGAAATTTTGTAAGGTCTCATGGGTATAACTATCCTATAGTCACTATGGATATCACTATCATCTACAACCTTTTATCATACGATAGAATATTTTGTCAATAATATCAATATATCACTATTTTGGGACCTGGACCTCAACATAGTTGGTATTTTACCTGAATATGAATGAGAGATGAGTGTAGGATGGTTGTTGCGCGATCTTCAACTCTTGTTATTAAGGCCGACATTCCTTAGAGATTACTGTTAATTAATAATCCAACAGCCAATGGTATCTAGGGACCTACAGTTAAACGTGGTATCGGAACCACAATTTTGACCTCATATACAAGAATTGGTCTAATTATGCGGATGGTCTTCTTGGATGAACTAGTATTTACTAAGGCGGATGTTGAGGTCGCACATGAACTACACAAAAAATTCCTTCGATTTGCATCAACTGCGAAGAAAAGGGTCCCCAAAAATGTGCATCAACTGCGCGAAGCCCGAGCCAGGTATACGGTAGTTGGTGGCGGAAGAAATCTCCTAGTTTACAGGTAATCACAAACTCCCGTATCACAAAGTGTGGTCAAACTCTTGCTTAGTCACTAGTATTCGTAAATATTTAAGTGATTTTCTAAACTCCACTCCCCATTGTATTTTATTGGTTATTTCGGTCCGTTACGGTATAGTTTTCAAAGTGCAACATCAACCACGTTGCTTTAGATTTTTCGTAATTTTATGTGTTTTGAAAGTGTGCTAACTGTAAATATTTTTTTGTTTTATTTATAAAAGTATGATCAATTATATTTTTTGTTAAAAATAGTGGAAATATTTTAGACATATATTTTTTTACGAAGAAATTTATCAGTGAAAGAGTATAAAATTTGATAGTTAAGGCCGGATACAGGTTCAAACGAGTTTTATAATCGTCAGAGTATGATAATATGTAGTCCGTATTGGGAACTATATTTAAAATCAAATACAAGAATTTATCCTCCCGTAATGGAAACGAACATAACCATGAAGCTTCTCCGCTTTATCTGGTAAACAGATTTCTTATTGAACGGCCTACTATGAGTTTTTCACTATGAAATAAGTAAAAAGTAATAAACATATTTTAGTTTTTCTTTTAATTTTAATGTAATGTAAAATTATATAATTTGCAAATATTAAAACCCTATGCTGTCTCTCATGATACTGAAGTAGACCCACCATTTCGCGCAGTTACTGCACGTCTCTGGTCGTCCCTGAGAGCTTTTCGCGCAGTTGATGCATCCCTGGCTACCTGGCTCAGGCCAATTCACGCAATTGATGCACGCCCGACGTTGATCCCCACTGAGGAATATCGCATCCACAATCCATTGCTTACAACTATCCACAATTCGTGACCTCCAAGTAGCTGGATTACAGGACGACTACTCCGTCCCAGTTCCAAGTCCATAGTATCAGTATTAATTTATTAAATATAATATATTTATTTGGAACTTCCATAGTGAATTAAGTTTGTATACATAGATCAACCACTCTTGGCAAGAAGTATCTTCTATTCTTATTTTTTTATTACCATGGTTGACGGATTTACGGACCATACAGTTACTCCGGCTTGAGCCAAATTGCCAATGTTGGAGCCACCATTGTTTTACTGACTAGGTCATCTCAACGACAAGCCTAAGTTATCTATTTCTTTTGGACTAAAATTGGTAATGTTGGCCATTATAGCTTGTTATGGGTAAAATGAAAAAAATACTGATTAATGATGCAGTAGTCAGTCACCTTTCACGTGTATCTCTAAGAGGCCTCGAAGCCCTATTAAAATATATATATTTACATTTGCTGATTTTAGTTCTATAAGTGTATAATAATATTAAAACTTTGATACTAAAACAATTCAAACAACCTATTTTAACTGTTTAGAGCTTTTGTACCACATTTCTTCATGAAATAAAAATGTATTTTTATGTCTCTATTATTTTCAAAAAATGTAGGCATACTACATGATATAGTGCTGTGAAAATAAATAAATTACAGAATAAAATAACAAAATAAGGTCTATAATGTTTTGAAGCAAGGGTTTTATCGTACCGCTGGGGAAAGTAAACGGTATTATTCCTTGCTTAAGGTGTTCGTAAGGAAAGAATAACATAACTTGTCAAGCTCCTGTATCTATTCAGATTATCAGATAAGGTAATGAAAATAGGCTGTTTTTTAAGTGAACAAGGAAATTAAATACAAAAATAAATTTATACTTTCGTCCAAAATGTCTTGTTAACGTGTATTTAACTTGGTGCAGTAACAATTTTACAATATATTAAATTATTAAGTCAATGAAAAGCCTTAAAATAAATTTACCCAAATAAACACATATATATATAACTTAAACATTATATCAAACGTAAATCGGGAAATATAACCAGATGACTATAATTTACAAGATGACTATGTTGTAGCCTTGAGAATAAATGGTAGTAAAAATTATAGCTTGAAATAAAGCTCTCGCGCCTTTGAGAATAAATAATGTAATTTTGCTGTAATATTATGTATGCACATAGCTATTATATAGTTGTCAATGCCCGAGGCGAATTGATATTTTTTCGAGTCTATGTCAAAATAATATAGCCTTAAATTTATAAGGATGTCTTTAAAGTCCTTCACCAAACTTCATAATATGAATAACTGCGTCAAAATAAGAAAAAAAGTTTATATGAAGGTATGTCCTGGTATGCTTTTTTTACCTAGATATCCGCTATTCGGTTTTTTACTTTTAATAATTTTTATTTCGCTGATTGCGTGATGTAGGAACTTCATATTTGGAATGGACCTTCTGTAATACTAATGTCCATTTCCTAAGATCTAGGTTTTTAAGAACACAAACTTTATGACTGAATTAGCTTTAAAAATGAAATCATTTAAATTTAAACATAAAAAATGTGTATTCTTATTTTTATAAGATAGAGATCTCATATATCACTTGGTATGGATACACATTCGTTGATTCATCCTTCCTTAAGACGATAAAGATTAAAATAATTTAAATTAGCCCAAATTTATTGTAGGGGGAAATAAATGTTTGGTGGCGAGGAATGTCGACATTTGCGGGTTGAGCGTTGGAGCGGAAACTCGTCCCTCATTCTCACAAAGTAGTAATGTCCGTAAGTTTAAACATTAAAAATAGATATTGAATTTATTCTGCATTTATTCTAACACATCACCACTTAGTAAGTTAATAAAATAAATTACTTTAACTCTCTATAAATAAATTAAATTATTATTACTTTACGCTTTTCTTGTAAACAAAATCATCACTAATGTAGTTTTTGGATACTTATAATTTTTGCTTACATTTCTCATTCAATTTCAGAAACACTTCCTATTGGCATTTGATATGAATTTCTTGTCATCTTTACTCAAATTTCAAATAAATGAGATTCTATACAGGTGAGGCTAATCATATTCAAAGAATATATCATATGAAAAAAGTTGGTATGGTTTGAGGATGTATTATAATACCCATTAACCTTTAAATCAAATTTTAATGATAAGTTATTGTAATAATTGTTATAATCGTTACAACTCTTGATTATATAAGGTGCTTTTCAACTACTTTCTCAATAAAAGTGTACTTTAAGAAAAAAATAGGTGAAAAAATCAAGCAACTCTTTTAAAGAATAAAAATATGTGTATTGATATAAAAATGAAGAGGAAAGGGAGGTGGTTTATGCATATTCCCACGTCAGCAGACATCTGCGTGGGACTGAAGCACTGCCGCAGTGGCGCAGCGTTTCCTGGTAAAGCTGAGCCTTTGTGATGTGCTGGAACAGCATTATAGAATATACCGTAATTAGACTTGGATGTTTCGATGTCCAGGAATCATTTTATGACACTTAAAATATACTCTTAATAAATAATGTATAATTTTTAATTATGTAATAACCACGTAAAAATGTTTATTTAGCATGCTATAGTACATTTTTTATTTAGGTTGAATTTATTTATTTATTTATTTTTATTTATTTATTTATTTATTTTATTTTTATTTATTTATTTTTTTATTTTTTAACAAAACCCAGTAAGAGCTAGTTTGGTGCATTGTGTCTATCCTCAGCGATATACGACTCTTTTCTGTCTTCAACAGGACCCTGTACTCCATCCTAAGCTGTATCTTCAAATGTTTGCCATCAATTTTGAGTTTTTTCTATAATTTTCTTTGTTTCCTACGCTACGTCTTCTGTTTTAATATTACACTTGCTTGTAATCTTTTTTCATTAGTTTCATCTTCAAATAATTGATTTTGCCGTTCAAATTGCCTCTTAAAATTCTTTTGTATATAACTTTGTGCAACGCTAGCCTTTCTAATCTTTCATAGGTTTATCATCTTTTGCACTTGCACGTGAACTGTGATCTTTGTGATAATGTCTTTTACTCATCAAAGCTCCAACTTGGTCATCAATATGATTGTCGGATACCCAGACAAGTCTTGGTTATTCTAGCTGTAATAGGTTTAGGAGCACTAATAAAAGTACAATATTTTTTTAAAGTCAAAACTCATTAAGAGCTAGTTTGGAAAATTGTCTCTATCCTCAGCGGTATACTCCTCTTATCCGTCTCCAACTGGATCCTCCACTCTATCCAGAGCTGTATTTTCAAATATTTGGCTCTGCTTTTGTAGTTCTTCTATCCTTTCGTTTGTTTCCTTGGCCAGGTCTTCTTGGTTTACGTTTACACTTGCGTGTGGTCTTTCTTCAATAGTTTCATCTTCAGATGATTGATTTTAATGTTCAGATTGTCTCTTAAACTTTTTTTCTATATATTTGTGTGCAACGCTAGCCTCTCTAATCTACCATAGGTTTGTCCTTTTTTGCTCTTGCATGTGAACTGCGAGCTTTCTGATAGCGTATTTCACTCATCAAAACACCAACTGGGCCATCAATATGACTGTCAGATACCCAGACAAGTATTGTTTTTTTTTTTCTGGTTGTGGTGGGGCTAGAAGCAAAACGCGTTCGTCTGCGACGATCGTACGACCTTGCCCGATGAGCCAGTTTGGCTGTTTTCTTGATTCTAGTACAAGAATTAAAATTAAGATATACCTATGTGCCGTTTATCTCTCATACGTTTTTCTACCGTTCGCACTTGCACCTGAACTGTTAGCTTTGTGGTAACGTCTTTTTGCTTAGTGATGAAGTCTTTCACTCAATAAATCTCCAACAGGGCCATCAATATGACTTCCGGATGCTCAGATAACTCTTGGTTTTCTGTTTGTGATGGGTTTAGGAGGACTATTGAAAGTACAATAATTTTTAAGTCAAAACCCAGTTATAGCTAGTTTGGGACATTGTCTCTATCCCCAGCGGTATACTCCTCTTATCTGTCTCCAACCGGACCCTCAACTCTATCCTGAGCTGTATCTTTAAATATTTGGCTCTGCTTTTGCATTTATTCTATCCTTTCATTCGTTCTTCGGCTAGGTCTTTTAGGTTTATGTTTACAATTGCATGTGGTATTTCTTCATTAGTTTCGTTTTGAGATAATTCATTTTGCTGTTCAAGTTGTCTCTTAAAATTCGTTTCTATATAACTTCATGCTATCGCTAGCCTTTCTAATCTCCCATACGTTTGTGTACTTCTCATACTTGCACGTGAACTGTTAGCTTTGTGATAACGTCTTTCACTCAATAGAGTTCCAACTAGGCCATCAATATGATGGTCGAACACCCTGGCAAGTCTTGGTTTTTTTTTTATGTGAGGAGCACTTTTACAAGTACAATATTTTAAAATCAAACCCCAGTAAAAGGTGGTTTGGGTCATTCTGTATATCTTCAGCTGTATACTCCACTTATCTGTCTTTAACTGAAACCTCTACTGCATCGTTAGGCCTTTTATCTCAGCCGCATTCAATATTTAATACAGAATACGTTTGAAATTCGCTTTGAATTTGAAAACTTTATCTTACTGTGAAAAGTTCATCTACGGTGTAACTCGGAACAAACATTTACGGGTCTATGTTCGATTGAATTTTATTTTCTCTTGATGAAATCAGCTTATAAAATCTTTTACACTGTATATACGTAGTCACTCTGTATATCTTGATTAACCTTAGAATTAGGTGTTAAGAACAGTTAACAGTTAAGAACTATAATGCCTTAATAAGTAGAGGCCAAGGGCTCAAGAATCCAATAAGAGAGCCAATTCCTAGCGCAGGCTCTATTTATGTCGCAATAAGCCAAGAGTTCAGTCGAACAGTTTTGCCCCGATGGTTCATGTCTTTCAATTTTATAGGTTTTTCTTTGTCGAAACCAAATCAATTAATTCTACAATATTATTCAGGCATAATTTCACAAATGAATGGGTAGGGATAGTTTTAGCAATTATTAGCATACATTTTAAACATGTAATTATAACCTTCCAATCATGCGGAGTACAATAATAATAATTAGACGGTTTATAAGTTTATTGGTCATCATAAAAAATACTAGTTTTGGTAACATGTGATAAATGTTGCTTTGCTGGGTTTTCAATATTAATTTTGATAACTCTTTACCTAGCACAAGATTAGGAAGTAGAGTTGGTTTACATACTTCTTCCATGAAAGTCGAATCTTGCACTTAATGAGAGAACAGAACACTTCATTAGATGTTTTATTTCTCGTCGCTAAGAGATTGCATTTGATGGTGAACCCACACCATCTTCTTTTGATAGCACAGGACGTACGCATCAGCTTATGCTTTTCATTACTCGGCTGTCATGAAATAATATGCAAATTTCTCCTGTCATGTAAACAAACTGCTTTGTTTGCGGTTAATCGTGTGTTTATAGTAAAAGATAACCATTCGGGAGCGCGTGCTTGTTTTCCACATAAAAGCAATTAACTTGATATATTGTTTTACAAAATACTATAGGGTGAAAAAAGATATTTTAAATGTCTATTTAATCACCCATGAGTGCAATATTTGTTGTGTAAAAATGCTAACCAATGTTAGTTAATTTTCCTACTTTACGTTCTTCACCCTTACTCAACCATTTTATATTATGAAAGATTAAGTTGGTTGCAGTTTATGTTTGTATTACACTTTTTATACTTTAAATTTCAAGATTTTTCGCTTCATGCATAATACATTTTCAAATGATCTTGGAAAGAAGGATGTACTGATGTGAGCCATTTTATTACTTTGTTTGGTAGATTTATGGACCATAGAGCTACTCCAGTTTGGGCCAAATAGCATATAATAAAATTCCCGCTGTTTTCTATTATATTTGTTGTCTTACCCATATTTTATTTTTTAGTACATAGCTTTGTAAGAAAATATATAAACTATTCATTAAGAAAATGAGCAAAGTGAATGGATGGGTTTGGCAAATATATTAATTGCATGGCAGTAATGAAAATATTTTTAGTACACTACTTTAAAATCATATGAAATATTGTAATAAAATTTTAATACTTATTTGTATTTTTAATTTCATTTTAATTAATATACAAATTATGAATAAAAATAAATTAAAAGTCATCGGGTTTATGTCAATTATGATCAAAGATAAAAGTAAAATCTGGAAGAAAATGGTTAAATCCAGTCTAATAATGTAGTGATTAGGATTTTTATATGTTTACTTACAAAGATAGGCATATGTTACAAAGATTTTAACATGATAAAGGTGGTAAACAAGCAATAAATAAAAAGTTTTTTACATTATTATATCTTAATACTAATTATTATTTTACTTGATCCCTGTTTTGTAACTTCTCATCATAATACATCAAAATCCAGGTAGGTTGTCTTTGTTGATCCGCAAAACTATTCCAGTTTTTATAATAGGTTTATGTGTACAAATACATAACAATCTATAGCGTATTAGCTACGGATTAAAAAGTGACCCAAATAAGCAAATAAAGGGAAAACCTTGGTTATCAGATTAATTCATTGTATAATTTCAAACCAGTTCTTATTTAAATTTGAATTCCGAGGTTCATCCAGAAGTTGTCTATGGGTCATGCATGTCTCCCAGCTGTACAGTGTCAATCACTAGCCGGAGTGACAGCTACACGGCCCGGCTCTCAGGGAATATTGGAAGATATAGAACAACGTGATGTATGAGACTTATCATACATAGTAGAGGTAAAACTTTCGCTTTGGTGTAATAAACACAACTTAGGTTGCTTGATTTATGAAGTCTTGCAAAGCCTCAAATGCTTCACAGAAGACATTCTATTATCTTTTGAGTTTCTAAATAAATAAACAGGCAAAATAAATAAAACGAAAGAAATAAATTTCGTTTTAGTTTATAGATTTTCTGTTTCTACTGCAATATATAATTTAATACCAAAATTATTATTTTGTAAAGAACTTCAATCTTTTTGTCAGTAAAAATGTCAGTTGGTTACAGTTAAAACAACAAAATTAACTATCTTATTTGTGTGTATAAATGTGTAAAGAATTATTTTGGAAAAATTCTTTCCAGTCATGTGAACATTTTAATAATTTGCAGATACCGACACTTTTTCTAAAAAAAAGGAACGCCCAATACCGCACCCCATTACATCTGTTATACAACCCCTAAACGAATTGTTTTATGGTTGCATAGTCAAAAAAAGCTAGATTTGGCGAGGATTCAGGGCACTCTCTTCTTCAGTCTCCTTTTATCAACATTTTAACAAGGTCCCAGTTAATAATAAAAGTCGGGACTCATTCTAGTCGAAAATTCTTAGTGCTTAGGCCTGTTTCACATATACCCGGCTGTCGTGTGCCGGCAGTCGTTTAACCGGCTGTCGGGTGAAGCAGTATATGGGGCCGTTCATATTTGCACGACACTTGCCCGACTAGTGTCGTGGTCGGTTAATCACTACCCGGCTGCCGTGGTCTAGTCGAGGGATGCCGGGCGCCCCCTCAGCAAAGGCCGGCTGCCGGTGTCGGGTAAACGGCACCGGCTGGAGTAGTGGGGGTAGCGGTCCATGTGACTGTTCACATACAACCAGCACCTGTCGTCCGTCGTCCGCCTGCGCTTTGTTACTTTTGTTTTGTAAGTGCTCAAAGTTGCAGTTATGACGGAGGTAGATCTTGAAATTCTAATTAGTTTCTAATCCAGTCTTATGGGGCAAGGCATTGGAAGACTATAAAGATCGAATCAAAACGAGAAATGCCCGGATTGAGATTTTTAAACGGTTAAATGAAGGATTCGAGGAGATGGAAGATAACAAAAGGAATGAATACGGTGAGTACAAACAATTTATTTAAGTATGCTAAAATAACAATATTCAAATCAAAATGTATGTTTTCAGCGTTAGGAAAAATAGATAGACATAATATGTTGCTTGTTTCAAGTACACGCGGACATGTCAAATCTTAGAGTACTGCCATTTCACTGAACCAACTGTAGTAGAAAAATAGTCCGTCATCATTTTCCTTACATTTTTTGCAGACAGTCCTCCCCGCACGTTTTCACAAGCAGGAATGTCTTCAAAGCCTGTTACTGTTAGGGCATCTTCAGTGTTGTAACCATCTCGTACAATAACGAGGTTATGTAAAATAATACACGCCTTAACAATGTCAGTAGCAAAATCGGGTTTTACATTCATAGCCCTATGAAAAATCCTCCATTTATTGCTGAGGATACCAAACGAACATTCCACATACCTCCGAGCTCTAGAAAGGCGATAGTTGAATATGCGTTTTTCAATAATCAATTTATGTCCAGAATAAGGTCGTAAAAGATGTTTGTGCAGCCCGAAGGCCTCGTCTGCAACAAAATAGTAAGGAACCCTGGGGGTTACTGTACCAGGAAGACAGTTTCCTTCAGGCAGTCCTAATGCATTGTTTACAACTGATTTCCAAAAAAGAGCATTCTTGAAATATAATGGAATCACTGTCTTTTCCATAACTGCCAACACTGACGTAAATGAATTAATATTGAGAATCTGCTACTGCCATTAAACACAACAGACGAAAATCCCTTGTAGTTGTAGTACATTGAGTTACATGGATGGACAATCCGCCCATGTTTTCCGTCCACTGCGCCAAGACTATGAGGGAAGTTAGCTCTTATTTCAAAGTTTTCAGCAATTTCTTTCCTCTGGTCTGTTGTCGGAACAGTAATGCATTCTTCTCGCAATTTCCAAAGAGCTCTACATACGTTTCTAACTATCGCGATGATTGTGGAAATTCCAAGTCTGTAACTGTAGTGCAGGTCAGTGAAGGAACACCCACTTGCCAGGTATCCGAAAAAAATCGTAATCAAATATTATTCAACTAATTTTTTTTATTTCAGGTTAATCGTTATGAAGAAATGGTCTAACATCCGGGACTCTTTCCAAAGAAGTGAGAGGAATTTAAAAAAATTCATGAAGTCTGGAAGCGCGAAGCAGCCAAAAAAGACCTACATTTATGGCGAACAACTTAATCTTTTGAAAAAAAAACCGTCACACCCCACGATACAGATGTCAGCTTTCCAGACAGTGGGAAATGTTCTCAGAAGCAAGAGGTATCTGGCGATTCGGACAATGACAATGGGCAGGACAGTAATAATAGTAGTGACATATGAGAATGCGTAGCAAGTGGCAGTGCTTCATTTAAAAAAAAACCGGAGCAACAGGAGAGGAATAAAAGGAAAGCTGATCCCGTTGAGTTAGAACTGCTTAGTATAATCAAGAAAAAAGATCGGCACTCTTCATTTTTTGCTGGCATAATTCCGTCACTGAATACATTTGATGATGATGAGGTCATCGAATTTCAGCTGAAGGTGTTGCAAATAGTGTCTGAAATTAAGAAACGCAAAAAATGCTAATCTCACCAATCAAAACACCGCATGTTTGCCTAACCCTAATCCAAATGACATGATCTCAGTTCAAGGTCGGCAGTATCTAAATTTACAGCCAATGCAAAACCCCTCTATATCTTGTCAAAATACTAACTTGAACAATGGTGCTGCTACTGACCCTAATAATTTACGTAACCTTAATACTGCTCAATACTACGAACGAGTAGGATCATCTCCAAACTCTATTTACTCGACAGAACAGTTTTCTGAAAATTCATTGGACGATTTCCATTTTTAAACCAAGCACTATTGAGTTGTCAGAACAGTTTTCTGAAAATTTTTCATTGGACAATTTTAATTGTAAATGAATTTCTTTTGTGTTTATTAATTTACTACAATGAATGTGCTATTTTGGTACTAAAAAGCTTAGTACAGTGATTAGTTTTTTTGCGTACACATGGGTATATATTATTGATATGTGTAATAGATATTACGTACAATTTAACTAATTACATTTAGTATAACTACTTGTTAATGAGCCTATTGCATTTGCATATTATGACATGGTTGTATATTATTGATATGTGTAATAGATATTATGTACAATTTTACGAATTAAATTTAGTATAACTACTTGTTAATGAGCCTATTGCATAATATGACTTGTACTTTTTTGTCATTACAAAAAGCACAATGCAGTGATAAGTTTTTTTGCGTAAACATGAGTATATATTATTAATATGTGTAATAAATATTACGTTCAATTTCTCTACTTATATAATTTAGTTTAACTACTTGTTAATGTACCTATTGCTTATTATGACTTAACAATAAATCATCAAAATATATCCATAGTTTTATTCATGCACGTACCTTATTGTAACTGCCAACATTTCTACAGGTTGTATGCACTCTCTGAAGGTAGTGTTGTGGCGTTGTATGGGATAATTGATGGTATTATGTAAAGCATCGAACGTTTCAATACTCATTCTAAAGTAATTAAAGAACTTTTCACTGTTATTTCTTAGGTCCTCAAAAATAATATAAAAAGCTCCAACTTCGTTTCTTCTCAAGTTCAAAGGGTGTACCCAGTGCACTCGATTCTTCCTTCTTCTCAGTTTCAATCGTCTATACAAAAGTAACATTGCAATTGCTTGTTCACGATCCATTGCTATTCCCTGCTGGAGTGCCGGTGCCGGCTAGAAATCGGGTTAACGGCATGTCGGGTAGATGTCGGGTATATGTGAAACGAGCCTTACACACAAATAAATAAATCCGACACCATAAATCAAACTTTTAAATGTCTTACTTTGTAAAATGTCGAAACTTACGAAAATTCTATGTCGATACCAGGAACTACGCCGCGCTCGAACAACTTGGGAGACGGTTTTAACCTGTTGTTATGCAGCCAGAGGAACCACCTGAACAGCTTCCCAGCTCACATTTTTTCTCAAGACTTAACATGGCTGCCAAATTAGAAACAAACCTTGGCGAATTAATTAACATTGGATGCCCAGCCTGATCTATGATATATGCTGTACTACTCAATTTATAACACAACCCGCCAATACCCAACACCTCCTAGAGTATAAGAGTAGGCCAGACGACTGAAGTTCATTACGTCATTAAAGTAGGCTGATGTGTTAAATAATTAGTCCCAACTAATCTTTAGAGGGTGCTGGTAGTCCTCAGAATATCACAAAAAGGACAGCTGTATAATGACGTAAGCTAATTGTGGCATAAATTTGAATGTTTACAATATTTGTTATTTGTTGTTTTTTGTACACATTCCATAAATTATTCAAGGTTATGTCAAATTATTTACTATTTTGCGTTTATGTCTAAATAAGGTTTGATCTCTTAAACTTTCTGAACTAATTTAGGTGGTTTTTAGTTATACAGTCACAAAATTAGTTTCAATGTGAAGTTTTTGTTAAAATTTACCACGCCTTATAAATGTTGAATTTCCAGTTGTCAAGGAAATTACGACAGCGGCAGTGGTATTAAAGTAGGCCCTACATGTCTTTAGCTATCCTAAAGTTGGAAAAAATTATCTAAATTGGCTCCCTACAATGAAAGATAATAGCTTTATACCTACTAAACATAGTAAAGTGTGTCATTTACATTTCCAAAAGGATGATATTTAGTTGGCAATACGTATATCGATTTGAAGATTCAAAAAATTTAACTGTGCCACTGCACGAGACCAGGCTTATAAAGGACACTTTTTCCTAAAATATTTCCAACTAAATGCAATCCTAAGGAAATCTTCCAAAACAACTCGAATTAAAATGAGAAAACCCCTGAAGTACAGCAAGCCCAAACAACCAATGCAAGCCAGGAAAACACCCAAGAAAAAAAATGTTTCTAGGTCGTTCAAAAATTACGACGAACGAGTTGTTGCCGGTCGATACTCGACGAATACAGCTATAGTCTGAGCGCTAGGCAAAAGGTTTCTAATAAACAAAACTAAGTAAATTCATGAGAGCTGTTTGTTTTCATTAAATGAATCATATGTTATAGGCAAACTTACTAAATTTTGTCTTATATTAAAAGTACATAGAAACTTTAAAGTCCAATGGAGCAAAGCACATTGAACTGAGGAAGACAAAAATTATTCCATGACGTCTGCAGAGAATTACGTTTAATTTGACACCACAGTCATCAAAATCGGTTCATAAATAAAATAGTTTTGCTGCTCACAAGAAATTTCTTATGGAATTAGTAAGATAGATTCCTGGAGCTTTTTGGAAGTCGCGGTATTAGCGGTTTGATAATGTTTACCTTGAACTACCAGTGATGGTTTATATCGCTGGTTGATGTTGTTACAGTGCGTCTGAAGCGTGATTCCTGCAAATTGAAGTTAGTTAGACTATGAACTAACCGTTGATTATAGTTATGGCCTGATCCGCTCTAATTCATGGGAAGGTCACTTTATTCTCAAGACAAAATAATAGAAACTGTTTTGTTTTGTTATATTATTTTTAACAAGCTGTTAGCAAGCAATGAAGACTAATTTTGGGGAATTAAGTTCTGTAGCGAAAAGGAATGTTTTTTCTACGCTTTTGACTGTGAATTACACATAGGCAGTTGTTAACACTGTGATCACTTGCATAGCAAATACGTTGTTGAAAAACTTTTGCAGGAAAAATAGTGTAGTTTTTAAAACGAAAGGTGCTAAAAATAAAAAAAACTTAGTACTTTACAAAAATGAATTGTTTTAAGTTTAAGTTAAAATTTATATCTATAATTTATTGGGCTGAAACACACACACACACACACACACACACACACACACACACACACACACACATATATATATATATATATATATATATATATATATATATATATATATATATATATATATATATATATATATAAATTGTTCCTTTGTAAAAAGCTTTAAGCCATCTCTAAAAGGCTGTAAAATACCTATATATATATATATATATATATATATATATATATATATATATATATATATATATATATTATATATATATATATATATGTGTGTGTGTGTGTGTGTGTGTGTGTGTGTGTGTGTGTGTGTGTGTGTGTGTGTGTGTGTGTGTGTGTGTGTGTGTGTGTTTTCCAATAAAATAAATGTAAGTTATTGTTAAGAATAAAACAAAGGTATCATCATACTCCTAATGGTTTTATTTACAGTATCAATTATTGTACGTCAGAACCTATGTTAAAACTGTGGGAACAATTTATATTTGATAAAATTCATGATTAAAAAATGATGACACCAACTGGTTCAGTGAGTGTCGGCGTATAATCGTCCCAGACGAAGGCTCCTTAACCCTGCCACCACCAGAGAAACCATGACTTGTCTGGGTATCCGACGATCATATTGATGGCCTGGTTGGAGTTTTGTTCAGTGAAAGACGTTATCACAAAGCTCACAAATCACGTGCAAGTGCGAAAGAAAGACCAAGCTATTGGAGGTTAGAAAGGCTAGAAATGCACAAAGTTATATAGAAAAGAGTTTTAATGTGATCGAGGAGTTACATCAACATTTAGGTACACCATACTCGGCTGCGTGCATGCCTTCGGACGGTGCTGTGACTTACCAATTACACAGAAAAAACACCCACGCCCGCACGGCTAAGGGCGGTGCTGTGGACAATTACTAACACTCACATTCTATATTATTGACTGCACGTATTCAGACGGTGCAGTGACGCACCACTCCTATACATTCGACACAGTTGTGTCTACGCCTACGGGTGGTGCTGTAATCTAACACAAAAATAACACAAAAATGACTCTGGATCAGCCTTGACAAAGAACCACCCTTTACAGAACTCATTGCTCCGAGTTACAATATTTTAGATTCAAACCCCAGAAAGAGCTAGTTTGTCTTTCCAAGATCCTGTACATTGAGAAATATTGATTTAAAGTAAGTCTTATTTGAAACAGCAGTAACCTTAGGGGGGGGGGGGTGAAGTTTGAATTCACACAGGGGTAGTAACACTTTGTTAGTTTTCACTCTGTTGAGGAGCTACTGCCTCTACAAAAGTCCTAATTTACCTTTAGGCAAAAAATATGTGCACATTACAACGTTATTATAACCTTTATGCACATAAAATTAAAAAAGCATAAGATTTATACCTGGGTTTAAGTCTTTCACATTCTACATTGGACACACCACCATCCTCAACAAAGTTTCTGACACTCTCGATAAAAACTTCAGGTCGTATTTGGGAGACACGAAGAACCACAATTTTCTCTCCACAGTTGAAAAAGCTGTTGGATTTGACCACTCCTTCTCATCCATAGTACCAATTGGAGATTTTATTCCCAATTATTTTGTTCTTGAAGCCTCTGTTACTCAGCATAACCTGACTAGCAAAGCTAGGTTTATTTATGTTTACACTCAATTTGACAACTGTCATGTTTGGAGACGTCATTTTTACCAACACTTGCAAGCATACTTTTATCAGGAGACAAGCTAACTGGATCATCAACTTTAAGAGGTAAAACATTTTCATGTTTCACTGCCTTTAATTGAGAACACTTGGAAGTCGTTGAAGCAGACAATATACTGTTACCAGCAGCAGACGACAACTTACTTATAACCTTATATACATCCGGTATTATGTCCAAATGGCCATTAAAAAAAATAATAAAGTTAATTTTAAAGTCATATCAGGGCCTAGGTTTTACAATTTCCAAAAAGCTTATATCTAACTTTCTTTCAGTTCTTGAGAGTTTTGCTGTAAAAAAGTTCATTTTTGTCACCAGCACGAATGCTACGCCTCTGGAGAAGCTTACTGACGATACGGCCCTGTGGCCAAAGGATAGAATGCAGATAGCTCTTCTCCTAACACAAGTGGTACAGATGATTGATTTTGCCGGTCAGATTGTCTCTTTAAATTCCATATAGCTTTGTGCTCTTGCTAGTCTTTCTAATCTTTCATAGGTTTGCCTATCTTTCACACTTGCACTTGAACTATACGCTTTGTGATAGCGTCTTTCACTCAACAAAGCTCCAACTGGGCCATCAATATGAATGTCGGATAGCCAGACAAGTCTTGGGGTTTCTGGAGCAGTCGCCTTCGTCTGGAACGATTATACAACCTCACTCGCTAATTCAGTTTGGTTGTCTTCTCGATTCTAGTGAAATAATTCATAAATTAGGCTATACCTATGCACCGTTCAAAGTAAATATGTGCTCGAGACGCAAATTTCAATCCCTCACTTTCCTCCCGTCCCTCACATTGCCAAGAGTCCAACCAAGAATCAAGAATATTCATGAGCCATCAAAGAAACAAGTTACAATAGGCTTCGTCAATTGGTTAATGCGAATTACTTAAAAGACTTGAACTTACTAGTAAGACTGCTTAATAAAAGTTCAAAGTTGGACATAAACAGTTTAAAATTGGTGTCAGGGGTTCGGTAAACACACAAAACTAGCATATTAAATTCTGTGATTTTGACTGAAGAAGCTTTTCATGTTGAAATCTCAGAAAACTCAGCTACGTCCAAACAGTTAAATTTTAAGTCCTCATTCAGAAAAATACATAAACCCCCATATAATATGGCGCCTTTTTGCACAACACGTTAGCCATGACAAAACCATCCGGAACATATAAGGAGATCTCTTCTTCCAGTAACAAGTGTTCATTTATGCAAATAAAATTGGTTGGTATTTGTGTTAAAATAGCTCCTAGTTCATACAGTTTATTGCGCAGAGATTGCATATTAAAAGCGCACATACAATTAGACCTGATAAAGAGATAAATTCATGTCTGGGCCTAGTGTGAAATATTTACAAAAACCTTACATTTAACTTTCTTTCAGTTTCTGAGAGTTTTGCAGTAAAACAATTCCTTTTTGTCACCAGCACCGGTGCTACGCCTCTGGCGGAACTTGCTGAAGATACAGCCCTGTGGCCAAAGGTTGGGATGAGTACCTTGCTCATCTCCTAACTCAAGTGGTACACCTACTTTAAATGAGTTATAGGTTTAAATCTGGTCACAATTGCTCACATTTGTAAGTGGCATTTTTCAAATTGTTTCAATAGTTTGTAGTTTGTTGACGGGTTATTGCTGGATCAAAACCAGCCAAAGAAGGTACAGCATTTTGTTCGCATTCTGCCAAGCTGTTTCGTCACTTACCTCTTTCGTACCACACATGACCCTAGGCCTATAACTAGTCCTTGGCACATCACTGTACATTTCACGGGCTTGGCGTGCTTGGGAGGCGTTACCCTTGTCTGACTTAATTGGGGCTCTGTTCATAGAACTGGGATTAGACACTTTATTTCTATTTTCAATGTGTCTTGCACTTTTACCAGTGTTTTCCAGTCACGTTTAGAGTTGTTGAATACAAGATTACTACTTCCAACACCATTTGCAGTCCTATACCAATTCTGTTCCAATGTTTCATTCTTGACGGCAGATTGAGTACGAATTGAGTCGTTCCTGTTCAACTCTGTTTTTTGCTAACATTGGTTGAACTATCGCTCTGATCATTTATTTATTCATTTATTTGTTTATTCATTTATTTGTTTATTCATTTATTTATCATTGACTATATAAACAATTTCACCATCTTTAGTCAACAGTTCAACTTCCTTGTTGGTTTGTTTATTGGAGGTCTTTGAACTGACAGACAAAGTCAAACTTTCAGACAACAATTTTTGTTCAACTTCTTGTTTAAACAAAGTCAGTTCGTAACTCAACCAACTATATTGAAAAAAAGAAAAAAAAAGAAAGAAAGAAAAGAGATTGAAATATTTATATTTCATTATAAGCGAAATCCCACTCACTGACTGACAGATCACGAAATCTCAGGAACTACAAAACGGATTTACTTGAAATTTTGAACATAGGTTCGTCTTGCCTCCTAAGTGCTCACTAAGAAACGATTTTGCCAAATTCTTTCAGGCCTTCACCCCACACGTCTTCAAAGTTACCATGTTATTCTTATAGAAGCAACATTTTTGTATGGAGCATCTGATAACATTAAGGAATATTAATTTTATAAACAGCTGTTCTTATTTGAATTATTGAGGGAAGATTTGTAATAAAAAACTATAGTTGCGGCCACGAAATCAGGCGGTTGAGCGAAAATGCGCTGTTGCGACATTTGGGGCTACAGATGAGAGAGGATGTAGAGAACTGTGCACCTCGATGCACGAACTGACATCGTTTAATGATCAGTGTTGCCAGTTCGTTTAGTGATTATACCTTCCCTTTTTACAAATTTTAAGACAGATATTTTTCATATGCAGACTTTCCAATCTCTAGCTTGAATTCAAAACAACAAAAATAATATGAATTAATAAAAAAGGTGAAAATAAAAACGAAAACATAAAACATTTTGCAGAATTAATATGTTAAAAAATTATGGGAGAGTGTTAAAAATAGTAAATATTGCTGACATACTATTTATTTGTAACTTATAACTTCAATCAGATGTTTTAATAATTACGCTGTTGTGATTGTCCAATTTATTAGGCCTACTTGACTATTTTTTTTTTTTTTTTTTTTGTAAAAGATATTAAGTTAAACTTTCGTTTAGAAAAATATTAATATTATTTTTTACATCGTACTCCTATTGACTGGTGTTTCTCGAACATGGAAAGTAATGGCGATCCGGATGAACCTGGGCATTCCATTTCCTTTACTGAACATAAGAGCCTACGGGTGAAACTACCAGAGCTTACCCAAACTCAAAAAAAGAAAAAAAAGAAGATTAGAGGGTGCATAATCCCTCTAATCTTTGTAAAAGGACCTGGGCAGTCAGACAAAATCTACGGTTGTCAATGTATTGAATTATGTCCGTAAGTTATCAAATCCCGAATTTCTAGAAACCGTAGACTTAAAGAAAAGTTAAGAGTTGACTGCTAAAATTTGCAATGCAATTCTACTTTCGGTGCAAAGGTGTTACCAAAAAGCGAAATTATCTCATCCAGACAAACTAACTTTTGGATCGCCCAGGAAAAATTAAAAAAACAGAAGAACTTGTTAGTGTATTGGACGATTTTGATGCTGATGTCGCTCGCCGAACAGTGCTGGATTTTTTTGATCACGGAGAGTTCCCCACAGCGCCAAAGTAAGAGTGAAATAGCAATATACTCTCGGATATCAAGAAAGCGTTCGTTCCTCACGGAGACTACTCCACAACCTAGGATTTAAGTAAAACAAGAGCAACATCCACTGCAAAGAATATATTTGGACGAGACGTGGGTTAACCATTCCCACATGAATAAGTTCATTTGGCATCACTCTGATGAAGGAGGCTCTACTGATTGTCGATAGTTCTGTATTGCGAAACTTCGATTCTTTGGGCTTCGCCCGATCTCCTACGATTTAGTAATATTATTTTGACCAAACTTATTTCTGCCAGCTCTCTCAAAGGCAATTCTCGTGGACTTTGAAGTAGTTGATCGAATACACTTTTCTCTATAGTGCCCTGAAAGTCATTAAGTCGTTTGATATCCTCAGCCAAAGGAAGGATTTTAGGTTTATTCCAACTTTTTACACTCAGAGTTTTAGAAACAATAATGAAAACATCAGTTTTCCACATTTTTGTTAAAAGTTTAGAGAAGTTTTCGGCTCTTTTCCTCAACTCTTCATTAGACATCATTAGGCCTTTGCATTACATTAATTCTGTACTCGTTTGTAAAGAATATACTAGTTTTTTTGCCAACGATGTTTTTTTGAATTGGCCAGTTTCTCCATCATTGCCTGCAATTTTATGAACACAACTTATAAGTTGTTTGTATAAATCTGGGTGTAAAAAATCTTCCAGTTGGTTCAAACTTCATTCCATACTAGGCACCAGAGTTACCTTGGCCTTCATTTCACATTTTAGTCTAGCTAACTCGCGCATCTTTGTGATATTACTGAACTCAGATGCAATAATTAACTGCATCATATACTGTTTTCATATGATGATCTTTATGATATTGAAGCATTCTTGCTCCGAATTCACAAATCAGTGTATCTTCTTGGGTGGCTTTACTAATATTATCATTTCTCATGATTGGAAGATTTTTGCTTTCAAATTTTTAAAGCCCTCTGGATTTACAACTAACAACATAGCACCAAAGCTCTGAGCAGTTTTTGAACAATCACTGGAAGTGTTTAGTTTACATTTTTGCATATAGCTATGTAAGCTTTTTTTTTTGATAAAATCCCAAACACTGTTTACATGGCAAGTAGTTGGTGACTGGATTGTTTGTTTTTTCGTTGTTTAACAATGATATTCCTGTTTTTTTAACGAATACAGTTCTTATTATGGAAAAAGTTTCCTTAATTTCGTAATTGTTCAAAAAGAAACCTTCTTTCTCTTGGTCCTTTAGGATTTGCAAGGCATTTACCAAATTCGATTTCATCTTAATGATTTCTAACAATGTGTCGAGTAAAATTAGTTACCAATTGTTAGCAAAAATACAGAAATCTCTTTTGTCCCAGATTCTTTTGTTAGCTACAGTGCTTCTACCCACGACTAATTCAGGTATATTTTGATTAATGATGCTACTAACTTGAGATTCAATAGTAGACCTACTGGCCACACTGACATAATGACTGACACTAAGATAATGCATTTAACGGTGAAAGCACACCACTTCTTCTGATAGCACAGGAGGTACGCATCAGCTTCTGCTTTTCATTACTCGGCTGTCATGAAATAATATGCAAATTTCTCCTGGCATGTAAACAAACTGCTTTGTTTGCGTTTAATCGTGTGTTTATAGTAAACTATAACCATTCGGGAGCGCGTGCTTGTTTTCCACATAAAAAGGAATAACGTAATATAGTGTTTTTACAAATACCCCCGTCGCAGCAGACCTGAGTACTTAGCGAATTTCCAATGGAATTTTAGATTATTTACTTTTCCCATAAAAACACCATAGGATTGAGTATGTAGGATTGCTGCCATGGGGTGTTATAAAATCTAAGTTAATCAATAATTGGTGAATGTAAACACAAAATTGTATCAAGCTATGGCAATTTTTTATTTTCCCCATAAACCCCACGGGGGTGAGTATGTAGATTTGCCGCCATATGGGTTTTGAAAGCAAGTATAAGTTAAACCCTATCTAGATAATGTACATACCAAATTTTATTAAGTTATGTCAATAAATAAGCAAGGTATAGGGTTTTCTTGATTTCCCATAAGATTTTAGGATTTTCCCTGTAACCAGTAATGCTAAGCTAAAAATTCAAAATACCAACTTGTTTGTTTTTTGGAGCTCTTTTAAATGGTTTTAGTTAAAATTGATAAATTTTGAAAAAAGAGGTCGAAAAATGCCAAAAACCCATTTTTGACCCCTTTGAAACCCCATAAAACCCCGTTCCCATAACCCGATTATGCTGGTTCGCGAACTCATGAAAATAGACCTGGTCTTGCACCTTCATACCAAATTTCATCAAAATCGGAGGTCGCTGTCAAAAGTTATCAGTACCACGGACACACACACACACACACATATATATATATATATATATATATATATATATATATATACATATACATATATATGAAAATGAATGAACGGTGTTTTTGGCTTCTGAGGACCTCAAAACGAAAAAGTATCACGGTCCCGGGCTTATATCTTACCATGGCTACTACCGTAATAGCGTATTCCCTATAGGAAAATTCGCTAAAAAAAAAAAAAAAAAAAAAAACGAGTGAAAAAGTTATTTTTAAGAATGATCTAATATAAAAGTCTATTTAATCACCGATATGTGCAATATTTTTTGTGTTAAAATTTTAACCAACGTTAGTTAATTTTTCTACTTTACTATCTTGGACCTTATTCAACCATTTTATATTATGGAAGATTAAGTTGGTTGCAGTTTATGTTTGTATTTCACTTTTTCTACTTTAAATTTAAAGTTTTCCGCTTAATGCATAAAACATTAACAAATGATCTTGGAAAGAAGGATGCAATGATGTGAACCATTTTATTACTTTGTTTGGCAAATTTGTGGACCCTGGAGCTACTCCAGTTTAGGCCAAATTACGTATGATAAAATTCCCTCTGTTTTCTATTATAGTTTTTGTCTTAACCATATTTTATTTATTTTTTTAATACATAGCTTTGTAAGAAAATACATAAACTATTCTTTTAAAAAATTAGCAAAGTGAATGGTTGGGTTTGGCAAGTACATTACATCTTTTGTAAGTAGTAATTGCATGTCAGTAATGACAATATTTTTAGTACTTAGCCTTAATAACATATTAAATATTGTAAAAATTAGACACTTATTGTATTAATATTCATATTAATACAATATTCATATAAATACAAATTTTATTAATATACATATTATAAATTAAAAAAATTAAAAATCTGAACTAAATTTAAAGTCAACGGGTTCATGTCAATTATTACTAAAGTTTAAAATAACATCTGGAAGAAATTTGTTAAATCGAGTCTAATAATGTAGTGAATAGTAATTTTTTGTTTGTATTTGGAAAGATATATATATATATATATATATATATATATATATATATATATATATATATAAAACACGATATAGATGGTAAACAAACAATAAATAGAAAGTGTTTATACATTATCCTATACTATATTTCAAGTAGTGTCTGAAGGGATGTGTGTTCCACAATCTCGAAATCTAGCCGGTATATTTTGCTTTAAGTTTGCATTTAAGAGTGTTTTTTCCCGAAAATTAGTTTGTGCTATTTTGGTAACGAAATAACAACGAAATGTAAACAAAGAAAGAAACAACGTTAAGAAGACTTTTTGAAACAGCTGTTAACTGTGAAGAGGTATAGTTGTTTGTTGGTGGAAATTTAATTGCTTTTTTACCATGACACTATAACAAAAGTGAATTAAAACCAACGAGCAAGGCTCGTTTAACCTGGTACTTATATATTAAATGTTTAACTTGTATACCTCTTTGTAACTTCCTATAATGTTACATCAAACACTAGCTAGGGCGTATGTTGTTCCATAATATTATCCTAGTTTCTTATAACTGGATTATGTGTACAAATACATTAAAATTTTTAGTAATTACCTACATATTAATAAGTGACCACTTATAAACAAATAAAGGGAAACCATGGTTATCAGATGAATTGTAGAAAGGTTAAATGTTCTATAATATAAAAAAAAACTTCTTATATAAATTTAACTTCTGAGGTTGATCCACATGTCTATAAGGCTTGTCTCCCAGCTGTACAGTGTCAATCACTAGCCGGAGTGACAGCTACACGGAGCGGCTCTCACTCAATATTGTGAGATGTAGAGCAACATGATGTATGAAGCTTATCATACAAAGTAGAGGTAAAAATTTCGCTTTGGTGTAATAAACACAACTTAGGTTGCGTGATTTATGAAATATTGCAAAGCCTGAAATCTTTTACAGAAGACAGCTTTTTCATACTTTTACCTTAGTTTTGGGTTTCCAAAACAGGTAAAATGAATATAACGACCAATAAATTTCGTTTCATTCAACCGATTTTCTTCTTTTAGTGCAATGTATAATTTAATTAAAAAAACTATTGTTTTTTTTTTTAAGAATTTTAATTTTCTTGTCAGTAAAAATGTCTGTTGCATCTTATGAAACAAAAATTTTCTTTGCCATATTTGTGTGTATAAATGTGTAAAGATATATTTTGGGAATATCGTTCCAGTCTTTTGAAGTTTTTTACTTTACGACAGTTAGGCTTTTCTATAACAGGTACCCAATATCCCAATACCACACCTCATTCCATCTGTTATACAACCCTGTTATTTGTTACTGTTATACAAATACCAATTGTTATTTGATCGAGCTGTCCAAAATGAGAGAGATTTTGGGATTCAGAACACTGTCCTCTTCAGCCTCCCTTTCTCAAAATTTTAACAATGTAAATTTTTTACGATTGTTTCAGTGGGAATGGGCTGGTATCCATTATAAAAACTAAAAAAAACCAACTTATAAATAAATATGGCTATGTACTCGAATGTTGGTTAAATCATTGATCTGAGAATTGTATGAATATAAATTTGTAATCGCATATATAATGAGTTGGGAAAGTTGTGTTATGAGAACTTGAAATAATAAACTAACTCCAAGTCCCCTTTATTACGAATGTAATCTGGTTTAGCCACGTCAAGTGAAACCTCGAAATCCTCTTTTCAGCGAGGCTTTGAGGAAAGATCTCATTACCTGTACCTCAGTTCTCTGAGGAATGTAAGTCTGTAAACTTAAAAACCTAAATATATTTTATTTATATTTCCGTATCTTTATACAATGTTAAAATTTATGAAAAAGAAAATGAAATAACAACTCCTGCATGCAGCAGTTGAAAGGCTACAATCTGTAAGGATTTTATTTTAAGTATATTAATCAAAAGTATTTAAGGTCTTTATCATTAAAAGACTAATTACTTGAAAGATTGAGCAATTTATTTACGTCGTTGGTTTTAACTACTTATTATTTTTTAATACGACTCTTTTTGCACAACGTGCAATGAAAGCTAAATTGGGAGCTAAGATTAGCTCCCAATGATAATAAGATATGTTTTGAAATTTAAGGAACAAAACTCGTTTTTATAATAATAAGCATAAATCATTTTAATATTGATATTTAGAACGAAGAACTTAGTGGACTTTACTCGCTGTATTTTGGCTAGTGGAAACTAATATTCAATATATTCACGTCATTTGAACTAATGAATTCCTCTACTTTCTCTACATAATCATCTCTATACAGAATCACAGATGTATTACCTTTATCAGCTTTACATATAATGGCGTTGTTAGTAAAAAGTTTTTCTTTAATTATCTTTATTGTTGTCATTTCATATTTTTGAACAGGTGATAAAGTAGTTTTGTGACTTTGGATTTTTCTGATCTTATTAATAACTGATAGCCTAGTAATATTTTGAATCTCATCATCCGGAATGGCTCTGATAGCGCATTCTGCATTTATAAGGTCATCAAATAAACTATTTTTACCTAGCCTAGGAATGTTATGTTTGAGACCCTTGTCAAGAACACAAATCTCGTCATTATCAAATATTATCTTAGTTTTATTAATGGTCTTCCGGTAAAATTCAAAATCAAAGAGAATGACTTGTTCTTTTTGCTTTTGTGCATTGATTAGAGAAGTTAGTTTATTCCTTTGTGTAGCCTTCTTTTTCCTTATAATTGATGAAACTGAATAATCTATGTGTCTATCTAATTGAGCAGGATGGGTGTTATTACAGAGTTCTAGGTGTTTTTTTTAACACCAGAGTGTTAAGCATACTCTTTTTCCTGTGCAAAAATTTTATTTCATTTCTTAACCAAAGTTTTTCAGCATACGCCAACATTCTTGTGATGATGCATAACTATTTGTATGCTCTCCATAATCTACTTTTAAAATCACCAGTGTCCTAGAGTAGTACAAAGATGAGTTTACGCCGTATGGGAAAAAAGCATCGATCCCATGTTACAATATATCAGTGATTTCAAAGATGGTATACATTACCTTTATACCTTTATTGAAATGGCGAACTAACTCAATAGGTAGTTTAAAGCCAAGCATGAATGAGAGATGAGTGTAGGATGATTGTGGCGCGATCTTGTAGTCTTGTTACTGACTAAGACCGACATTCTCCTTAGACAGGACTGTTAATTCATCGCCCAACAGCCAATCGCCCAGGGTCCTAAAGTTTAACGTGTTATCCGAACCACAATTTTGACCTCATATATACGAAATGGTCTAATTATGAGGATGGTCTTTATGGATGAACTAGTATTCACTAGTGCGGACGTTAATCCCCACCAGGGAATATCGCATCCACAAGCGATCACATTGATACACTATCTTTATTTAAATAGTATGGAATAATTGTACGCAATAATGTTTTAAGACCTTACAGGCTGATATTATATTATAGTGGTCATTAATATCTATAGTAATATCGGGCGTAAGCCAAATTTAGGCCTAGCCTGACGTAATGTGATAAACAATTCCAGGTTAGATTCCTTAAGAGTAGAGGAGGTTTTTTAGTGGGTAAACCCGTTTTTTAGGGGAGCCCCACACTACAGGCTGGCCACCTGTGTGCGTAATGCATTTTTCCGCCTCTCCCTCAAAAAAAAAAAAAAAAAAAAAAAAAAAAAAATCTATAGTAAAAGCTAAATCTAAAATATTTAGTTTAGATGAAAATTTAATTTAAAATGAATTTGTTTAACTTTTTTAACTAAGGTTAAAATTTTTTAATTTAATATTCCAAAGGAAGGGAACAAAAAATAAAACTCACTGTAATTGGTAATAAGGATGTATTGTTATATTATTATATTACATTTTAGTTGATTTATGGAATATTATTCGACTAAGAATATTTAACTGTCAATCATACGAATAATTGCTGCTTCAGACGATATCAATAGTAACTTTAATGATGTATCCAGCACATGAGTCCCAGCTCATGAGTCGTAATGAACTCAAAACCGTTTTTACTCCACTAGTTTATAATTATTTTCATTTTTTGATTTACCAGGAATTATAGTGTAGTCTTGATTAAGTCTTTTGATGTGGAATAGTGTTGAAAATTAAATAGAGGCCCACAGTTTCGTTAAATGAATACTGAAAACCCCTTCGTAAGAATAAAACTATATAGTTTTTTACTCCTCAATCTAGAAATCAAGAGTAGTTTTATAAATTTAAAAATAAATATAATTCAAGATGTCTTATATATTTCGGTCTAATATTTTTTGTGATGAACATCAAATTTTTTAACTAATTAGGTTATAAGTCGTTGAAAGGTTATATATTCCATTCGTAAAAAAGTATAACTTAAATGATTGCTATCACAATCTCTAAGAGATTTATAAATTATAAAACTATAGTCTTTGAAGTAAACCTTAAAAGTTAGACAGTACAAGAAAATAATTTTCTCAGTTGTTTATCCACCTGTAATTTACATGGAGTTAGTAGGACGATAAATCATCTGGAGCTTAAACAATAATATTTTATGACATACTGTATTACGAAAGTAATCAAGTATTTCACACCTCTGATTACGCTTGTTATAAACACCCATTTATTTAAATTAAATCCTAAAAATGTTTGATCACTAATTAACTCACTTATTACTAATTAACTCACATTTTTTTTAAAATATAGACCTACTTACATCCACTTTTAACTATAAAATACCATGAGAATTAATTACTGGCATAAATGATAATGAAGTAAAACATGATAAACACTCGTATGTAAAATTATTTTATTTTACTATCATTGAACTAAATGTTTATAAGTACGTAAAAACCGAAGTTTCCAATTTCAATATGTAAATCTGCAGAGAACCCCAACATCGGGCAGGGGCCGGGGCAATGAGCTATTCACCTTTGCAAATCCTGTTACTAATGCCCTGTCTGTTATCAGACCCTCCAACGAATTACAATGTTTTATTCATGTGAATGTCCAAGTACAGCCGCTGATATTCTATATAACTTCAATTTAAAATTTTTCCAAGTAGCTCTCTGGAATTTTTGTGTATTCCCAGTACAAATGTATTCGATTCAATCAATGTTTATTTTTTAATGACTATTTCAGTACGTGAACAAAATAAAAATTTATATTCTTCAACATATTAAACATTAGAAAAAAGAACTGTATTTCCATCATGTACTTTTTAATATACTAAACAATTATGGATTAATCCAACCCATTTATTGAATTACTAGGTACTTATACTACTAGGGGGAAGGGTAATTAGGAGGGACTGAATTACTATTAATATTTTGAGTAAATGTCAAAAGTGTTAAATAAGTGTTTGAGTAAGTTTAGTGTCAGCACGGATTCGGCTCATAATTTTTTATTTTATTTTATGTAGTTCTGTTACAGCGTGTTTAGCTAATATTGAAATTTTACAAATTGTATGATTAATTTCTTTAAAAACTAAGACCAAACATAATTTACAACTTACTTGGAAGAATGCGAAATATTGTAAAATTTAGCTCAGTTCAAGCTGTTAAGGTCTTTTTTTATTGAAATAAAAAATACATATGCTTTTTATTTACAACTTTTTAATTTTTCATTTCACACTCTATTATCATTAAATATTATCATTTTCTAAAAGAATTTAGTTTATCAACAATTTTATCCCTACAGTGGTTAACCATTTTAGTCTGTCCTTTTTTAGTCAATCCCTCATTTAGTCGAGATGACTAGTTTCGGAGCATTTGCTCCATTATCAAATCTTCATTCAGTCACAGTTAGTTCGAACACAAAGTCGTTGTCAAAATTTAAAATAAGATAACACAGACACGAACATTTAACACACATTACGAAACGAAAATTAAATCAAACTATTCCTAAACACGTGGCCGGCCGCGCAGACAAGTTCCGAATAACTTGTTCGGAACTTGTCTGCGCGGCCGGCGGTATTCCACCTCTTCCCGTGTCCTGTCCAGCATGTATGATGGAGGGATGGTTCCCACAAAATTGTTTATACGTCCCTTAGAGGACCAATATAAGAAATTTCTTTTGCATACATCAAATTCTTTATATGCTTCCAGAAGAAAAAGTCCAACGGAATCATATCAGGGCTCGTTGGAGGCCATGGATTCTTCCTTCCAATCCAACTATTGCTGAGTCAAGCTTTCAATGCCTCACGCACACACACACATAATAGTGAGTTTGTGCCCCATTTTGTTGGAAGTGGACTAAATCCTTCTCTGCCTTAATCTCATCTGACTGACGAAAACATACTCCGCTCATATGTCACGATAGAGCCAAGATAGACAACACTGACCCCCCGTCTGCAGCTACGTTGTTTCAAGGTCAAAGCACGGCAAATCTGTCAACTTTTGATGACAACATTCCTAATTGGTATGAGTAAAACTTAATGAGCTACTCATCTGAGAGGAATTAACATTTTTGCTATCTTCAAAACTTATCAAGATATTCATTTTTAAAACACCAAAGTTCTTTTGATGGCACTCTTTATTACTTTCTTAGACACATCTACGTACCTGATAGCCACGGTGGGTTGAGCCAAGTTGCTGAAAAATTACGTTTTTACCAATTTGTGATACATATTTTTACCAATATGTACACAAAGACAATTGCGATATTCGTGATTTGTAATGTCCTTTTGATTCTTTTAAACCTGCTTTATATAATGTATTGCAAGTAAGAATTTACTGTTTTACTTCTAGTGTGTATAATCTAATTTCAAATTAGACACATATAGAACTACAAAAATTGTAATTCATTTCATGGTTTTAGTTGGATTAATGTAAAACCACAAATGTACCGCAATGTAAACAGATTGTTTATTTCGAATTAAGATCCCGCTTTGCTAAGTATTATACCCATCTTAATAATCTTTATAGGAATAACAGAAATAAAGATTTTTTTTAATGTCCAGGTTCTGTTATGTAAGGTTAGTTATTTTTAATTTATACAACCTGGGTGATTAGACTTACGCCGAAGGATATTTTAATGAGCAAAGGAAGTTTACATTTATCAATTTCAACCCGTGTTCTAAGGGTAACAAACATGTGTCTACGAGATACTGTTTATTACGTAAACTTTCATGAATAAAATATTTTCCCAATGATCGATATTTCCTCGAGGGCAATCTCCGTGCAAAAAGAACCGTGAAATGGGGACCTTTCTGAAATCAACTTATCAACGGAGGGCCTTAAAAGTACCTATTTGTTATTTATTATAAACTATTGCAATGAAAGGTGTGTAAATTTTTTATGCTCACACTTTAAAATATTGGAAACCAAAACTGGCACAAGAAAGCGTAAATAAGATTTTCCTAGGATTCATAAAACCGTATTATTTTAGTATTCAATAAAATAAAAGTGCCTAAAAACTTTTGAAATGCTGGGTGCTGTGATGTTACCACTATTTGTTTTAATATTAATTGCACTTTTACATGAAATATCAAAAGGCCGTGGGGGAGACATTAAAAATCTCTATCTGCATCAGCAATACAGGTGATGTCTAATGAATATGGGAAGAGACAATAGTATTTAACATTTTTAATTAAGCTTTCAATTTTTTTACTTTTTCAAGAAAAATTTCTATAAATTTTGTTGCTATAAATTTTATTGTTTCTTTGCCTTTATTGTAATGTATTTATTCATCGTGACATTCAGTAGTCTTTCATATGGCTGTAACTGGCTATCTTATGAGACTTTTTGCACCTGATGATACATATATATTTGTGATCGACCATGAATGAAACCAGATTACCTTTAGTGCAATATAAACCATTTGACTAACATGTTTGTTTTATTTATTACGATAACTGTGCGACCTCATTTTCCAGTTATTACACTACATTACATTAAAAACCTCTCATTCCAAAATGAATTGGAGTGTAGATAATGAGATCGTTTTTCAAAGCTTCGCTGATAAGAGACTTTTAGGTTTCACTTGGCGTAACTTAGCCAGATGATTTCGATCTTGGCCCTGGCAACGATAAAAACTTATTTTACCCCGAAACTTATAATAAGAGAACTTATAATAAGAGAAAGAATACTATTGTTTACTGTCATGCATCCAAGTCCTCACCATCCTTATTGGCAGCACCGGCTAACCAGAGCGCTCAATCTTGTCATTTTATATCACCCTTTTTATTGAGACATAATTAATTGATCTCTTCCTATATAGTGATCGAACAGTTTAGTTTAACCTTTAACATTTCGTTTATAAAAGGTTTAAAGTTTGAATGTAAAAATTCACCACATTCTATATTATACACTTTCAAAATGACAGAATTAAAATTGGAAAAACTGCAAATAATATATCGTCAATGTTTTTAGAAAAGTATTTTTACTAATATATTTAAAGTGACATTCCAAATTCATTGAAAACGCAAGTAAATAAAAAAGCGTCGGGTTTCCTGAGAGTTCACTCCAAACATTGCAACATAAATTTGGCAACGAGAAGGAAACTTTCGCAAATTGAGTTAAATGACTTTAAAAACTTATTTTTTATGTATAAAATAGTAACTATTGATTCTAACACATTCTATGAATTAATTGTATACTTACAGAAAATTTTTTGGTAAAATATATAGATGATTAGAGTTATAAATTATTTAAATTAAACATTTAAACATGTTTAACATTAATTAATCTCAATATGCACAAGTGATTATTTTCAAAAACCTTATATTGTGAAATGTTTATTTACATTTGAAACATATACATCACGGTTTACGGTTTGAAAATAACTATATCGGTACAAATATTTTTTAATATTAACATCAGCCTGACCTTAATTGTGTAAAACAAATAAGTAAATAAACCACAAAGTTCTCATCAAAATATCAAAATTTTAAAAGTATAAATTGTATTCTGGGAATACGTAAGATGTTAAAATACTTAGCTCTCTGAAAAATTTTAAATCGTCATTTTACCACACAATTCACAAATTGTTTATTAACACGGTTCTGTTGGTACCTATTTTAATTAATTAAAATAATAAATAAACTAAAGAAATTAATTAAAAGAATTAGTCTTAATTATTAAGACATAATCGTTTTCACATAAAATGTTCCATGATTTGCAATTACTTAAGCTCTTTCAATAATTTGAATAACAAAAATATTTAATATTACGGCGATTTGTTGAAAAATACATATTCAGTGTCTAGTATTTATCTTTACTCACTAATTAGGTCATAATGTGATAAGAACATAAGGTACAATAAAAATAATAATTCTATACTCATCCAACTACTTAGAGCACTTGCTGACTCTAACAATTTTCTGTCAGTCTATATGTTACTTCAATAATGTGATTATACCCATTGATGAAAGCATTTTGAGGCGTATGTAATAGCATTTACAAAATGTGTAGTCAATCAGTCAAGGTAGAACACACAATCCAGTAAATTTAGTACCTTTTTCCAACATTCGGTCACTAGTCTTCCTGTTATTACTCTACTCTTCAAGAACTTCACTGTCGTGATTCGCGGCAAGACAAAGACTATCGCTGCGTCTACTAACCGCGATCGCGTCCATCAAGAATTTGTGCACATAGACATTTGTGGTTGCGTTTCCTCAAGAGTCGCGTCCTCGTGATCCTGGACGCCCACTGTCTTCCCCACTCTTACCACGGTCCCGGCGAGGAGACGTGCCCACGCTACCCCGCCATTACCATTAGCGTCCAGTTCCAGAGATGTAACAAGGTACTGTTTCATTTGATTTGAGTGTGCTTTATTGATAAAAATAATTCATGATATTGAACATTATGCGTCAATATATTATCAGTTGATCAAATTCAATTATTTAAGTCAAAGTAACAACTTCCGATTCACAACCTCTTTGCAGCCAAGTTAGCTGATGGTCCTCTGTTTCGAATAAAAGTCTGGGAAAACTTTAACACGACGATTTGGAACATAACACTTAACATTATTTCACTCTTAATACAACAATATACATTGAACGTTGAATTTTGAACTTGATATTTAAAAAAATTTTAACACGTGAAAAAGCGTTTGTGATGTGGGGATCCAGATCTATAGCTTCGCTTGAACGTGAGGCAAGGGGCGCTCTCTTGCTCGGGGGTCGGTAGGCAACATTTGCATCATTTCATCAATGCTGTTGTCATCTTCATTTGGACCTTCGGACTAATAAGTCTTGCAGAGATCAACCGCTATTTCGTGTGCCTCGAGTTCTTTTAGTGTTTTTGCAGGGATACGTGCGAGCTCAATGTGGTATAAAATATATTCATACAGCCAGGAGAGAAGGAGACAGTTCTGCTGCACCATAGTAGATCATGTAAAGCATTACGACTGCTGAAGGCTCTTCTGTGGACTGTATATCCATTGGTCGCAGGTTCAAATCCGACTTGCAGGACCACAAAATGATTTACATAGGTACCAATATTTTTGAATTTTTTTTTCGTGAGGCCTTCCGCTAGCAATGCTACATCATCAGACTACTCACAAACTGAAAGGTTATATTAATATTGACATAACTTTTTTTTATGAATTATATGATTAGTTGGATGATTTAAGATAGAAATATATAAAGTTTTTGATAATAAAAATAAAATACTATAACAAATAAAATAATAGTTTCAACTTCATTTACAATATAGCAAATCTTGAATTTATTAATGATAGATTTTGAATTGGGCCATTATCGTTGTTAAGTAAATTGTTAATTTTGTTAATAAAAACTGATTCCTAAGCGTTCAATAACTGATTCCTAGGCGTTCAATAAGGTGGGTTTTGTGACATTTTTTAGCAGTGTCGTGCTATTAATACATATGGAATGGCCTGTGTCTATGCAAAGTTTGGCGGTGGCAGACTTTTCTGGTCGATTATAAATTACGTGGGCTACGTGTTATTTTAACCGAGATTTAATATTTCTTCTGGGTTGACCCACATATTTTTATTCGCATATTTTACATTTTATTTCATAAATTCCAGATGTTGATTCTTTGTCATTTTTACTTGTTGGGTTTCCAAGGATATTTTTAATTCTATTATTAGTTTTAAATGAAACGTTTGAGTTTGCATTTTTTATAATAAAGGAATTAAGTAAAATTTAGTTTTATTTTTTTACCATTACTAAATTAAATATTTATAGTGACGTAAAAACGGGAGTTTCCAATTTCAATATGTAAATCTGCAGAGAACCCCAACATCGGGTAGGGGCCGGGGCAATGAGCTATTCACCTTTGCAAATCTTGTTTCTAAAGCTCTCTCTGTTATCAGACCCTCGAACAAATTACAATGTTTCATTCATGTGAATCCCTAAGTACAGTTGATTGTTGGTACAATTGTATTGGTCTAGCTAGATTGTATAGCGTTAATTTTATGAATTTTTATTTAGTGGCTCCTAAAAATAAATTGTCAGTATTTCTTGTAAAAAACTATCCAGCGTCAATCTTTTTTTCCAAATCAATACTTTGATTTGGTAATTCTTTGATAGTTTGAATTTACTAAAAATTACTAGTCTTCAATATATTAAACATGAGACAATGTAAATCAATTATGCAGTTTTAATATGTAGAACGAATAACAATTTATTCCATGGATTGAATTACTACATAGGAGAATTATTCACTGAGAATTAGGATACTAGTGATTAATAAATTATTGCGTGTTTGACTAAGGTTTAGTTTAGAGTACCATTGAATTTGATTGAATTTGAATTTGATTTATATTAGATAAACAAATATAGGTTATTTGTGATTTGGCTTATCAAAATTCTTCTATGACGATTAATTACGGAATATTTTAGGAGTTTTAAATTTTTTTAAAGTTGTATAATCGCTTTTAGCGAATTTCCCTATAGGGAATACGCTATTACGGTAGTAGTCACGGTAAGACCTAAGCCCGGGACCATGATACTTTTTCGTTTTGAGGTCCCTAGAAGCCAAAAACACCGTTCGTTCAAATTGATATATATGTATATATATATATATATATATATATATATATATCTATATATATATATATATATCTATGTGTCCGTTAACACGATAACTTTTGAACGGAACCTCCGATTTTGATGAAATTTGGTACAGGGGTGTAAGCCAGCATCTACTAGGTTGAGTTCGCGAACCAGAATGATCGGACCATTGGAACGGGGTTTTATGGGGTTTCAAAAGGGTTAAAAATGGGTTTTTGGCATTTTTCGACCTTAATTTTTAAAATTCAACAATTTTAACTGAAACCATTTAAAAGAGCTTAAAAAAACAAACGATTTGGTATTTTGAATTTTTATCTTAGCATAACTGGTTACGGGGAAAATCAAAAAATGTGTTTTCCATGTTATTCTTATGGGAAATCAAGAAAAGCCTATATCTTGCTTATTTATTGACATAACTTAATCAAATTTGGTATGTACATTATCTAGATAAGGTTTAACTTATACTTGCTTACAAAACCCATATGGCGGCAAACCTACATACTCACCCCCATGGGGTTTATGGGGAAAATAAACAGAACACCATAACCTTATAAAATTTGGTATGTACAATCACTAGGTAGGATTTAACTTATATTTACCAACTAAACCCATATTATGGCTTCAAACCTACATATTCTCATCCCCATGGATTTTATGGGGAAATATAAAATATACCAAAATTCCATTGGAAATTCGCTGAGTACGCAGGTCTGCTGCGACGGGGGTATTTTGTAACATCATGTGCTGGTATGGCATCTGGATCAAATATTTAGGATTTCTAGTTTGTTCAATAGACTGCAATTAATGTCAATCATAACACAAGGGCATTCCGCTGTTTGAGTTCATTTTACGAAAATAAAATAAATACAATGAATAAGACCTCAGACGATGTTATTACTCTGATGTTATAAACGATGTGTATCTGAGTTATAACTCAGAGGAAACGTCTTCCCATTAGATTAACGTGGGGATTCAATTTAAGGGGCCATTAGCACGGTGTCCGGTGATATTAAAATTCTGTGTTTTCGTTCATGTTGGTAAAGCTTTCAAATGAAATTTCACAGGATGTCCTGTATAAGACTTGCTCAAAATATTTTATATTGCCAATATACTTATTTAAATTAAATATAAAGATATTGTTAGAAATGTAGTTGCTCATAGCTACTAATTATCCTTAGATGCACTGTACTGATTAAAAAAAATAATGTTAAATCTCAATGGATGCTTTTGACCTAGATTAATAAATGCTACTTTAAGGTTAGAAAGATACTAACTATTTAAACAATTACAACTTTTTGTTTAGATTTTATACGGATAAATAATTGCTTCAACCTATGGTTTTGTTTAGTGTCAACATTGAATTGAGATTTAAATTAAGAGTATCTAATTGGTATACATCCTGTTTATTTATTTATTTGTTTTACACAATTAAGGTCAGCTGTGTGAGAGCTCAAATCCCTCCATTACTCACTATGGATTAGCTCCAATCTCCTGGAGGAAGGCTTAGCGGCCTCACACTCCGTCACGGCTCTTATAACACATAGCGACATCGATATGTCATAGGAACAGGTTAAATTAACAAAAAAGGTACTAAATTTATTTTCGTAAGTATTTTTTAGTTAAAATTTTTGGTTTAGGTGTAACTTTCTTCTTAATATACCTGTGTGAATACACATTGGTTTGTGACCAATTGAGTAGAGATTTTTATACAATTTGGTATAGAGACGTAATTTTAAATTCCGAGGTCTTACATAAATTTTATTTTTTAGTTTAACTTTAAAAATTAATATTTAAATACATTAATTTAGAAATTTTTTGGTTTACAGAGTTGAATGACTGATAAAAATATCACATTTACTAAACTTTGGTGTTCAAGAATTATAAAGTAGCAAAATGTTGGGTAAACCACCACAATGAGAGTAGGTAGGACCCTTTTAGAATCATGGTGGCGTTCCTCAACATTAGTTTCTGGAAAAATCTTAACTATTTCATACAATAGTGTAACTGCGTAAAGAAGTTGGGTTTTATCGAACAGTTAAGATTGAAAGATAATTTTAAACTGATCATAATATGACAATTTAACCGTTTAAATTTCTAAATTGTGTCAAAAATTGGAAAGGGTAATGTTATTTTGCTGTTTTCATTCGTTGTGAGTTGCTACTCTATTTATATGGCCCTTATCAGGATTTGGGAAATAATTTCCTCAAAGGCTGATATAGAAAACTATTGGTTACTTATTCCCTTAACTCCATTAAATTCACAATAAATCATTACTAGAATACTAACAATTAAAGCCTAAAAATTCTTAATTTACTAGCACATGTGCGTCAAGTGTCTAACACGCAGAAATACAGTCTATACAATAACTCTGGGTTTTTGAGGCAAAATATTTTAATAAAGTAAATAAGTTATATAAATTTTTAATACATGATCAAAAATGTTTAGTATTTAATAAAATAATAATAATACAAATAATAATAATAAATATTATATAAATATAAATAAATAAATAAATAATAAACATTTGGTATCCAAATTAACAAAAACGGCAAATTTCAAGTGTTCCTTATCCTTAACATCCTGGCCATAGGAAACTGCAAGCTAATCAATTAAGAAATTATTTCTACAATCAAGATTCAACATGAATGAAAGCAGTAGTGCACTCTGACTTAAAATACACACCATTGAATTTAGTAGATAACACCAAAGAATTAGAAACACCCAGTGCAGATTGGAGAGCAAAACCCCTTCATGGACAATATCCAGCACTATTGGACTTAGAATACATAGATAAAATAGCATCGTTAGAATGGCTAAACTTTATCCTGAAACTGAAGGTTTTATTATGGCTATACAAGATCAAGTAATACCCACAAAATATTACTTAAGAAGAATCGTGGGAGACGTCTCTATTGAGGATGATATGTGTAGGGCTTGTAAAACGCATTTAGAAACAATTCATCACTTAACATCTGCCTGCCCAGCCCTTGCTCAGCGAGATTATCTTAAAAAACACGATGATGTTGCGAAAATAATTCACTGTGAACTAGCTGTTAGACTACACCTGTCAGAAAAAAGTGAACCATACTACTCGTACAAACCTCTCCCAGTATTGAGAAATGAACAAAATAAATTATATTGGAACAGGACCATATTAACAGACCGGAGGATTGTTCATAATCGCCCAGATATTATTTGGCACAACATTAATGAGGCTACTGTATTTATGATTGACGTAGCTGTTCCTGACACACATAATCTCACAACATCATATAATGAGAAAAAAGCTAAATACAGGGAACTTGCTGATGAAGTAAAACGAATGTGGAAAGATGTGAATAAAGTTGAAATAATACCTATAATGATTTCTTCCATTGGTATTGTTCCACGGACTTAAAAGCAGGAATTGAAAAAAGTAAACCTTAACAACACAATCATCAAGCAAATGCAGCAGTCAGTCATACTTAACACGTGCCATACCACCCGCCTGGTAATGGGAGACAACGGCTACGACTGAAGAAAACACACCCAACCAGTGAAAAGGAACCCTCTTGCTTTGGCTGCGGGTATCATGATACTACCAGAATTACTCTGTGGTTTTTTGTAAATAATAATAGATAGATGATGTGCCGAAGTCAATTCTTACAGCATAGCCTAGGGTGGGAATATTCAGCCTACACCGTAGCATATACATTGAACGTTGAATTTTGAACTTTATTTATACCAAAAGTTTTACACGTGAAAAAGCGTTTTGGATGTGGCCATCCAGATCGATGATAACTCCGCATGAACGTGAGGCAGGAGTGATTCGGCATCTTGAGCCATTCCCTTGCTCGGGGGTCGGGTGGCAACATGTTTCATCATTGCTGTCGTGATCTGCATTTGGCTAAGCGGCGAAGCGGACTGATAAATACTCTTGCTGAGATCAACCGCTATTTGGTGTGCCTCGAGTTCTTTTGGTGTTTTTGAAAAGAGTCGTTTGAGCTCAATGTGGTATAAAATATATTCATTCATCCAGGAGAGAAGGAGTCAGATCAGTACTACACCATAGTAGATAATGTCGATCATTACGACTGCTGAAGGCTCTCTGAGAAATATTTATTTCTAGTTTCGCCATGGTATTGGACACATTTATTGAATTTCTTTAGAAGTGATCACAATTTGCTACAAAAATATTAATTATTTCTTATTATCTAATTACTGAACACTACCGAAGCTGACATTTCCATTGTCATATATGCGAATCAAAATAATATAAACACATTTTATAGTATAAAAATGTCCTGTATGGAAACATAAATATTTAGTTTTTAATTCATTCCGCCTAGTAGGACGTTGAACGCGTAAACGCGTAATATGATGGAGTAGGCCATTGTTGTTGTCATTGAATGGGCAAAAATGTTTTAACTTTCAATTTGAAATCGCCGTCTATTGTAGTAGTTACAGTTGTCACATTGGGGGTTAGAATGAGGCAATATATATTCGAGTTTGGTCGCCGCGAACTTGTTTGAGGCGTTTGTTCCTTTTCCTTTACTGGATGGACTTTACGACGACAATACATGTTATAAATTTTTAAGTCTATAAAAAAAACCCAAACTTAGCCTAATATTTCTTAAAACACACATGGTTTAATTCTTTTAAAATGTATGTTACAACATTTAAAACACCTTTAATAAGTTAGATTTTTTACCAATTATCGATTTATTTAGTATTATAGTATATCCTTTTTATTCCATATGTCTAAGCACTTATGCCAAAAAAGTAATAATTCAGTAGGTCATTAAATAAGTAAAATTAACGTTTAGTAAAAATTAAAAATATCAATATGGGAAAATAAATTTATTTTATAAAGTTGATTTCGTGCCAAATAGTTCAGTTATTAAATTCCTCTGCAATTAAGAACCACTATTAAACTTAAGTATCACTTCAAATTTCAGCAAATTTTAAATTGTATAAAACGAAAAGGGTTGTTAAATTACAATTAGTTTGTAAGTAAAACGGGATTTTCAAGTAGTTAGATTTGGCCACTTCTGGCACAGGCCAGCTGCCCCGGAAGCCACGTGCCGGGGCACATAGCTTCCGGTCGTATATTAAATGAGGGGTGAGGAGGTGGGGTGAGCGTTTGAAGTAGATTTGCGCATAAATTAAAAGTTAGTTCAAGACTGAAATTCAACAATTTGGGGTTGAACAAAATGTGCGCATAAAATAACCGGGTTCAACTAAAACGTCGCATAAATTAAAAGTTAGTTCAAAACTGAAATTCAACAGTTGAACAAAAGTAGAAGTTAGTTGAAAAGGAGAGGGGATAATTGCTTCAAGGTCATCCGGAGGAAGTTTTAAAAAAGACTGAACTTCTAAGAGTTCAGTTTAACGGCGATCGTCGTACAGGTCAGTCGAAACCGACGAGCGACCGAAGAATAGCTTCAAGATCATTCCTCGCCGTCGAAGACACATCCGAAACTTGGACAGGGTCCTGTGGATTCGGTGAAGGCGAAGTTCTCGGAGGATTCTCCCTCGGGTGGGTAGTAGACGATATTTCGTGAACTTGTACTTGTTCTTGGTTTGTATCCATCTTCTTGTAGTGTGTAATTTAGAGCGGAGTAGTTGTCGGTCGAAGAGCGTATAGAAGAATGAAACAGGAATTGTCGTGAGCGCACTTATATAAAGAATGGTGGGGATGAAATAGAAAAACCTGTTGAACACAGTCGATAGGTGTAACAAGTTCGAAGTTGTGGAAACGTAACATCGAACGCAAAATGTTGTGAATAACATTATCATCAACGTGAACCTGCGAAGTTCTAACAGAGTATAACGGGTTAAAACTTAATTTCTTCCTCACTTTTGTTAAATTTGTTTTAGTCTTTGAAACCGATGGTTTGTAATTATTTCGTAATATATGTTGTGTCCGCAAAAGTTTCAATTTCAAACATTGCGTATCCATCACAAGAAGTATGTCAGACGTGTAGAAGTGAGAACAAGACAAATGAATGAGATATAACGTCGAGCACGCGAAGGTGATTCAAACAGGACGACATGTGCTAATGTAAATGAAACTCCAGGTTAGTAGCAATTAGACTTGTATAATGAAGTTGGCGAAACGTATATGTAATGAGTAGGAAGGATGTGAACAACTCAAATGCGAGTTAATTAATGGTCGCGGCGCGATGAACAATCTCCTTTTTATAACGGCTATCGCGTGGGAAGATCAGTTCCGCATGAGCGTCCAAGTGGAACCTCCCGTGTTCACTCAAGCGGAACCCCCCCCCCCCCATAAAAAATGGAGATTAAATCCCCCCCCCCCCCCCGGTGTTCACTCAAGCGGAACCCCGCCGGGTCGATGACCGGTCAATGGCCGGTCACGACCGGTTGCTAACCCCCATCTAATTACCACACTTCACATCCCATGCCAGCCATGAACTACTCTTGTTTGAATGAAACAGAATTAAACATGGCAGCCACCATGGAAAATTCTAACCTCAAACCTTGGTTTTACGTCACTGCGCATGCGCCGCTCCCACTCCTTCGTTTCATTTTTATGCTGCTATAACTTGTACTGGAGTGAGCCAACTTCACGCTACGGCGCCTAGTCATGTATTACTCACTTTAGCGCTACTGCGAATGCGTCTAGTCTGTATTACTTACTTCAGCGCTGCAACGAGTTCTCCGGATCGGAATCACTCCTCGCTATTGCGCATGCGCCTAGTCCTGTATTACTCAATTTAGCTCTACTGTGCACGGAAAGTTCTAACCTCAAACCTTGGAATTTACGTCGCTGCGCATGCGCCACCCCCACTCCTTCGTTTCATTTTTACACTGCTGCGAACTGGAGTGGATTGAAGACCGTACTGGAGTAAAACAATTCCCCCACCACTGCATTAATTACCCCCACCACTCGAAAACCCGAGGAGCGATACGAGCCCGATTTTCGCGTCAGTCGTCAACGAGTTTTCATAGCGAAAAGTCGTTGGCGACTCGGTAAGAGGTTCAAATATATAGTAGGCCTATATATATTTGAACTTCTTATACTACGTTGCGTTCTTTAATGCAATGTGGTATGTGTGTGTGTGTGTGTAAATATTAGTTGTAAGTTGCACTTAATTTAAGAATTAATTTGCGCATTGCGATGTTAGTTATAAGTTGTGTTTAGCGTTAAGGTTTATTAATTTTAAGAATAATGATGGTATTTGGTTGTGTTGAATTATTTGATATTTAATAATGATGTGTTGTTAGTTTTAAGTGTTGGTATTAATAATTAATGTTGTTGTTTTGCCTTTCAGCTAGATGATAGGGGGTAGATTAACTGTAAATTCAGAAGTTCTGTTGAACTTCACTTAGAAGGGGTGGGACATCCGCACTAGCGGACTAGGTTTTTGCATTTTGTTTAGGAATATGATGGGTGGGATTAGTTGGGTGGGTGTTAGAGTTGCGTTTCTGCATTAGGGTGTTCCAGTTTCCCTTCGAATTCACGGTTACGGTAGACCCGGACCGGACCGTTACGGTAGACCCGGACGGTCCAAACAAAATTGCGTCGATGTCCCTTGCAGAACGTAACTAGTGGGTTGGGAGTGGGAACCGTTAGGCAAACAGGGTGGTGGGAACAGTTACTACTGTTCCCATCACCTTGGTTCTTTATAAGTCTTAAATGACCTTGACCCACTTTCGGAAGGGTCAATGACCAACCCCCCCCCCCCCGTGTTCACTCAAGCGGAACCCCCCCCCCCCCCCCGTGTTCACTCAAGCGGAACCCCCCCCCCCCCGTGTTCACTCAAGCGGAACCCCCCCCCCCCCCCCCGAAAATTAAAATGCCTATAACTCGATAATGGATTGACGGATTAGGACAAGCGATACATCATTGAAAAGGTCTATGTAAGATGAACATTTTAGTAAAAGAAGAATTTAGCTATCTTATTTTAGTCAAAAGTTATGCGAATTATTTGAAATAAATACCCCCTCTCTTTCCTTCCCTCCCACCTTCCCCCACTTAACGGCTGTTAACCCTTCTCATTAGCATACCGTTATAAAAGACGCATCGACCACGGCTAACATTTCATTCTGATTCCAGACGTTACGCTGCGAACTGCGAATAGAACTACCACGATGTCATCCCTTCCGACTACAACTTCCACTACAGCCTGCTCTTCTATCACAAGTTCAACTTCTACTTCTACTACGGCTTCAACTCCAGTCAAAAAAACTCTTCGCTTGAAAAATGCTCCCGATTGGTATAAGAAGCAACTAGACTCGAAACCTTCAACTTCTGGAGCTCCTCTTCCCCCGACCAACAATAGCATACGTCGCAGCATATTTTCACCGCCTTCGTCTTCAAATAACTCCACACCGCCTTCAACTAACATGCCGCCACCGCAGAAGCCAGCTCCTCGTCCTACTACCCCTTCATTTGAAACCTTGCTTCATTGTCTTAGTACACCTGTCATTCCACTGTCACCATTGCCTCCTACCCCACCACTTACTATTCCTAAAGATCACGCCTATCCTAAAAATAAATCTCCTAAGTCTGCTCCTTCAGAGCGTTTCCAATTATTAAAAGAAGAGCGTCGTAGGGCATTTAGCCGTCCCACTACTTGCCCTGAAATGCTCGCTAGGGGAATTAAGAAAGGATCAGCTTGTGGTAGGAAATGTGTTAAGAACGAACGTTTCTGCCGTGTACATATCGTAAAACATCTTTCCGAACCACAACTGACAGAAATCCCCACTGTTGAAGACGATCCTGAAATAATATCCGTCAGAGGAGAGAGGCTTAAGAAAGGTTTGAGATATTTTTTTCTAAGTGTTGTTGACCACCAACACATATTGGCAAAATGTAACGGCAATAAATATAAAATTAGAGTTTGTAAGAATTTGTGTAAAGAGAAGAGACTTATCAATTTAAGTTCTCAAGACTTTCTCCTCAGGGATAAAAAGGATCGTATTACAAGGTGGGGACGTAAACAGTAAATTCACATAGTTTTTCCAAATTTTGCTAAAAAAATAATGGGGGAGAAACACAATGCGTTATAGCGTTGTGTTTCTCCCCCATTATTTTTTAACACTCTAAGTCTCGTGACCTACTTTTCTAAGGTCGTTGTACAGTTATATGACCTGTCTGACTTGCATTGTTTGCTGGTGTAGCTTCATATAGCGTGCAAAGAATGGTTCCTAATGAAATCTCATCAACATTCAAAGACAGAGACTGTTGTTTTGCAAGTTAATTAGTCTTGAAATAATGAAGTAGGAAACGTATATGTAATGAGTAGGAAAGATGTGAACACCGCAAATGCGAGTTAATTAGTGGTCGCGGCGTGATGAACATTTGTCTTCATTATCACACAACGACTATCTCGTGAGAAGATCAGTTCCGCATGAGCACCCAAGTAGAACCCCCCCCCCCCCCCGTGTTCACTCAAGCGGAACCCCCCCCCCCCCTTCCAAGAATTAAAAATGGCTATAACTCGATAATGGTTTGATCGATTACGACAAGCGATACATCATTGAAAAGGTCTATGTAAGACGAACATTTTAGTAAAAGAAGAATTTGGTTATCTTATTTTAGTCAAAAGTTATGCAAATTATTTAAAATAAATATCCCCTCTCCTTCCTTTTTCCCCACCTCCCGGGTCACCTCTTACCCCTCTCATTAGCATATCGTTATAAAAGCGAAGCAAGCATTGTTCACTCCTTCATTCTGCTTTCACGCGCCACACTTGTTGTTTCGTCTCTACCGTTATTATTTGCTTTAAAATGCTTCCTCACCATAGTGAAAACTTCAATCCTTCCGAAATTGCTGATGTTTTCCAACAGCCTGAAGAAGATGTGATAGATTATTATGATAGTAGCAGTGACAATGAAAATGATAGTAGCAGTGAAGATGAAGATGTAATTGAACTTGATGAACAAATGAGACCAATCTACATCGATGAACAATTTCCTTTTGATACAATAGAAAGATTTATTACGGAAGCACACAAATGGCTAAATTTAGGATTCAATGTTATAATTGGTTCAGCTATTGTGTATAATGACAGTAGGTTCTTCTGTGTAACACCAAATACTAGAGAACGTATGTTGACTTGGCAGGATGATGTTATGAAGTGTTATGAGCTCGAAGTTAGCATTGGTGGCTACTTTGTCGCACAAGTGGTCTAATAACCACATTACCCTTCCCTCACCCCCACCCTATCCCCTCCCAATCCTTATTCCTTCCCCTTCCCCATTTTTAAAACTAATAAAAGGCGGACTATGAACCTCCAGGTTTTTAGTCTGTACTTGCACCGTCAAGATGAGTACTAGACTTGATGGTTTTATAGCCAATGATATTAATATATGGAGTTTGATAACAAACTTGCGTATTAAAATTGAAGAAACAATTATGGCAAACAATGGGATAGGAGTTATTGTTATTGTTTCATTACTAAGACATATTGATTTTTTGTATGATATAAAAGTAACAATCAACAATATTAATGAACTATTTCCCTGGACAATATTTATTCGTGATGAAGTTGAAAAGCAGAAAATTATAGTAGATGTGCTAGCAATGAAATATAACCTAGATAGAGAAGAATAGCTACAAAATCCTCTCCCCACCTTCCTTCACGTTGTGCAAAAAAAGTGGGGGTAGAAGTATATAAGACTAAGTAAGCGATACATAGTTTGTTATTCGAGGTAAAAGAAGTGGTGAACAAATATGTTGTCTAAAGATACTCCATTTGTTAATTATTTTGAAGTTAAAAATGTTTATATTAATACAAATGAAATGGAAGAAGACAATATAGAGGAAAATTATAACGAAACTGATAATGATTCCACGATGGAAGAAGAAATGGTACAGTTTGAACAAGAACTTTTTGAAGAAATGATAAACGATAGTGACGAAGATATAGTTAAGGAAGCTATTGATACATTTATATTAGATTCATCGTTGGATTCACCCATATCACCTTTATTGTCTTCTGAATCCGAATCCGAATTGGACTAAGGTAGTTCCCCCACTTTATTATTCAAACAAGTCTTATAAATTGAGAGTTTTGTCATTAGTAAGTCAGCATTTGTTGGAGCTACATGTATGGTTAATAATGTCTCCTAGAGATAATTCTTTTATACAATTAATTGAAATTGTGAGACAACGAAATATTACGTTAGTTCAAGAAGAAGATGAAGTTGAAACAACCGACACAATACAAAATCCTGTAGAAGAAGCGATGGAAGTAACAGAAATTGATCAAGAACCTTCAATGATGGAAATGGTTGAAACACAAAATGAATCTCAAGATGTGGAAGAAACTGTTTCATATTCAGTTTTTTGGGAATTTGCGTCAAATATATTTGTTGTAATTCAAATTGAAGCTATTAATTCTGAAGAAGTGGTGGGGGAAAATTCTCCCCACCACTAGCTTAAAGTTGGTGGGGGAATGTTCATAAATGTGTTGGTTATTTGCGTAGAAGCTTATTCGTCAGGAAACTGTCGACTAAAAATGTTCAATCCTAACGCACCTACAGAACCTTCTTCGAGTAACTGTCTAGTAAAAACGTTTCGTGCTGTACCTTTTGAACCTTCGTACTATAAAATGATAGGTATTCATGAGATTGCAATCAATGATCAAAAACTGTTCAAAATATTCTGTTCTCGACTTGATAGAACCTTACGTTTACCACCAAATACGTTCACCTACAGGCTACCTCTGATAGACAAAGATGATGTAAGCAAAATACCAATGATTCAAGTGAAATTTCTGGAAGATGGAATTCTTGTTAATTTAAGAGAAGTATATCATAATGACTATTCGAAAAGAATAGCTTTCAACTTTCTTAAGGAAAATATAGGACGTGAAATATACCAGTATCCAGAACCATTTTACAGATACCTTTTTGAAAATGGAGCAAGTGTAACGGTGGAAATAAGTATTAAATTAATGTAATTCTCCCCACCACTAGCCTAAAATTGGAGGGGGGAGTGCATAAATGTGTTGGTTTTCTGCGTAGAAGCTTATTCTTCGAGATATCGTTGACCAAAATGTTTCGTCATATTCCTTGTGATCGAACTTCTTTGTTAAGGGAGAATCAAAGATTGAAAAGACTAGAAAAGGAAAAACAAGACCGACAAGATATGAACATGGAGTTCAATCGACTACAATTTCAAATACCTGGAATTGCAATGGGAGCACCAAAATTGAAAACCCTACACTGGGCTGGAAGTTACATCAAGTATTTAAAACTACAAATTGAAGCAAGAGATTTAAAATTGAAGAAAGTGGAAATGGAAAATCGAGAAATGAAGAAACTAATATCACACATGTCTGGTAATACTACAGTTCAAAAAGGTGAAGAAGAAGGAAAAGAAATATTAGGAATCTAAATTATCAACAATCTTCTTAGAGAATGGGGAATAGATCACTTTGTGGTAATGGAATAACATGCCACTTAGTGATCTATTCCCAGTTCTCGCTTGATATACAATGACCTTGACCTATATAAAAGTGGTGGGGGGAAAATCATATAAGAAAGAGGTTTTAGATGTAACTATCAGTATAAGTCTAACACGATGGATAGGTTGTTGGTTCTGTGTTTACAAGAAATTATCAATAATGGGTTTCTTTACCATTATATTATGAGATCAAATGAGTGTAAAATACCTAAAGCAATTCGTGAAATGCTCATTGAATTTAAGAAAGACAATTATGGATTTGCTATCTATCTTGCTTATACTTTTAAAGATGGTACAAAAATGTGTCATGATTGTGGAAAAGCGTCTGTTTTGGATTTTGAACAATTCCAAGATGATGGAGGTAGGTTAGTTCATCTTGTAAAAGGTCAAATAATGAAATTCGAAACGTGTAATAACACTTGCGACATTTGTGCACAGTGTTTGTTTGAATTTATTAAGTATCGTGCATTCAAACCATAATACCCCTTCCACATATAAAGGAGAGGGGGGAAAAGAGTGGGGGTTATAATTAGGTGGGGGAACGTGTATAAATGTAGGTTGTTTGAAGAGAGTTTTATTATTGTTGCGGCATTAGAAGAAACATAATGGAATTCGAAGTGCGTCATTTCAAGATTAAATATGAAGAGTGGACCTCTGTTGCAAATTTCATATCATCGAAAGAGGAAGAAAACAAGTTGATGCAAGTGTATTGTTATATAGAAAATGAGGAAAGCCATCACAAGGTGATGAGCTATCTAAACAGACCGAATGTATCGTCGAGGAGTCCTGAATTTGTCAAATACTTGAAAGAGGAAGACGCAGATGTCACATTGGAAGTATGGTATAAAATTTGAAATGTGGAAAAACAAGTATAAATAATTATGGTGGGGGGAAGAATTTATAAGTCGGTGGTGGGGGAAATGTGATAAAAGAAGTAAAACTTAAAAAAAGAGTTCACTCTGTACGACAACAGTGAAAGATGACTGATCCTTCTGCAACACCAGTACTTTCAACTACAGATTGCCACCAAAACTTAGAACCGAAGATGTATTGCAATACTCCAACAACAAATTATTATCAAGCTCAACGGCCGCAAGTATCTCATTGTACTTCAACATCAGTGTTAAAAATGTCAAAACCATATCCAGATTGTATGTACGAGCCTATAACACCATCTTCGGCAAGACTAAGGAAAAACCTAAAAATGAGAGAAAGGTGCAAGAAAGAAAAGATAGAATTTGCAAAATTGCAACTAATAGTGCCTTCCATTCAAGTTGGATGTAGCAGACTGAAAACTTTAGAAAAAACTAACGCATATTTGTTACAATTGTTGGAAACTATTGAAGATTTGAAGAAGAAAAATGGACATTCTACCAAGTAATATTCAAACACTCATTCCCCCAGAAAAACCAAAAAAAAAAAAGATAAAAATAACAAAAACCCAAAAAAATTAGATGTAGAATAGAGAGCGAGGAATAGATCACTTTGTGGTAATGGACTAACATGCCACTTAGTGCTCTATTCCTCGTTCTCGCGTTAATACCATATGACCTTGACCTATATTAGTAGGGTGGGGGAAATTGAAAGTGGTGGGGGAAAGTGTATAAAAGACGAGTGTACTATAGTCGAATTATTCTGAAAGCGAACTTGTCACGAGTATGGACTTGACTACAAGTAAAGACAATAAGAAACAAAGGCTTCGGGAAATGGCTAAGGCAAGAGAGTCTAGAATAAAGTTTAAGTTTTACAGACTACAGAGATTGATTCCTGGTGTTATGTTAGGTGAAATACGAACAAGAACGGTGGATAAAGCAGCTGATTACATTAATGAGTTACATACAGAACTAATGATAAAACAAGCAAAAATAGAAGAATTGGAACAAATAATAAGACGACACATTGAAATTTCAAACAGTCAACCAATAAACTATGTAACAAAAGATTCAAATTAAACAAAAAAAAAAAAGGAAATGGATTTGGACTTTGGTTATTGATTGAACACTTCTTAGAGAATGGGGAATAGATCACTTTGTGGTAATGAAATAACATGCCGCTTAGTGATTTATTCCCAGTTCTCGCTTAATCTAAAATGACCTTGACATACTTATTAAAATATCATATAAGCCGAATCACAAAGAGTTATTCCTCATTTACTTGAAATGGCTCCTGTGGACAACACCGATTATCCAAGGAAACCTCTTATTGAAATATTGTATAAAATTCAACTAGACGATTTTAATATGGAAGAAGATGATAATAACAGTGAAACATCAGAAGTAGAAAGTGTAAATGATATGGATGTAGATCTAACAACATCAGAAGTAGGAAGTGTAAATGATGTGGAGAATGAAAATTTGGATATGGATGTAGTAATGTCAGAATCTTCATCATCGTTTGAATATGAAGAAGTACATACTGAAACCCCAACTGGAATAGAGAACACAAATGAACAATCAGTTAGTAGAAGATTAATGTTTCGTCCAAGACGTTTGTTTTCCTCGGATAGTGAAGAAGAAGAAGAGGATGATGATGATGAAATAGTGGTGGGGGAACCGTTATAAAAGCGGGACCGTCAGAGCCCATTTCATTTCTCGGCGAAATTTCGAAGAGTAAACATCGTCAACATGTATCATTGCGATAAATGTTCGGAATCGTTTCACGATGAAATTCTACTAGATATACATAAAGAACTAATTCACAACAACACAGAAGAAGATCAAGAACAACAAGAAGAACAAGAAGAACAAGAAGAACAAGAAGAAATAACAGCAACATCTTCAACTACTTTACCGAATCTACAAGTATTTGCTTTACCCGGTAAGGTAGTAATGCATCATAAGATTCAAAATGAAAACTTGAACTTAGAAGAATTTATTAGAGAAGCAAAACCAATCGTAAGTAAAACTTTAAAAGAAGAATTGAAAAGATTAAACTTTCTTAAATTTGGTTTACTACTAGAAGCTATGTTTATAAATGCGCAAGAAGAATTATCACCAAGAGGATTTATAACAAAAAACCGAACCATCATGGAAAGTTCAAACATTGATTCAATAGTAGGGAATTGTATAGAAGAAATATTAACCAAACTTCAGGAACACGAAGGAAGAGGATCCGGATGGAGTCTTACAAGTATTGAAGTATTAGATATAAGAGTTCACAAACACGGATATGGACTAATGGGATCTAGTTACATTCCTTTGCCAAAAATAATTGAAAATACAAAATCTTGTATTAATGTTCAAAATGAAGATAATGAATGTTTTCGCTATGCTATGACGTCAAAGTTTGTATTAATAAATCCACAACGACCCAACCAAGAATATGAAGACGCAAGACACAGGTACAATTTTCAAGGAATAACATATCCCGTTTCTACGAAAGATATATCGAAATTTGAAAAGAAAAATCCCGGCACGTCTATTAATGTTTTTGCATTAGATAGTTCAAACAAAGTGTATCCTTTACGTATTGCAAAAGAAGAGCTACCAGATCATACGGATTTACTACTACTAACGCGAGGAGATGTGTCTCACTATGTGTACATAAAGCAATTCGATCGTCTTGTTAACAAGCAACTTTCTAAAGATCGACACAGAAAGATAATTTGCAAGAGATGTTTTAATTTTAAACGAGAAGGAAGACAAGGAAGAGAATGGTTACAAGAACACAAAAGATTATGTAACAATAATTATGAAGCAAAGATTAATTTACCTTCGGAAAACAGAGCATTCGTTACATTTGAAAAGGTTCATCATCAATACCGTATCCCTTTAGTTGTGTATGCGGATTTTGAATCAACACTTGTTCCAGTTGAAGATGAAAATTGTGAAGCAAGAAAAAGTGTAAAGTATCAAATGCACAAACCAAACAGTTTTTGTTTAATGGTCAAATCAACATTATCAGAAGAACATTTAAACAGATATGGATTAACTTCAGAACCTCTAGTATATCGTGGTGAAAATGCGGAAAAAATATTTCTTGATCACCTATATTCAATAGCTGGAAATACACAAAGATTATATACAAATATTGTACCAATGAAACCGATGGACGAAGAAGAAGAAATTCAACATGAAAATGCGACTCACTGTTTCTTGTGCAAAAATGATTTTACTATTGAGAATTATAAAGTTAAAGATCACGACCACCTCACAGGATATTACAGGGGTGCTGCTTGTAATAAATGCAACTTGAGCTATCGTTTACCACTATTTATCCCTGTGGTTCTGCATAATCTTAGTGGGTACGACGCTCATTTTATAATACCTGAATTAGGAAGAGACGACGGTAAAATCGATGTGTTAGCTGAAACTTCAGAGAAGTTCATAAGTTTTTCCAAAGAAGTTGGAAATGTCAAACTAAGATTCTTGGACTCCTACCGATTTTTGCCGTCGAGTTTGTCTAAACTTTCTGAAAACCTAAGGAAACAAGATTTAATCGAAACAAAGAAGATTGTAAATAGCGACAAACTGGATCTGGTACTTCGAAAAGGTGTTTTCCCATATGATTACATAGACAGTTTAGAAAGATTTAATGAAACATCACTACCTCCAAAAGAAGAATTTAAAAGTAAACTGTACGACATGGATATATCTCAAGAGGATTATGATCATGCATGCAAAGTATGGAACGAATTAGGATTTAGAACATTGGGGGAATATTCAGATTTCTACGTTAAATTAGATGTGACTTTATTATGTGATGTGATGGAAGAATTTAGAAATACATGTTTTGCGTCATATGGATTAGACCCTCTTCATTCGTACACTTCGCCTGGACTAGCGTGGCAAGCCATGTTAAAAGAAACAAATTGTAAAATACAACTTCTTACAGATATAGATATGGTGTTGATGTTAGAATCAGGAGTTCGAGGAGGATTGACGCAAAGTGTAACACGTCATGTCAAGGCGAACAATAAATATTTGCCCGATTACGATGCATCAAAACCAACAACATTCCTGGGTTATTTTGATGCAAATAACTTGTACGGATGGGCAATGTCGAATCCCCTTCCATATGATAATTTCAAATGGATAGACCCAGAATCAATTGGAAACATAATGGATATACCGAAATATGGAGAAACTGGTTACATATTCGACGTCGATTTTGAATATCCCGAACATCTTCACGACGAACATTATGATTTACCACTTCTTCCGAAGACTGAAATTTCTCCAACTGGAAGATGGCCAAAATTATTGATGACTTTAACTAACAAGTCTCGGTATGTTGGACACTACTGGATGATACAACAGGCCTTAGACTTGGGATTGAGAATTACAAAAATTAATCGAGTACTACAATTCTCTCAATCTTGTTGGTTAAAACCGTACATTGACAACAACACAAGAAGAAGAGCCGCCGCTACATCAAGTTTTCAAAAAGATTTCTTCAAACTAATGAACAACGCAATATTTGGCAAGACTTTGGAAAACAAAAGGAAACATAAGGACATCAAATTGGTAACTGATCCAGTAAAACTACAGAAATTAGTGCAACAACCAAACTTTGGTTCATCTGTAATTATTAATGAAAATCTAGTTGTTATTTCCATGAACAAGAAGTCAGTTCTAATGGATCGTCCTTTGTATCTAGGAATGTCAATCTTGGATATTTCCAAAACACACATGTACGAGTTTCATTATAAGAAGATGGTTAACTATTATGGAAGAGAGAACATTGGTATTGCATATATGGATACGGATGCTCTAATTTACTGGATTAAAACAAATGACATGTACGAAGATCTACGCACTTTTATGTATAAAGATGATTTCGACTTTTCCGATTATCCCAAGGACCATCCAAATTACGACTACGACAGAAACAAAAAAGTATTGGGAAAATTTAAAGATGAAACAAATGGTGTGCCGATGATGGAAATTGTAGCATTAATGTCCAAACTATATTCATTTCAACTGTACATAAGCGAAAGGAACGAATATCAAGTCACGAAGAAAGCCAAAGGAATAAAAACCTCTTTCCTGAAGAAGAACGTACAGTTTGAACATTATAAAAGATGTTTGTTTGAAAATGTTGAAACAACTGCAACATTTAACACCATAAGAAGCTTCAACCATCGTCTTTTCAGTGTGAAGCAAACCAAATCGGCATTGAGCTATAAGGATGACAAGAGATACATCCTTGAAGACAACATAAGAACTCTGCCATTTGGACATTACTCTCTAAACCCTATCGACCAGTAAACCTATTCTTCGTCCTCTACCTTCTTCCTTTTTTCCTTTCCGTAAAGAAGAGGGGACATGGCAAGCCCAATGCCATGTTCCCTCTTTTTTACACTAATATGAAATGGCCTTGACCTATATTCAAACTATATAAAAGAGAAAGAACTGTTGTACGGATCAGTATTTTTACAAGCGATGTGCAAGCAACACCTGAAGATGGAAAGTGTGAAGGACAAGATTGTAAATGAACTACATAAACCAGCAAGAAGAAGATTTCCAAGAAGAAGTACAATTATTAAGGGAATGAATGATCTGTATCAAGCTGATCTCATTGAAATGATACCGCACAGTAAATTAAACAAAGGTTTCAAATATATTTTAACAATTATAGACTGTTTTACTAAAATAGCTGACGCTTTACCATTGAAGGATAAGACTGGTAAAAGTGTTACAAAAGCTATGGAAACAACGATACAAAGAAATAAATTCAAAATCAAACATCTACAGACCGATGATGGAAAAGAATATTTTAATAAAGACTTTGGAGCTTTAATGAAGAAATATCAAATAAATCATTATTCTACAAATTCTGAAGTTAAAGCTTCAATAATTGAAAGATTCAATAGAACATTAAAAGGAGCGATGTACAAACAATTTTCAAAACGAGGATCATACGTGTGGTATGACATATTACCACAACTTATAAAAGAGTATAACAACAAATATCATCGTACCATCGGAATGAAACCTATCCAGGTAAACAGCGCTAATGCTAAGGTTGTATTACAACGCATCAGAAATAATACAACACCTAAATTGGAAAAGTTACAACCAAAAAAGTTTAAAGTCAACGATAAAGTTCGTATAAGCAAATACAAAGGTGTATTTAGTAAAAGATATCTACCAAATTGGACTAATGAAGTATTTACAGTTTATAAAGTGCAACCAACTATACCTGAAACCTACTTATTAAAGGATAACAAGGGTGAATTACTTCAAGGTGGATTCTACGGACATGAATTGTTGAAATCAACAGTCGGTGATGTATATCTTGTTGAGAAGGTTTTACAAAGGAAAAAGGATATGGTTAAAGTCCGGTGGTTAGGATTCGATAAAAGTGAAGACTCTTGGATTCCTTCAAAAGACCTGGTATAGTAACTTAATAGCTCATTGTGTGTTTAACCTTGACACAAGATGGAGATTGTACAACAAAAAGATCGATTTAATATCAATAATATTGATGAATTGACGGTTGACAATGATAAGTTAAATCATGGTAAACATGGTGAATTACTACCAAATACAATAAGATGTTTAATAACTGGTCCTTCAAATTGTGGAAAAACAAATGTTGTTTTTAACCTTATAACTAATCCTAAAGGATTGCGCTTTAACAATATATACATTTTTTCAAAATCATTGCAACAACCAAAATATCAATTATTGGATAAAGTACTTGCAAGTGTACCTGAAGTGCATTTCTACAAGTTTAATGCCAGTGAAACAATTATGCAACCAAATGAAGCAAAACCATTTTCTATTTTTATTTTTGACGATGTTTCTTGTGAAAATCACGACACTATAAGGAATTACTTCGCTATGGGAAGACATCATAATATCGATAGCATTTATATTGGTCAAACATACAGTAAGATTCCAAAACAACTCATAAGAGACAATGCAAATATGTTGATCATCTTCAAGCAAGATGAAACAAATTTAAAGCATATATACAATGATCATGTAAATGCGGATATGCCATTTGAGAAATTTAAAGAAATGTGTGGCAAAGCATGGAATGAGAAATATGGCTTTCTCGTTATTATGAAGGAAGAAGATATTAAAAATGGTAGATATCGTATAGGGTTGGATAAATTTGTATTTATGCGTTGAACTACCGATGCTACATCTAGTTACACGTTGAACTTCACAGTGTAAACATGGTGAATCAAGAAAAACTATTAAAAGAAATAAAATCACTCAGTGATTCTATTAGGATGAAGAATCGTGCATTGAGGATGGGTTTAAGTGAAAGAGAAGAATTTCTAGAGACTACATTTAAACCTATTACGGAACCTTTAAAACAGATATCAGAAACTATTGGTAAACCTCGTTATGAAGGAGATGTTTTACTACCAGTTTCTAAACAAGAAGTACAAGCATTAAAAAAAGAAGAAGATGATGATTCATATACCAGTGCTAGTGAGCAAGAAGAAACAAAAGAAGAAGAAGAACCAATTGTTGAAAAGGAAGAAGAACAGCCAATACCTGAAGCTGAACAATCTATTCCAAATTTAACTCAATTGAGTAGCGATATATTACAACATGGACCTCTTGGAAGAAAATATATAATGAAAATGCTACATGACATGAAATCAAACCCGAATTTGAGTAGATCACACGTATACGGAGCAAGAATTGATGGGAATGAATTAAAGATCGGCGATTCAAAGCTTGAAATAACACAAGACGATTACATCATTATTGGTGAGCATAAATATAAAGGAACAAAAGGACTTTATGAATTAATTTTTAAAAACATACCATTAAGATATTCATCCAAAGATTTAAGTGTTTTTAAGGAAATTCTACAAAATACTAACGCTCATAAAAGAAACTACTTAAAGGATGCAATGATTAATCGTTCACGTGCAACAAAATATAACATTGTTATAAAAAAGTTGTTTCCTCCACGAAAATTGCCAACATTACGTACTGCACCAGCGGTGAGACAACCACTGAAAAGAAAATCTTTATCACTTATGGATTTATCACTTCTTGAACAACATGGTAAAAAGAGTAAAGGAGATACTTCAACATCTGGCAAAGGATTGATGAAAAATCTATACAATACGAATGTGATTTACTACAACGACATCAATAAATTGGTTGATAGAATGAGACTATTGCATGAAGCCATGGAAGCCGGTCATACAGGTTTAAATAATGAATGGGTAGCTCTGATTGACGAACTCAGGAATCGCGGCATAATCGTATAATTGTCCGCGGATATATAAGAGTTGCAGGCGTATAATGTGTCAGTTCTAACATGAGCGTCGACAAGTTCGGACGATACTCCGCGTTAGGAGTGCAAGTTGGAGAAAACAGAAAAAGAAGTGGATTACCGCAAACACCCGAAGGTGACTATAACATAAATAATAAACGTTTAAAGTTTGTTAAGGATCCAGAAGAAGATGGAGATGCAACAAATTTAAAAACAGTAAAGGAGGAAACATCTACAAGTTTAAAACTCGACAACAACCAACTGTATGATGCAAAATCTCACAGGGTTATTAATGTTGCAAAACCAGTCAACAATGGAGATGTTGTTAATAAAGGTTATTTTCTATCTGCGATGGAATACGCTTTACTGTTGGAAAAGACTAAAAGTGGAAAAAAGTACAATGCTTTAAATTATAAAATAACTAATGTTGCAGATCCAACCGAGGATACAGATACAATCAATAAGCGTTATTTGCATTCTGTAATACCAGAAAAGAAAAAAGATGGATTTTCCTTCTATAAATATACTATAAACGATATTGGATATCCTAAAGAAGAAAGTGATGGTGTTAATATTAAATACATTAAAGATAATTGTATTTTATATAATGGTGCTGTTATTGATTGTCATGGAAAAGTGTTGTCCAATCTGAAAGATGGTTCAACTCCATCGGATGCTGCTACTGTGAGACAAATGAATGAAAGCTTGAAGAAAGGAACATCCGCTTTTGTTAAACAAAATCAGGTGGTGTCAAAGAAAGGTGATGAGTTTGTGCAAGGAAGTGAAAAGTTTACCTTACTACAACTACAAAATAACAAGTGGGATGGAAAAAATAAAAGATTGTCAAATATAAGTTTAGGCACGGAAGAACATGATGCTGTTATTTTAACACAAGTGCCACAACTATCAGCTACTGGTGTTAACTTTATATGTGGAGGCAGACGATTAACCGAAGTTAAATCTGGTAAAGATGATCAGGATTGTGTTGTTGTAAAACAAACTATAGTTAGAGATAAAATAAATAACGTATATGATGGAAAAAATAAAAGAATATCTAACATATCAGCAGGAATAGCTCCGAATGATGTTGCTACTATTAATCAAGTTATAGCAACCTCTAATAACGATCCATCTGTGTATACATGTAATGGTAAACGTATCACAAATCTTGATAATCCTACACGTAACAAAGATGCTACTAATGTAGAGTATGTAATGAATCTTGTAGGTAATGTAGTTATTGATATGCATAATCATTTGATTAATGCATCGATGAAACACAATAAAATCGAAGATTCTCAGAGAAACCAATGGATTAAAGATGAAATCATTGATAGATACTAGTAAAACTTATGAATATTTAAGTATGGAATACACAAAAAAAGGATTCATTATCATAAAGTATTTCATAGAGTGAAGACGTTGGTTACATAAAACAGCATAATGAAGACCGTATCGCTCAGTCGTCGTCAAGACAGCGGCAAGAGAGGACGTGGTTTAACATCAGCTGCATTATCCCTGCTCAGACGGATTCCAATTGGTGCTGTTGTGAATCGAGCGATAGACGCTTTACCATACGAATTACATCTGCCCGGAGGTTATCAATATTGTGGACCTGGAACTAAGTTGTCAAAACGTTTAGCAAGAGGAGATCCTGGAATTAATAAATTAGATCAAGCTTGCAAAGAACACGATATAGCATATTCAAAGTATAAAGATTCAACAAATAGATCAATAGCGGATAAAATTCTAGCGGAAAGAGCTTGGCAAAGAGTAAAATCAAGTGACGCAAGTATTGCAGAAAAAGCAGCGGCTTGGGCAGTAACTACAGCCATGAAGACGAAAGCTAAATTTGGTGCTGGAAGACGACGTCGCAGAGGAAGACCTGCAAAGAGAAGAGCTCCCAAAAGAGGTGGAAACATTAAGAAGAGACGTCGTAGAACTCGTAAAGCAACAGTAAAGAAAGCTTCTATTTGGTCAATGGTAAAAAACGGAGCAGGTTTATACCTAAGACCGTACCGTGTGTACTAAATAAGAAGAATCAATTGATAATTCCAAATAAAGCCTTAACAAATCATCAGTTAAATGATTATGTAAAATGTTTGAAAATACCATTTTTTCGAGGAGTTTTTATGAAAGATGCATTACCAACTAAAATATGGGAAAATGAAACTGGAATAGTAAATTTGGATTCCACCTATGGTCCAGGCACTCATTGGGTATGCTATAAAAAGCTCGGACAAACCGTTTACTACTTTGACAGTTTTGGCAATCTACCACCGCCGAAAGAACTGCAACATTATTTTCGAAACTCCAAAAACATTTTTTACAATTACAAAAGAGAACAACCTAACAATACTGAAATATGTGGGCATTTATGTTTGGAGTTTCTAGCGAAGAGTGTCAGTCAGCTTTAAGATGTCATCGTATACAGTGTCACTGAGTGGAAATTCATCCACATTGAAAAGTACGCTGTTCCCAGCATTGCGTCTATCCAAGGAAAGATTATGGGAAGCGGCATTACTTGATTTAACTACCTACAACTCAATTCCCAATGTTACGGAAGGAAAGAACAATTTACTACATTATTATGAAACTAAGGATGCTTCAGGAAAATACTCAGAATTGAAAATAATTACATTTCCTACTGGAGCTTATGAAATCGATGATATAAACCAATTACTACAAAAACAACTCGGAGAAGAAAATATCACCGTTAAAGGAAACAATAATACTTTAAAAGCAGAAATAACTTCAAAATATTATATCGATGTCAGTTTCAAAAACTCCATTGGCAGTTTACTTGGATTTACAGATACAAAAAAGAATATATTAACTCCTGGAACTACTCATTCAGGTGATACAACTGTCACAATATTGAAAGTCAATAGCATCGATGTAACGTGTAATATTATACACGGATCGTATAGAGAAGGAGTGAATCAGCATATTTTACATACATTTTATCCAACAGTGGCTCCTGGTTTTAAAATTGTTGAGAAGCCACAAAACTTGATATACCTACCGTTAAACACCAGTTTCATTTCAGACATCGTACTGAACATATTGGATCAAGACGGTGTTAGTGTTGACTTTAGAGGAGAAACGATAACTATACGGATACACATCAGAGCGGCAACATAAAGGTCAACATGGGATTATCATTTAAACCGCAACGGAAGAGTCGGGAGCTCAGTAGCTCCTCGACATTGGAAGAGTTAACATCGGACAACATTCGTTTTCTACAGAAGATTGGATTGAAACTTAACAACGATGGATATCCTGGATATATCTCAAGGACCGACATTCGACGAAACACTATGGGAGAAGGAATATCACACGCACAACCCTTACACTTCATCAAAATTAAACAATAACGATGAAATAAGGATTCCCATTCAACAACAAGATATTTACACATTACCGTGTGAAAGTTATTTGTACATTGAAGGACGGGTATTAAAATTGGATGGAAAAACTGCTTCAACAGTTCCTTTTATAAATAACCCGATGGCATATCTTTTTGATGAAATAAGATATGAGATATCAGGGGTGACAGTTGATTCGACAAAAAAGGTTGGTATAACAACGACATTGAAAGGATTAACATCATTAACACCGCATGAGAAGAATTCAATAGTCACCGCCGGATGGGTTGCCCCTGATAAAGACACTATAACACCGGATTCCAACGGTCACTTTGATTTTCATGTACCCTTACGATTGCTTTTGGGATTCGCTGAAGATTACAAACGAATAATAATAAATGTCAAACAAGAATTGGTATTACTCAGATCTTCAACTAACAAGGACTTGATACTTGCAGACCCTGCAACTACGGAAGATAAACTGGAATGGCAACTACAATTGGATAAAGTTGTTTGGAGAGTACCTCATGTAAGATTGGCCGATGAACATAGAATCGTATTATTGAGAAAGTTAAAGTCTGACCGTGATATTGTGATGCCATTCCGAAGTTGGGAATTCCATGAATATCCTACACTACCTCAGACAGAACGACAAACATGGACCGTCAAGACATCAACTTATTTGGAACGGGCAAGGTACATAATACTCGGTTTTCAAACTAAGCGAAAAGATGTTATCACTGCAAATGCCGGTCAATTTGATCACTGTAAAATAAAGAATTGTAAAGTTTTCTTAAACTCTCAATTCTTTCCGTATGACAATTTGAATGTCATGTTCAGCAAAAAACGTTTTTCCATTTTATACGATATGTATGCAAGATTTCAATCGTCATATTATGGAAAGACTAATACACCACTATTATCGCCTGACCAGTATTATTCCAAGGCTCCGATAATTGTAATCGATTGTTCAAAACAAAATGAATCGGTAAAATCATCAAGTGTGGATATAAAAATTGAAATGGAATTTGAAGAACCAGTAGCAGATGGAACTTCAGCATACTGTCTAATTCTACATGATAAAATAGTTACTTACACACCGCTGACCGGAATTGTGAAGAATGTACTTTAAAAAGAATTAGTACAACGACTGCAGATTTTTGAGGTTAGAATTATCTGCTTCAATTTTTGAGGTTAGAATTTCGTTTGTGAAAAACAAGTTGAAAACAAACATTTATGTGATTGTAAAAATTTCAAGGATTTCACGAAAAACATAAAAGAGAGAAAATCATGAGTGGAAAGTTCATTTTATATTCGACCGTCGTATGGGAAACATCGTTCGCAAGATGAGTTCTACTAACGGAGAAGAAAATACACCTCTAATGGATGAGAATAGTTCAGATATAGAAAAACAAGTTGAACGAGAAATGGACGAGTTCCTCAAGTTTAACAAACATAAGAAGAGAGAAGAAGAAAAAGAAGAAGGAGAAGCTGAAAAAGAAGTAAAAAGAAAAAAGGTTGAAGTTAACATTACAACTAATATTTTAACAGAAGTATTTCTTCGGATTTTCTACCCCATTTCATCATGCATGACGAAAAGTATTTCAGTTGGAATTTTAAAATCATTGGATTATTCACCGATTGTTATTTTAAATCATGGAAATAAAATGGTTACATTCACTGAAACTTCTTGGGAATCATTTATGAAACATTTACATCTTTTGGAATGTTATTTGAGTAACAACACATTTGGAAGAAGAACAAGATTAAGTTTATTGGAATCAAATATTGAAGTTGATATAGTGAAACATCGTGGGGGACAAATGGTTCGCTTCAGAGATTTAACTAGACATGATGTAAAATTACATTTGACTAAAGAAGAATTTTACACTTTAAGTTGTACTACCGGTCCCGTCACCAGATATTTGAAACAACTAATATTTTCAAGTGCAATAATCAAAGACTATCTAATCGATACATTGGACAGACAACCTTTCGTTCCAATTTTATACGGTCCCGTGGATACTTCAATTTTTAATCGAATACCTCAAGAAGTGGATATGTGGAGACAATTGAACAACTATCACACCAACTTTAATATCGACGAAGAAGCGCAAGAAGTTAAAGAAGAACAATCGTGTTTGTAATACAAGTCAGTTGCTGACGAGACTTCATCATGAACAAACGGGTTTCGTTTTCTAATGCGCCACATATAATGGAAGTTAAAAAAGGTATAATTGAATTTCAAGCTTTTCGAGGAAATGATGGAAATTTTATTATAAAAGAATTAGTAATTTTGGATATGAACACATCTGTAGTTTATCATTACTTATTCAAACCTCCATTACCATTCAATAGACTAACAACTAAAGCGAAAGTTACAAACAAATGGTTGTACAAACATTTTCACAACTTAAGATGGGATGAAGGTTTTATTAATTATAACATGATGCCGCACATTATGAATCATTACTGCAAAGAGTTCAAAACTATCTACACAAGAGGATTGGAAAAAGCTAATTGGATACAATCATTTACAAGCAACGAAGTGATAAATGCAATAATAGATAGAGATTTCCAATGCTATTTCAATGAACTTTGTATTTCATCAAAGAGTTTTAAACATCGAAGGTCACAGTGCGCTTTGAAGAATGCCTACCGCTTGAATAATTTCCTTCAACAGAATGGTGGGGGTAATGTCGGTAATAAAAGTGAGAGCGCTACCATGACGCAGCATGAGTATTACTCGAACCTCCGAAGAGACAACATCTCCGACGGACATTATTATTAACAAGAAGATTAACAAGAAGATTAACAATAACATCAAGATGGCATCGCAGAACTTTCTTCAAAATTTGGTTGATCAATTCAACGCTCATTCAAAATCAACAATCTTACCGACGAAGAGATGTTCTGAACTAAAAGAAGAAAAACATTACATCATACATACAATCAAGAAGATGGACACTTCAGTTGGTGATGCTATTAATTGCACATTGAGCGAGGCGCCGTATACAGTTGGTGACGAACCGAAGTTTCAGATATTCCTACCGAAACGATTTGTACAACTTTTACAGAATGAAGATCTTCGTGTTATTCAACCCGGCGCACTCTATTTGGTTTCACACGGACCGAGTGGAAACAACTCAACTGAACTAACTATTCATGTAACACCTTCTACTAACTAGTTTGTACATAGCATTGTAAATATATGTGTTTGTAATGGTTTCTCAATAAAGATGATATAAAACAAAAAAAAGATAAAAGAAGCAACATATTGTTATGTCTTTGTACATAGCAATATGTTGCTTTTTTTAAAAATTCCACGGGATGACCTTGACCCAATTTTGTGTGATAATAAAAGTGAAAATCAACTTGTGAAATTCATCAGTCTACGACTAGCTTTCGTACCGTACACATCTCGCTCTCTATAACTAAATACAAAACTTCAACATGTCCCTAAAGGTCAAGTGTGCATCTTACGATACCAACACCATTACGAGTTTTGAACAACTTGAAGATTTAACCAACGAAATGCGAGTTTTACTTACCGGTGGTTATCACTTAACTGTTGATGTTAGTGCTACTAATATAAGGATGTTTACTAAAACAAAATACTGCGATGATGAAGTATTTCTTTCTACACAACCTACAACATCTTCATCGCCGACTGGTCAACATAACATCAAGTTTCACAAGTATTACCAATGTTAAATAACTTTTAACAAGTAAAATTAAAGAATCACGTGATCAATGTCAAGTTGATAAAAAGGGAATGATACTTGTATAAATAATCATTCGCTTCCCGACTCTCGCTGCGTGAACACCTAATTTTAAAGATGTTATACAGAATGATGATTGAACTTGATGGAAAGATCTATGGAAAAGATTACAACACTGTTGAACAAATGACCGAAGATTTAAATATATTAACTAAAGAAGGATATCAAGCTAAATTAATTTTAAAATTTCCTGAAGTACATCCACTATCGACTGAAGAACTTATCGCTATGGCTAAAGCGGAGAGAGAGAAAAAGGCTGAAGAAAACAAACAGAAACAGACAAAGTCTGAAGAAGATAAACAGAAATGAACTTCTTAAGTATAAACATTCCTTACATTAGTAAGGTATAATTTTTTAAAACTTCGTTTGGATGACCTTGAAATTACCCCCACCACTTTTTGTAGTACATAAAACTGACTATTCAACACTATACACTCTTATTCTTTCACTGGACTCAGCAGCGTCAACATGGAAGAACAAAAGTACAAGTACGAACCTCGTTACTGTTGTGAACAACAGTGTACAGATTTAGGACCAATGATGGTGGACGGGTTAGCTTGCACTAAATGTGAATTTTTTGGATCTTGTTACTGCAAGTGCAAAACAAAACAACTACCGCCACCGGAATTGCGAACTTTCAAATTTTACAAATCAAGATATTTTCATACATGCTGTCCTCAAAGATGTTTCAAATTTCATCCTCTCGATCTAGCTCATTGTCAACGCACCAAGTCTCATCAAGATGATTTTTGTACACATATGATAAAAAGATGTAAATACAGATCAGATTGGTATTCCGATCCTGTAGAACCATCGAATGTGTAATTTTAGTTTTACACTCTTTTTTAAAACTTCAATTGGATGACCTTGAGATTTCCCCCACCATTGGTTTTTAGACTTCCCCCCACCATTAGTTTAAGTTTTGTATCTTATTGAATCCGCCTTTGTATTATTTCACTTCCAACACTCTAACTAACAACATGGGATCGCCTTTCGTCAAGTTTCAACATATAATAACTGACAGAGAAGAATTGGAGGAAATATTTCAAAATTTGCTCTCTGTCATGGATAGATATCCTATGAGATGGATCAGACTTGATGTTCACTATTTACGTCCTCGTGATTCTTCATCATCTAGTGAAGACGAAACAACGACTACTACTTCAGCTAGGATATTTCAATTTTCTTCATCATCGAGTGAAGACGAAACAACGCCTACTACTTCAGCTAAAATATTTGAATTGAAAGACGAAGAAGAGGAACTTGGCTATTTATTTAATAACAAGCTTATGCTCACCGACAAATAAGCCTCCTTCTTAAACATCGATCTTCATTCAATCACCGACTCTCGCACGATGAACAACTCTCCGTTGGCACGAATGAATTCTAGTTTCGAAGTAAATTCCAAAGAGGATTTGCAAGAAATATTTAATACTTTACACGAAATTGTTAGTAAATTCAACACTGTTAAAATGAATCTGGAAATAACTTACGCCTGTCCTATTTGTGATAAGGTTGACAGTTCTGATGAAGATAGTTTGCTGAATCTTACTCCACTTACACCTCTACAATCAGACACGACAACAACAAGTACGGAAGCAAATGGTGAGCAACCTCCTTCCCCCACCACTTCATTGTGATTCAACTTCCCCCACCACTTCATTGTGATTCAACTTCCCCCCCCCCACCACTTCTTCGTTTAACTAACGTTCCTCGCTTTCACTTCTCATTCCGTCTCCAACATTTGAACTATCAACATCACTTGTTTCATAATTTCAAACACCAAAAAACAACACTAAAGATGGATATGATGGATGAAGTTTCCTTCGTCACAAGGATGGAAGAGGAAAAGATGAAAGAAGAAAAATTGAAATTGGAAATTAAACGTTTGCAATTGGAACGGGAAAACCAACTCGAAATATTACGTTTCTTCAAACTTGTCAAGTATGTCATCTGGGGACTCTGCCTGTACCTTATCCTCGTCGTCGGCGTTTGCTTTTACAACTCCGTCTTTCATCACAAAAATTCAACTTGTATTGCACATTGATTGTATTTGTTTTTGCACATTGATTGTATTTGTTTTTACGAATAAAGTTCAAAACTTAAATCTACCTATCCCGCTATCACCGGATAGTTCAACTCTCAGAACTATTTCCTGTGGTAGCGGGATAGGCTTTTTTAAAACTTACTCGGGATGACCTTGACATACTTTCCGTAACCCAATTATCAAGTTGAATTTCAGTTTTGAACTAACTTTTAATTTATGCGAAGTTTTAGTTGAACCCGGTTAATTTATGCGCGCATTTTGTTCAACCCCAAATTGTTGAATTTCAGTCTTGAACTAACTTTTAATTTATGCGCAAATCTACTTCAAACGCTCACCCCGCCTCCTCACCCCTCATTTACTATACGACCGGAAGCTATGTGCCCCGGCACGTGGCTTCCGGGGCAGCTGGCCTGTGCCAGAAGTGGCCAAATCTAACTACTTCTGGCTCCTTGTGGACCGTCCCCCCTTTGGAGGTCCAAGGACAATAAGTACTTTAGGAAGTAGATTTTGTCACTTAAAATCAATTTGCAAAATTTTAGTTTTATAACTTAAATACTCTAAAAGATGTTACATCGTTTCCAGACCTTTTTCCCACCCTGTATAAATACAGTACTTGTTTCAGAGTATAAGATAAGAATAGGAGATAATAATTATAGGAATATTACATGAGTGATAACTCATTAGTAGCCGTTTAGCGGCTAAGATGATTTCGCTTAAACGGACTGACAAACGATTCTAGTCCCGATATTTACTCATTCGACAGACGGAAGGACGATTCTAGGCCCTATTTACTCATTCGACAGACGGACGGACGAACGGTTCTAGGCCCTATTTACTCATTCGACAGACGAAAGAACGATTCTAGGTCCTATTATTTACTCATTCGACAGACGGAAGGACGATTCTAGGCCCTATTTACTCATTCGACAGACGGACGGACGAACGGTTCTAGGCCCTATTTACTCATTCGACAGACGAAAGAACGATTCTAGGTCCTATTATTTACTCATTCGACAGACAGACGGGCGGGCCTCTCAGTTATCGTGGGGTCTATCTACAAACTCAGACGTAACTTATATCTCGCGATCGCGAGATGCAATATTACGATTTTCTAATTCAAATATAACTACAATTTCTTATATTGGGATGAGAAGGGTTTGGTGGATTCATGATAATTTAATTACAGGAGGTGTACACTTAAACAACTAAGAATGTTTTTTTATGTATAGGGCCTATAGTTTAGTTTATTCAAAGAGTCCTCTGTATTTTTACACAATTTAGTCAAGCAATTTTAGAACATAAATTTATTTAGTATTTACATCATTTTAGGTAATTAAAAAACACTAATGGTAATAATAAATAGCATACTATAAAATAGAGGTTTTTGCACATAGCCTACAGTAATTAAATGAGTAAGGCAAGGTAAATGCTAAACATTACAATGGCAGATTTATTTAATTTTACTGTTCGAAGATAAGCAAAGTAGTTGCAACGTGAGTATAATAGTGAACATTATACATTGTTTAAGCTGTTTTGCCGATAAATGTATCAATAGAAAAATATAGTGTTTATCGTTACCGTAAAGAATTGCCCTATATGTTATAAAAACCCTCTAATTAAGTGTATAATAATTAAAAACATTAGTCATATAACTTTTTTAGAAATGGGGACTCCTTTATTTTTTAAGTTGATTGCCGAGATGTTTAACAACTTTGAAATTCATGGTAAACCAAGTAAATCTATAGCTATATTGCATATTTCCTAATAATTTAGAAACATAAAGCAGTTTTGTATCACAGCCTCATGTATAATTTCCCGTGGATGAAAGACGTAGTAGTGTAGCGTTTTTGTTTTATCGGTAGATTTCAAAAAGTAATATTTCAGCAAATAATTTATTTGTAAGGGAACAGGTTGACCCAGTTTCATGAAGGGGAGCGGGGGCAGGCGTCCTGGTTATGACGTAGCTATGACGTCAGAGCTGGGATTCAATATCTGCCTATCTGCTGCCTGCGCCAGGTAGGCCTACAGCCCGAGGCCGCAACTTTAAATGCATAAATAAATAGCCAATTAAATAAATACTAGCAATTTTGAAATTTTGTTGGTCACAAACAAATAGTCTATACAAACAATCAATACAAATAATCTTAAAACAAAGCCTACGCTCTGACATTAAACAATAAAACAATTATATTTTTATCTTCACTTGTACAAGACTTACATGTTTACATATTTGTGTCCTGGTACTCTATGACTCTCGTTATATACAGGCGATAGATAAGCAACATTTCAGGACTTCGGGGTTGTGATTAATCGTAAAAAAAGTTAACATAAAAATCTGAAAATTAATGGAGCTATTGGTATTAATGTATTTAAAACGTAAAAATTTACAATACTTATGTATAGACAATATCAACTTGTTCTAAAGTAAAATACTAATAGCCTCCGTTATTTTTTGTGTGATACTTCCAATCTTAGAACTAAAGATTTGTTAGATAAGTTGTAAAATTGCTTTTGTCTCTTATAAAATTTTGATAATACGTAGGCTACGACACTCTACCGTTTTTAAGGGTGCGCTCTACCTCGGCGTCAAAATCGTCGAGCGAGACTGTTAACTGCCGCTATACGCGGAAACTCAAATTTTTGAAAATATATGACGGGTGATTTTTAATTTTGTTACTTTAATGCTTTTTTTGGTTTCAGTGCAAAATCGATCGGTGGTCTAATAACGTTTTTTTTTTAATTGCAGACCTTTCGCATCTCCCTTCTTGCATCGTTATCTATATAAACTTTTTACCAATCTTATTGCGGATTCTTGTTCTTAAGATTATATTGTACTCGTGTATCGTCTTATTATTATTATTTTTTTTTAATTGTTTTTAATATGTTAAAACTTGATACAAAAACGCTTATTTCAACATTATTAGCAAGCACCCTGCTTAGTAATTTAATTTAATATCGAAATTTTAAGACGATAGCGTAGTACAAAATTATATTACGAAAAGAATGACACCAAAATATTTTAAATCGGTTTACAACTGGGGCGACAAACAAGGAGATTCTAAACCCTTGCATCCGCGCGCGGCAGATGGGTAGAGCGCAATTGTACATATTGACCTATGTGTGATAAGATGATTCAATGGAAAATTTCAAATGCGTCCATTTTGAAAATAGACATACAATTTTTTCTGTAAATTAACATTGTATTGGTAAATGGCCTTGCCAAATATAAACTAGACACAACAATCCGTTACGGAGTTAAAAAATATTTAATGTAAAAACCAAAGGCGGATTTTGGAAGCATAACTAAGGATGTATAATTCGATCAACTTTTTTCTTGATTTTGTACTAGTATGACCCTAAGTGCTGAAACGTTATTTACTCACACCCTGCATTATGGGTGACTATTATCTAGAGGCCCTAATAAGTCATGCAACAATAGAGAAGAATATCCTAAGTTCGCGCGGTATTCGGCCTATACTGCCGGTGACGGAATAAACTCCATAGTTGGACCATGAGCCAACCGAGGCTCCTCTGGGGACCGGTCCACAAGAAGCCAAGATAAAATGTTATATGTAAGCATTGGCTTTGGTGGATTAGTAGGATATAAATATTTAGGTCTCATTTAGAAGAGTACAATGCCGTAAATGAAAACGGAAGTGAATAACTGAGCCTGAATCTAACTTTTCACTCCAAAAATATTACCAATGTATACAGAACCGAATAAGTAGGGACATCCCATGTTAAACATTGTTAGTTTTTCCCTCGAAAACCAGAGCAACCTGTGTTTTGGGGGCGGCGTTCTCACTTCCCCATAAGGATGTCCCTATTTAATCGGTTCCTTATTTTACTACCAAAAGTACCAAATTAAAAATGAAATATTATTTTTATTTTTGAAGTCGATTCAACAAATTCGGTTTGTAGATTTAGCTCTGAATCCAATGAACTTTAAAATGATTTGTGAATATAGTAAATGATTTTTCTCTTCAATATAATAATTGTATTGGACAGAAACATCAAGAACATACACAATAGAATGATTATGCATTTGAAGAGATTTCTGCGAATCTAAACATAATTCCCTTTTAATTTGGCGTATATATCACGAAGAACGGCTCAGTAGTTACTGAGAACTCAGCGTTTCAGCAGTGTATAAATAATTAAAGATGTACAAGTGTGTTGTACTTGTTTGCCTAGTGTTGCACATTAAAGCAGTTTTAGAACGACTTAGAAAATAGTTTTTAATGTATATAAAAATGTGTCTACATTTATGGCAATATTAATTTGAAATCGTGAAAAATAATCTTCATGATCAATTTGTGCTCCTGTAAAACTTCATAAACGCAAACCATACTTCAACTGTGTATAGCAAAAGGAAATAAAGGATTTCTCCTAACATGTAGGCTCTGCCCAGTAATAATTTTACTGATTGATTTACATTATCATGAATATAATCCTTTTTAAAGTTCAAATAAAAATGTCAAGAAATTAAATTTTTATTGTGCTTAAACTTGCTATTATTAATTAAGATGCTTAAGTAACATACATCGAAACCATTTGTTTATGTGTGTCTTTATCAGAGCAACAAAACAGAAAATAATGTTTTAAAATAAAACCTTTATCATTTATTTACCAGAATTTTTCTGTTTCGACATCATATCTGTATGGACTACTAGCCTAAAATATCTGAAAGTGAAACAATAACCAAAGTAGAATAAGCTGAATAAAACATATAACTAAGGTATAAGGAACACGTAAAAGTACAGTACATGTAAAATAGCTATACACAGTATAAACATTTGAGTTTGTTTAATATTTAAGTTTAACATTAGTAAATATTTAATAGGTACTTTTATACATATTAGCGAATTTCCCTATAAGGAATACGCTATTACGGTAGTAGCCATAGAAAGACCTAAGCCCGGGACCACTTTACTTTTTCATTTTGAGGTCCCCAGAAGCAAAAAACACCATTCGTTGTTCGTTTTCATATATATATATATATATATATATATATATATATATATATATATATATATATATATATATATATATATATATATATATATATATATATATATAAAAGGCAAAGCCCTCACTCACTCACTCACTCACTCACTCACTCATCACTAATTCTCCAACTTCCCGACTAGCTAGAGTACTGAAATTTTGTATACTCATTCTTTAGGCTCAAAATAGGAAAGTCTGACTATTTTAATATTAATATTCACAAAGGGCTACGCCCTAGACGTCCTCAAAGTTACCATGTTATTCTTATGGAGGCAACATTTTTGTATTCTAACATATGATTAAAGAAATTGAATTAGGTTTGTTTACATCTGCCACATGATGATTCATTCAAGAAAATGCTTATAAGCATAGAAGTAACCAGGTGTGAAATATAATGTTTATTTATGTTTGACATTGTCAAGATTATAGTGATGTTCTATTAATTTTAGTCTGGTGTACTTTGGAAGGCTGCGGTCTACCCCAACCAAAACAACAACAATGCCGAATGCCGCCTCGCGGCCGTAGCGCTAGGCCCTGCAGAGGTTTATGGGGATCGTGTTTCAGAATTAACTGATTAAGATATAAATTAGCTGTTAACTTTTTCTAAAAGTAGAAAAAAAAATCTAGTCGGCTATCTTTTTAGAATTTTTAAATAAAATTTCTAATTTTAGTAATAACTGTCTAAAATCATCTGTTTTTTAGTTTTGTAAATGCAGAGGTTTACGGGGATCGTGTTTTAAAAGTAACCTCTTAAGATAGAGATTGGCTGTTAACTTTTTTTTTAACGTAGAAAAAAAGATCTAGTCGGCTATCTTTTTAGAATTTTAAAAAACCCTTGCATTTGGGTGCGCGCCAGGGGTAGACCGGGGTGGTCCCGGGCTCCGGTCTACCCCTGGCGCGCACCCAAATGCAAGGTTTTTTTAGAATCGTGTTATCTTCTGCCAAATGAAGTCTATAGCTATAAATAAAGTGTCATATTAAAGAAGAATAACGGTACTAATTTCCCTCTGCTACACTTTTGTAATTAATTCATTAAAAATAATAAAAAACTTCAGTTAAAAATCGATAAAAACAGTTGTTTTTAGACAGTTATAGCTGAAATAAGAAATTTTATTTTAAAATTCTAAAAAGATAACACGATCCCCGTAAACCTCTGCAGAAGGCTGCGGTCTACCCCAACCAAAACAACAACAATGCCGAATGCCGCCTCGCGGCCGTAACGCTAGGCGCTGCAGAGGTTTACGGGGATCGTGTTTCAGAATTAACCGACTAAGATAGAAATTAGCTGTTAACTTTTTCTAAAAGTAGAAAAAAGGATCTAGTCGGCTATCTTTTTAGAATTTTAAAATAAAATTTCTAACTTCAGTAATAAATGTCTGAAATCATCTGGTTTTTAGTTTTGTAAATGCAGAGGTTTACGGGGATCGTGTTTTAAAAATAATATCTTAAGATCGAGATTGGCTGTTAACTTTTTTTAACGTAGAAAAAAAGATCTAGTCGGCTATCTTTTTAGAATTTTAAAATAAAATATCTTATTTCAGCTATAACTGTCTAAAATCATCTGTTTTTTATCGATTTTTAACTGAAGTTTTCTATTGGTTTTAATGAACTAATTACAAAAGTGTAACAGAGGGAAATTAGTACCGTTTTTCTTCTTTAATATGACACTTTATTTATAGCTCTAGGCTTCATTTTTCAGAAAATAACACGATTCTAAAAAACCATTGCATTTGGGTGCGCGCCATGGGGAAGACCGGGGTGGTCCTAAGTGGTTAGAATCGTGTTATCTTCTGAAAAATGAAGCATAGAGCTATAAATAAAGTGTCATATTAAAGAAGAAAAACGGTACTGTAATTTCCCTCTGTTACACTTTTGTAATTAGTTCATTAAAACCAATAGAAAACTTCAGTTAAAAATCGATAAAAAACAGATGATTTTAGACAGTTATAGCTGAAATAAGTTATTTTATTTTAAAATTCTAAAAAGATAGCCGACTAGATCCTTTTTTCTACGTTAAAAAAAGTTAACAGCCAATCTCGATCTTAAGAGGTTATTTTTAAAACACGATCCCCGTAAACCTCTGCATTTACAAAACTAAAAAACAGATGATTTTAGACATTTATTACTGAAGGTAGAAATTTTATTTTAAAATTCTAAAAAGATAGCCGACTAGATCCTTTTTTCTACTTTTAGAAAAAGTTAACAGCTAATTTCTATCTTAATCGGTTAATTCTGAAACACGATCCCCGTAAACCTCTGCAGCGCCTAGCGCTACGGCCGCGAGGCGGCATTCGGCATTGTTGTTGTTTTGGTTGGGGTAGACCGCAGCCTTAAGATTTGCTGTAAATAGCCCATGGTATGTTCGAAATCATCATTTACGCCGAGAATTAGGATTGTTCGAAATTAAAGATTTTGTGAAAAATTGCACAGTGAAGTTTCTGTTAAACTTAAACATTGTTCCTGGTGCGGTCGCATTTAACATCGGGGAACCCACGTTACGTCGACGTCTGAAAGCCAGACTTCCTCAGGATACGATGGATTTCCTGGACCACTGACGACCCTGCCTCCTTCATCAAACCAAAGGCTGTGTACTGTTTAATTTAAATTTAACTCTCGAGCGTTCATTAATTTTGTAGTGACAGGGTGCCTCTGATAGAGCGAACCCACTATTGTTCGTTGTCTTTTGTTATTGGTAGTTATCTTGTTATTAGTTCTGTGTATAATGCAATTTTTGTACATTGATCTAGAAATAAAACATTGTAAAAAAAATTAAATTTTAATGGTATGATAAGTTAAATGTATGATTTTATTTTGTTTTAAAGATAAGATTAGTTATAAGTCATTGACGAAGTCTATTGCAATGTAACTGCTGCTTAAAGGCCAATAAAGATCATTGAACTAGCACCGTGTAAACAGGTGTCACCAGTCACTGGAGAGCCACTGTCGAGCCTTATACTACTCAGCTGGTTATGGAGTAGATATTTTGAGTTAAAATAACTGTATGGTTATAACTTTTTAAAATTGGCAATGCACTATAAAAAAAGATAAACACTAATAGTCATGAACGGATTAGGCCTACGAATCCACAGGAGATTTCATTTTCCTGACCCCATTTATGTCACTAAGGAAACATATCAGGAGTCGAATGATATATTTATGCTTGGATATTTATGCTGAATATCCCAAAGTTAAAATTGGCTTGGACGTGGCTTGGTTGATATGATGGTTGTCTTTACTCAGTGAATGTAGTTTAGTTTTTACGTTACCGCTTTACATATTGGCCATTTAGTAGTTAGAGTTGAAGAGTTAAATCTTTTTGTTGAGTGTTTGATTATTTTCGACAGAAATCATTATATATGAACTACTAACATTGGATAACCTGCATAGAAAACAAAAAAGTGCAGGCATTTCAGGCAAGGAGAACTATCAGTTAATTGCTGATCTCTCTCCCCTAAAAGCCATACGATTATTTATTATTAGATAACCTCCGTACTCCGTATGAGGAATATTTTGTTTTGGTTTTATCCATTCTTTGCTTTTTTCTTTACGCAGGTCTTAGGGAAACAATAAACACCTAAAAATCCATAAAGATGGGGAGCTTTTCATGTAATAGTGTTATACTTAATTTACGAAAAGACAAAATAGACTAAAATCAAAGTACGATGATCGTTGGTGGCATTGAGGCAAGGGGGCATGGGGGCATGGGGGAGACATGGGGCACAGATGGGGGCACAGGAGGGCACGGAGGTACGGGGAGGGACGGCGGGGATGGCAGCATGGGACCGTTGGGATAACAGGGGGTTCGGGGATATGGGGGCCCGAAGGGTGTCGGTGGCACTGGAGACAGGGGTTCATGAGGAGCACTTTCTAGGCATAAGGAACATAGGTTCACACGGAGGAACGGCCAGCATGATGACACGGAAGCATGGAGGCTACGGGGTGCGGGGGCATACGGGCCCTCTGGGGAGGTATGGGATTGCACTGAGGCATGTGGAGGCGGAGGGTGTGGGGGCACAAAGAGCACTAGGGGCGACGATGACAAAAGGCGTTAATGGCATGGGGGGCACTGGGGCCACGGGGAGCAACGTCGGTCATGGGGACATGGAAACATGGGGGTCCTGGGGGCACGTGGCGGCGTGGGGTTGGGAAGGCACAATTGGCACTAGGGGCGTCGGTGGCACGAGGAACGAGGGGGCAGGTGGGCATTGGAGCACTGGGGAGGTTTGGGGAACACATAGGGCATGGGGACCATGGGGAGGAAGGGTAGGCATGAGGCATGTGGGGACAGGAGTACCGTGGGTGCGGAGGCATTGGGGCACGAGGATTGTCGGGGGCACTGGGATTAGGGGGGAATGGGGAGGAATGTTGGACATGGGGGCACGGGGGTAAGGGAATGGGGGCACATGGGGTACTATAGAGACGTCGGTGGCACGGAAGGTGGTTGGGAATAGGGGACATTGGGGAGGAATGATGAACATAGAGGGCACACAAGGGCCACGGGGAAGAACTGCGTGCATGTGAGCACACTAGAATGGGGAGCACAGGAGCATGAGGGGGCAAGGGTTTACGGGGGCATGTGGGTTACTCGGGCCCTGGGGGCATAGGTGGTACAGGAAACACGGGTCAGGAGAGGGGCAAGAGGAGGCATGGGGTCACTGCGAGTGTGAGGGAATGGGGGGCACAGGGGTCCAGGGTGAAGGAGTGTACAGTATTAATGGCTTTATGTTTTGAACGATTTTATTTACTTGAGTTACAAACTGATCATGAACATGTTTAAGGTTAAAAGTATATTTACCGCGTCCATAATAGTGTAATAACTTTTTCTTTTTTTCACAAAATAGACTACTGTATTTTAATATAGGGGAAATCTATTGGTAAATTACTGATTTGATACCGCCAAAGAGTTTCGTCAAGATTAGGAAATATTTTATAAGAAAACCCAAACATATAAATTCACACTACAGCTTGAGAAAAATACAGTAATATTGCAAGCAGGTGATAAATTGAAACTTATTTTTGGAGACAACATCACTATTCTGATATTTAGGTGACACTAGTTATTTTTTTAATTAATGAAGATTTGCTATAATGTATGTAAATATTTATAAATGGTTTTTAAGGTGATTGAATAAATAAAATTATAAAAATCTTGAAAAATAGTGTGCTTCAAAGGAACGTAAAATATATATTTTCACATACTTTAAAAATAGATTTTTCTACTTAAAAACAATTTATTGTTCTAGGCTTTCCGACTGCTATGTATACTCATGATTTAAACCCAAGTATTTCACCTATATAGGTCAACTGTTAACCTTTCTTTTTTATTTATTTACTTACTTAACCTCTTGCCAAGAGGGGGTTATGACGTCATGTCACAGTTAGTCGATACAAGCATACCTCGCATACGAATTAAATGTGCATGAAACCTCTTGTAAAAATTAGAAAAACTTACTGACCTTCTACCGGACTCACAAGACTCCCTATATCGGACGCGTGTTAATTGTGAATGTAACAATAAGATAAACAATAAAGCAAACAATAAAAGAACTTTTTTGAATAATGTTGATCTCGCGAAGCCCCGCCCCCTCGGGTGTCCCGGCCAATGGGAGGCGCGGACGGTGGATCAATTGTTGCTGACGTCACGACGGCGTCGGCCAATCGGCGGCGAGTGTCATTCACTCGGTCGTGGAACGCTGTTGATTCACACACAGTCGGCCGTGTCGCGAGCTCCGAGTTGCGTGTCGTCGTCTCGTCGTGTCGGCGTGTCGGTGGTGGTTCAGTGTTCGAGTACCGGTAGTGATCGACTCATGTCACCTGCTGTCCTGTGGCCTGCACGTCCAGCCAAGGTCTCGCAGACCAAATATCCACGGCTACTGCGAAAAAAATAAATTTTTTGTGAGTAAATAATATTATTGCAAAAAGTAAAAAAGAACAGTATTTTATTATGAATATTACATATTGTACGATTTAACTATATTTAAGTTTTGTTAATTAAGTGGTACAATAGGAAATAAATTATCACATAGGCTACATAAAAAATACACTACACTGTCTAAAAAGACATGGAGTGATTTTTTCCTTTAAATATATTTAAAATAGTATTTAATGGATTTTTTTTTTAAATATGATCTATACACATTTATGTACAAATAGTATATAATAAAAAGTGCAACGTTTTTGGATTTGATTTACCAATATATTTTAATAAAGCAATTTTATGATCGGTTTTATATAAACATTTCGTTACAAAATTGACCCTTAATGAAGATATAAAAATCATATATGCGTGGAATAAGTTTAATGTTCAATTAGTATTTAAATGGGTCGTGAGAGAAATTGAGGTTAGGTTCATAGTTATGACTTAGAGGTTAGTTACATTGAGGTTAGAATAAAATTTTAAAAAAACTCAGGCAAGAAATGTTTTTGGAATATCAGGGTACATGTATTATTGTTAAAGTAGGAGTTTTACTTAATTTTAATAATATTTCAATATCGTTAACTTGCCTCCTTACGTGTTTTACTACGATAAACAAAGTGCTGAAAGGGGAGGGGGGTTCAAGAGGGTGGGGGTGGTCGAGTATGGAGGCAAGTCGAGATTTAAGGCCAGTAGAGTCTCCTATCATATCCTTTCTTCATAGATATGTTGACCTAATATAAAGCTGAGATTTACCTCTTTTTGTTAAGTACAATAATAACTAAATAAAATCAAACTAAAATATGCATTATATTATATTTATCAATAAATACATACTCTGTCGGCTTACTCACACTTACATATAGTATAAATTTACACAATTAGTAGCATAAGCAGTAGTATTCACTTACTATTAAGTACGAGTGAGAAGGCATAAAGGAGGTTGTCCTACATCAGTGCTTCAGTATTAACAAGAGACCATCAAATACACTTAAAGCAATTTGAAATGACCCAGAAAGTATCATTTCTCGTTACACATTCCAGTTTTTTTAGCACCTATAACAAAGTTTAGTTCAATATTTGAAAATATGTACAAATCTTACAAATAGGATTTTTGCTTAGAGTTTTTTTTTTTGTACTTACAAATAATGAAAATAAACACTTATACAAGTAACTATAAATTTCTTCAGATTGATTGTCTTTAACCCTCACCCTTTAATAAAGTATAGAAGAGGTTGCGCAGGAGAGTTTTAAAATAGTATTGTCTCTGTTTATGTGTAAAACTGTAGAGTATTAAACTGTAAGCTCGGATTGGTATTTTTTTCTGTATTAGGTCTTAAAACTTTGTTGAATGGGTAATAAATAGGAATACTGTAGTTTTGTTAAACAGAAAAGTCATTTCGGAACTTCTCCACGAGCTTCTAGGAAAAGTGATTTTTCGCGAGATATGGTTTCAGAAAAAAGTAAGTAAGGTAAACCAAATTTACCATAGATGATATCATAAATGGCTAAATCGATACTTTTAGAGTAGAAACCAGCAGTTCCGTTGCAGAAGCTGGCCCCAGTTAACCAGTTAATTTTTGTTAAATTAGTTCAAGTCATACATAATTTACGGGTTGGCAGCAAATCAAATAATTGGCACAGCATTAAAATATTTTATCTTTCTTTACCATGACAGATATTTTTGTCTTTATTATTATCATGCACATATTACTGTCCATTCATCCCTTAAGAATTTGTCTTGGGACCTCTCCCGGTTTTGTGTATATCAACGATTTATCTATGCTCCTCTTGCACCTCAGTTAACGCATGCCTTCAATATTCTACTCAAAGAAGGAATATTTCCGGATACCTTGAAATCTAGCTTTGTTGTACCCATTCCCAAAGTTCAAAACTCGTCTAGCGTGTGTGATTTCAGGAGAAACTGTCAATCAAACCCTCCTTGGGGAAGATAGTTGAGAGTCTCGTCCCAGAACAAATAAAAAACCCTTATGACAACCTCCTTTCTTCATCGGACCTGGCGGATCTACCACTATGAATCTATTAATCTACAAGAAATTCGTATGGTATCCAACATATCAAAGTAATTTAAAGTTGCCAGCTTTTCTTGGACTTGCCAGAAGGTATTCTACAATGTATACCATCACAAATTCTCCACAAATACTTTAGTTACCGTGTGCAACGAATACTTCTACCAAAAATGGCGCGATATGGAATAACTCGACAACCCTTAAAATGGTTCAGCTCATATTTGGATAACCGGGAACTCATCGTGAAGTTTTCCCAATCCCACATCTACTCCTTTCACTGCGACATCTAGTGTCCCTCAAACCGCACACACAACCTATTTTCTTTTCTTAATATTCCGAATGCATATTGAAAAGAATATGTGATCGTTGTATTTTAAAAGACATCGATATTAATATCTAGAAATGTGTAGTCACTTTCAACCGTAGGAAGAGTCCCATAGTCTTCAACTACACCATCTATAATGTTGGCATAGCCAGAAAAACTTCGATTCGAGATATTAGGGTGAGGTTTTTCTCAAATCTTACATTCTATGACAACTTGGATTTAATCTGTGGTAGGGCTTTAAAGGCTCTGGGCTTCATCATCCAGACTTTGAAACAAGGCCTCAACATCACTGCACTGAGATATCTGTACATATGCCTCAATCGCTCTGTTCTTGAGTATTGCAGCAGTATATGTCTCCGTATTCCGAAGGACAATGGATATTCCATCCATATTGTATTCCAAAGCATATTGTAGACGGTTGTCTACAGAAAATAAAAAAAAGTTATTCGTGTTATTGGCCTTAAGCTAGGATATGAATACATCAATATCCCCATCAATGAAATCGAAACGCTCGCTGCTGGGGATTCAACCTCTCCTTCTGAGTAGCGACAGCTGTCACATTCTTTGTGAAGGTTCTTAGAGGTGATGTTGTGTCTGGTGAACTCCCGAGTGCCTGGAGGAACTCGCTCACGGAGCCTCTGCCCCCTTCAATTCTGTGCCAACAACTACCAGAATTTACAATGTGGTCCCACATTTCCGCAGAATGGGCCACTTCTTGTCACCATACAGTCATATCTACACACCAGTTGAGACTGTAAAAAATGTACTTGTAACTCAAAGCACATATGTAATTTTCTTTCTGTATTGCATTTCTTGCACTTTATTGTTGTAAATTGTTGTTTGGCTAAAGTTTTTTTATGTTATTGTATTGTCATTATTTTGCAAAAGTATGATTGTATTATCATAATAGCGAATTATTATTATATACAGCTCATTATAGCGAATTATTATTATATACAGCACACTTCGGTCTTACGAGCAGGGGTGGACTGAGCCGCCGGGACACCGGGAAAATTCCCGGTGCGCCCTCTCCATCAAGGCGCCCCAGCGCCCCTAGGACGAGATTTTTTTCATTATAAGGAATTGTAAAATATTTTTTGAAAGTTCAATATTTGTGAATTTTTATTTTTCCTAAAACGATTAATATGTGTTTGCACTTCATTACTTGAACATAGTACGTTTATCTTTTTATAAATTGAATGTTCAACTTTGATAAATTGCTCTAACTGGGAACTCTTTCGTGTAGCAATGACTCGACATAGTTGGCTAACCTGTGCGGCGAAACAGCTGTCAGCCTGGGCGCGACCTTTGCGACGTAGGACGAGTAACCCAGGAGGATGATTTTGTTAAACATTACACAAAAGTGTATGTATTTATTCTGGAATATGTACAATTTTGAATATAAATACTACTCTTGTAATCCATTATTTTAATAAATCGACAATTTTAACAGGTTAAGAACGATGCTGTATTTGCATTTTGCAGAAACTATGCAATTTCCAGGCAATCTTCGTTGCAATGACTTTTCTGATGATTTGTTAGCTCACCACTCCACTTACAGATTACCTGCAAACCAAGGATCTTGACGATGTTCAAGCATTGAGGCTAGTAAGCTGCACTTAGGAAAAAAAGCGCCTTTAGGATTTAAAAGGTACTAGGTCCAAGTTTGCCGTAGTCTTCAAAGCAGCAGAGGTCACTGAAATAACCAACAAAATCTAACACTTGTCGGGTACAGTTCCAAATATGGAAGAAATCATCATAGAAACAAAACTGCCTGGGGTGAGAGTAGGAATAAGAAAATGCCGGGGGAAACTTCATCAGGAGACGTGGCCTAATTGAGGACAGCAATTAATTAGATTTGAAGTAACCGATTTAACTGTGTTATAGATTCTAAGCTGTCAAATGTCTGAACGAAAAGTTTGCAGCAAAACAAAGTCTATGCTTATATTTAAAATATTTTCATCCCAAGCGACTTAACAGCATTGACATTAACTCTTCTAGCTTTCAAAGGATAATAGAATTAGTTACCGATTGCGAGGAGGGGAAACTGGAGGAGGAATTAGTATATTTTAATCACCGTGTCATCACCAGTTGTCGAAGCCGGTAAACATAACAAAACAAACCGATGGTTTTGAAGGTGAGCTCTCGGAAGAAGAATTGGTTTTCCAACTTAAATTATGACAAATAGAGAGACCCAAACGATTTGGAGTATATTCAGTGTAAAAGTGGTAAAAATGCAATACTTGCTTCAGTGTGCATTCGACGACTTACTTGAGTACAATGTTTTTGTTTTCAAAGCTGTACACGAACCTTTTTAAAGTCTTTAAGTATATATCTCTTGACATTACCCGCTACCCAAGTGTCATGTGAACGGCCCTTTGCAAAATTAAAATAAATCAAAACAAGGCTCCATTCACGACTCACTGATGAACACCTTCAGACCTTATTTCTCATGAACATGGAGGGAGATATTCTTGTCAAGATCAATAATTATTAGATAATCGACAAGCTGAGTGAGGAGTGTGGACAATTGAGAAGACTTCTTCACGTATAAACTGTTGGTATGTTGACTTAACTTTTATGGGCAGCAATATAAACAAACAGTAATGTAAATAAAATATGTTGGTTTTGATAAAGATAAAAAACTACGGCTTTCAAGTTTAATATTTGCCTACAAAGCCTTCAAATGCTTATTGTAAAGTTATTTTTACTTTCATTAGTTTGATTATATATCAGTTTATAATATTAATTAAAAATTAAGAAGTTACTGTTTTAACACTTGTTTGATTTACTGTATTTTACAAACTACGGAATATCAATATATCAATGTAATATACTTCTACAGATACATTGTAAATTGTTTGAATTTTAAGGGATTCTGTTATTACATTAGAAATAAAGACCAAGTATCCATATTTTGTTTTGTTTTGTTTTTGTCACATGTTTCAACTATGCCATTTTCAAGTAAGTACCAGGTTAACCGAGCCTTGCTCGTTGGTTTTTATTCACTTTTGAAATATTGCCATGAATAAAGCTATTAAATTTCCACCAAGAACCAACTATACCTCTTCAAAAATAACAGCTGTTCCAAAAAAGACTGCTTAACACTGATGTTCCTTTAATTTTGTATACCTTTCGTTGTTACTTCATTACAAAAATAGCAACCCATAAGACCAATGTTAAAAATTACTATTTTAAAACTTAAATTTACGCCAAATTCGATTTTTCCTGGGGATAGAGACTGTTTCCAAACTTATTTTCGGGCCAAAACACTCTTTAATACAAAGTTTAAGCAAAATCTACCCGCTAGATTTCGAAATCGTGGAACACACATCCCTTCAGACATTGCTCGTATTATAATATAGGATTAAACTATAAACTCTTTAATATTGTAAGGTTACAATTTTAATGTTCTTTATTATACACATAATAATATGAATGCCTTATATGTAATATGTTTAATATGGCGCCCCTCCGGTAACCATTCCACCGCCCTTTTCATAGTGTCAGTCCACCCCTGCTTGCGAGTGAGCTAAGCGAACAAGATGGTCTTAAAAAGGCAAAGGTAGAGTGAGTGGAGCAAACGAGGTTTGTGTGAGAACGAATTAAAACTTTACCGAGCTTAAGCTCGGTCTCCCTGGTACTATAATTTAAAACATGCAAATGAAGAATGGCAAATGCAAAACCAAGTAGACCTACAAGTCAACTGACAGCAATACCTAATAATATAATAAGGAACAAACTCTAAAAAATGAGAAAAAAATTTAAACAGAGGAAAAAACAATAATACTAAAAAACAATCTATATATTATTAATAGGCAAGCATGTTTCTTTTCCTCCTTTTGTCTCAGCTTGTGAGCATCGAAGGGGAAATCCGCGGATACCGTTAGAAAGGAATCGTGCTTTAGATGAGCAGAATCGCATTATAATACGTCTTACAGTCTTTCAAAGTTTCAATGTTAATCTTATGGGCTTAATCTTAAGTCTTAAAATCAGATAATTGATTGAATCATAAGGCAGCTGTTGTAATAACAAATTCTAGCAAATCTGGAAGAACAGATGTTTCAGTGATAAACATTCTAAAACTAATTGGCAAAAGATCAACTGAATTTTTGGTCGAATTTCGACCAGCAGGCGATCTCTAGTAACAATAACAAACAATACCAGAGGCAAATAATTCAAATGCAATTTTAATCACTACCATTAGAACTATACGTAAGCCAAGCAGCCTTAAAGAGCCATTTTCTTACATGCTGTGATGTCGAGTCCTCGCAAACTTGTATTGCAGTCCTCCCAGACGAGCTATTAAGCTATGTAGTTGGTTAAGTTTCGAGTCAGGTCAATCGAGAATATGACAACTTTTAAGAAAAGTATGCCTTTAAAATCTCCAAGTAATAAGTGGCGTCCAACTTAATAAGTTGACCACACCACTAAGCAGTACTTTAACACTGGACGAGCCAGTGCCAAATAAAGATTCCTGTTGGCAGAGATGGAAAAGTTATAACGACATGTAGGCCTACGCAAGATCAATCCAAGAATTTTTAAGCCTTGCTGCAGAAGGTATGAATATGCTCACTAGGGTCCATAGCAAACGCCAATCGAACGGCAAGATCACTCACACTCTAAACCCTACGGAGAAAACGCCCCTGTAGCTGGTATATGTCGCAGTTAGTTTCCTACTTATTCTAAAAGCGATTATTTCACACTTATCCGGGTTGAGCGTCATGTCATTTTCTAAACACCACTGCTCGACTCTTATGATCAAGCTGCAAATTCAACCAGACTAGAAACATATCTGATGTTTCTAAAGACCTCATTATCATTTGAAAATATTAGACACGGTCCTCTAGTATGTTCTCTAATGTAATTAATGAAGGAACTAAACAAAAAGGGTCCAAAATGAGCACCCTGGGGGACACCATCAGATGTCGCAGCAGATGTAACAAATTCAGAGAAAACAAATTTCATATTTACTTGTAATTAGGTTGGATGACAGGAGGGTAACTACATTTAAATAGGATAACACAATTGCACTCCATTACATTTTCCAATTTTGGAAAATCATATGCTCACAAGTTTCACACTTTTCCAAAGAAAAAAATCAACTAAGAATCTTCCAAGGACGAAAAAATGTAGCACGTTATCTGATATCTATTGGGGTTTTAGCTTCTTTATAAAACTAAATAACTCTAGAAATAACTCTAGATACAATAGGAAACCAAAATACCCCCATCGCAGCAGACCTGCGTACTCAGCGAATTTCCAACCAAAGAATTATTGTTTCAACATCAAAGAACTTTGTGGCTATCTTATATAATTAATAATCTTTACAAGGAAATATAATATATATAATGACATTATATTTCTGAGAAAATTATTTTTATTTAATAATTCATATATTAATATTTATATTGCAATAAATGACTTTTTAACAGTAATAAAAGTGCATAATCCAAAGCTTCCATGCAAAAGGAAAGATTTGTTTACAAATAACAAAACATAAACATTTCAAATTTGACAAATATGCAGAAGACAGCTGATCAGCTGATCAGCTGATTAGGAACAGATACCTTATATCTCCATCTCTCTTGCTCCCATTATACAATTAGTACCAGGTTAACCGAGCCTTGCTCGTTTTTTTTTAATTCAGTTTTGATATAGTGTCATTAGAGCTATTAAATTTCCCCCAACAACCAACTATACCTCTTCACAGTTAACAGCTGTTTCAAAAAGTCTGCTTAATATTAATGTTCCTTTATTTTTGTATACCTTTCGTTGTTATTTCGTTACCAAAATAGCAACCCATAAGACCAATGTTAAAAATTACGATTTTTAAACTTAAATATAGACCAAATTCGATTTTTCCTGGGATAGAGGCCTTTTCTAAACTTATTTTTGGGCCAATACACTTTTAATTGCAAAGTTTAAGCAAAATCTGACAGCTAGATTTCGAGATCGTGGAACACACATCCCTTCAGACATTCCTCGTATTATAGTATAGGATTTTCCATGAGAATACCATGGGATTTAGCATGTAGGTTTTTGCTGCCATGGGGTTTTTTGATTAAATCTTAATTACTCACCACCTAGTGAAGGTTCATAGAAATTGTTATGAAGATATGTTGATAAATAAGCGATATATAACTTTTTAAAGATTTACCCATAAGAATAACATGGGAAACTTGATTTGAATTTTCTCTATAACCAGTTAAGCTATTTTAAAGATTCAAAATACTAAATTGTTTGTTTTTTTAAGCTCTTTCAAATGGTTTTAGATAAAATTGATGAATTTTGAAAATTTAGGTCCAAAAATGCCAAAAACCCATTTTTGACCCCTTTGAAACCCCATAAAACCCTGTTCCCATAACCCGACAATGGTGGTTCGCGTACTCATGAAAATAGACCTGGTCTTACACCTTCATACCAAATTTGATCAAAATCGGAGGTCCGCTTCAAAAGTTATCGGTACCACGGACACACATATATATATAGATATATATATACATATATATGAAAACGAACGAACGGTGTTTTTGGCTTCTGGGGACCTCAAAATGAAAAAGTAAAGTGGTCCCGGGCTTAGGTCTTACCATGGCTACTACCGTAATAGCGTATTCCCTATAGGGAAATTCGCTAAAAGGAAGAACAAGTTATGACATGAAACCTCTGTGTAGCTACAGGTAAACATTTAAACATTTGGCCTTTTGGCAGCTCACTCACTATTCTTATTCGTTTTTGGTGATCTACACCAACACCATATAACATCTAACATATAAAGGGTGAATAAAATTGAACCTATTTTTCCCAATTATGGTTGAAAATATGGCACACCCACAAGGTGGGCACACCCAAAAGTATAAACTATATTTTAGCCTGACAATGATTGACGACAATACAGGCAACAGGCAGACTGACTGCAGTGGAATGAAATTGTTTCACTCAACCTGGCCAAACGTAAATTTTTTGATGCCCTCTTTTGGGACAAATTACCTGTTCTACTTTTTCCCTTAATGGGCCCAGAAAGAACAGTAAAAAGAAGAAAATGAATCAGAATAGACACAAGATCTAACTTTCAAAGAACCAAATCACTTGATTCCAAGTATAGTACAGTATTGAGAAATGGCTGAGTGAGCTCTTGAGGACTGTGTGTATCACGAGAATAGATCAAGCCGAGTGTTCATTAAAATTTTTTTAAACCTTTTATTGACAGCTAGAAAATTAACCAAAGTATAATGACATATGCAGTGAAATGTCTACATAAGTTAAATAAATTTATCCTACACCTAAAATACAGTGTCAGTCTAGTATTTCATTTTACATAACTGAAAGGACTTTTTATATAGAAATTAAATAGAAAATTCTTAGGAAGACACTAGTTTACTTACTCGATTAGATTTTTTTTTCGAAACGAAACTCCTGATATCTTAAACTTCATCTATGATCTTAAAGAGCTCTCTCATTATTTTGATGTCTCTAGAACCAATAGAGAATTTGATCGGTATAATGGTAAAACTAAAACTAAAATAAGACCCCGCTAGTGACGTAAATCATTATGTTTGGTTTTTGCTTGTTTGTTTTGTTTGTTTATATGTTAGTAAACTGATACAGTTAACGTCTTCTTTTGTAGGCCTAATAGGCCTACACGATAAAGAAAGTATAGCCAAAATTATACATTAATGCGAATTTAACTACAATATGTATATAAAAAAATAATATTTTAAGTTAGTGATACTTTTTAAAGAAATACAACTTATGTCTTGTATAACTTAGGAATAACGTACCGTGTTCTTGTATTGAATCTTAAGCTATAAGAAGGTATTCCACTTGTGATAAAAGCACATGCTTGTCATATTGACGTTAGTTGTTGATATGGTTTCCCATACTTTCAAATATTGAAAAGGTCAATAACTAATAAGACATATAGGTACACCATGATGATGATGGACCTATTACTGAAATAAGTTCTAATATTCTAATATCTGCTTGCACTATTTCATAAATTAATTTTACATTTGTTACATAATTCCTTAATATTTATTGTACTTGATAAGTGTTCTTTATATCTTTTTGGTAACTTATCATGTAGGCTAATAAAAACAAAATAATGTAATAATAATACTTGTCAAAGAAGGAACCAATTAGTTTCATTCTGACGAATCTGATGGTGAAAAAGCATTCAATTTCTCTTTTGAAGATTGAAATATGTCACTGGTAGTTATTAACAATATAAACTACATCGATATATCGAGTAAGGAATTTTATTTCCAGGAAGTTGAGTACATTGAGATCAGAAAGTAAACGCATGAGTACTTTGAAGAGAAGACACATTGAAAGAAAATTACTATCAACCCATGAACGCGTGAAATATTGGCTCCTAACAATCTGAATACTTGGAATTTATCTTTCAAGTTTTAAAAAGCAGCTTAGTAATACAATAACTCAACGTTTTACAGGCTTCCAATAGATTTTTAACATTATTTACAACACAGAACATGACACAGAGGACGATGACATTTTCGTCAGTAAAGATATTGACATAAATAAAAATATTTTTGGTGATTCATGATTACAATAGCTTATTATTTATTTTTATATAAACCTAAACTTATTTGACTCTTCCTACAGTGTAGTAAAATTAGTCGGGAAAATGAAATAAGTTATGAACAGCCAATTTCTTTTGAAATGTGTTGTATGGTATCCCCTGACCTTCCTCTGAAAAGCCACCTGAAATGTCATATGGCGATCATGTTCAAAAATGAGGGGTTGGTCCATGGAGTTACAATAAGAGTTGATATTAAGCATACTAAATTTAAATATGTTCCAGAAGGTTGAATTTTAATTAAAGGTCTTTAATGTAGAATACAATGCTGGAAACCCGACCTCAATATTATAAAGATCGGAAAATAAATGACCGACGTTCAAAATTTAGAATAAAATAATATTATACAAACTTTGAAATGCAATAACTTCCGACACATTTGACCTTTTGAAGTGTGGTTTTCGGCTATGTACTCTCCTTAAAAATTATGCACAGCATAGCATGACTATGGACTAAGAAAAAGTTTTCAGGACTTCGTCTTTGGGACATCTATGTAGAGAGTGGTTCAAGGGCAATATGATAGCCATACTGTCCACATTTTCAAAGGTAATTTAAAAGTAAACGTTTGCCGTAAACCGCACCACAAAAGGTCAAGTATTTCGAATATTATATATTTTTAGGGGTTTAGGTTACAATTTGATTTTTATTCAAAGTTTGACAGGCTGCCTTTTTCGAGACAGGTGACCTTTTGGGATCGTGTTTGCGGGCTTTAATTTGTTATACATAAACCTATTTGTCGACGAAAGATTTATTTCTGACTCCACGTGGGCCATCCCATCATTTTTAGGCATGTTGCCCACTGGGGATTTCAGGAAACTTTTCTGTGGGAGGTCAGGGGATAGAACACATTTATTTCAGCAAAATTTGGCTGTACACAAATTTGTCATTTTCCAGCCATATTTTGGCTTAATTTTACTACAATACTACAGTTTTAATCCGATTTTAATAATTTTGGTATCATTGGGTGAATCTTGCCGTGACATTGTTTCTAGTAAACTAGTAAATATCGATCAAAATTGAGAGAATCTATGGTTCAAACACAGTGTACCAATATCTAATCATACTAAAAGGTTAACTACACTGGTTATAACAAAGAGAGTAAAAATAGAAAAGTATATTTATGAATCAATTTTTTTTATAACAACATTCTAAATACATTGCTTGATTTTGAGCATCCGAAATACTTGCTTTTGTAACGTTAATGGTTATGTAATTTTAATTCTTCAATTAGGTTCTACCAAATGAAACTACACCACAAGAAGTGAGGTTGAATAAAAAGAAAAATATATGTTTTCGGGACCTGGTATGAATTAACTATGCTTTTTCATTAAACTTGTGTGTTTGTTATCGAACAGAGAAAATAAGTTAAGTTCTCATTAAAGATTTTGTTTTATCATTGGTGGTTAGGAGTCTCTCATTCAACATATAATTACAGTTTTAACAGCCTGTTAAAAGTTAAAATTAGCCCTTTTAAAATTACAGTATATCTACAATGAAAGTGGAGTTCAATTTAGAGTTTCAATGTTATTTCAGCACATTATTTCTTATCCATATCAAAATGCCTAGAGTAAAAAAAATATATGAATATGAATTGATGCAAATTTTAATTTAATTCAATTGAGTGTATGTTATCGGTACTGTAGGTTGTGGTAACATTGAACTAGAAATCGAACATGCGATAACACTATCTTTGTTATTATTATCTATATATTAATACGCAAGCATGTTTCATTTCCTCCTTTTTTCTCAGCTCGTGTGCATCGTAGGAGAAATCCGGGCATATCATTAGAAAGGTATAATCCTGTAGATGAGCAGCAGAATCGCATTCTAACACATCGGACTCCAGGTCTACGCCCTACAGGCTTTCAAAATTCCAATTGTTAATCTTATGAAAGAAGGGTAATTAATTGATGGAATCATTAGACAGCTGTTGTAAAAACAACTGCTAAAAAAACAGGAAGAACAAATGTTTCAGTTAATGTTTTAAAACTTCTTGGGTCTAGATCAACTGAAATTTTGATCGAATTTCGATCAGGGGGCGCTCTCTAGTTATTATTATTTGTTCATCTCCAAGCCTATACCAAGGAATCTAGAATAGTCTATATTCCTTGGCCTATACCATTTTATAACATTTTGATAGAGAACGGTCAACTCACTGTAAACGTTATAGGTCCATAATTAATTGATTGTATTATGAGATCTAAATCGAAATGCAAAGGTTCACTATTAACACGGGGGAGGAGACGGAGAAACATATACCCGGTATCAGTCCGTTGTGCAATGAAAAGATTAAAATTCGGGTTTTTTCTTCGACTTCCGCTCTCCTGGTGTACTGGGCCCCCTTTCGTTCCGAGCGTTCTTGGCTTACTAGTCTGAGCTGTCTGTGGGATCGGCATGTTGGTTCCGGTGAAAACTGCTGAATTAGTGTTTATCTTGGTCATTTTGGTGAATGTGTGACCGGGTCTCTTGGCCTAGTAATATATAGCCGCTGTTATCGCGTGTTTTTGGTAGCGGAAGGTGAATTGGGCCTTGTTCACTCTGTGCCCAAAGCCCATTCCATTTCGCGCGGACGATGATGGTGAACGCCAATCACGCACGCTGGTCGTTTGTGTGGACAGGACTCTCCCTGAGTCCCATAAAATCGGAGGCCCACCCCGGCGACGGCCTAACGGATCCATGATGAGAACTCCAGTTCTCCAAAGCCGATGAGACTTCGGTCGAGGAAGCGGTACTCATATGCATTGAGTTAGTACTTTTCTGGTGGAAGAGGAAATGTCTTCCGCACATCGGCAGCTTCGATAGTGTGGAACTCTCACCCACTAAAAGCCCAGATCCGAGGGACCAGCCCGAAACCATTCAACGCATAACCAAGACTAGGTCAAAGGTCATTAGCCTGTTAAGGTTTATAAACCTTAAACACAACATTGCTGATTATCAGTGAAGACGAACAAGATCTGTTTTGTTAGCGATAAGTATAGCCTAGAAGAAGCTCGCCACATGGTTACACGTAATGCACGACCTCTACGGAGCATTACAGTATCTCGGGGATCATGTCCACAGAAAAACCGTCCTCAGATACCAACGAGGCTCGGTGATTGTGCCACCTTTCACAGACAAAAATGGTGTGAGCCAGACGTTAGCGGTGACCCCCAGACAATACCCGGACGGTGGGGGATTCCAGGCCTTCGCTATGGAGTATCTTGAAGAAGTATCCTTACCATGAAATAAGATGAGATGGCTCACGTAGTAATACCACATCTCCATACCTTCTTTCTATGAAATTACACAAAACTTCCACTGCCGAACGTCCGCCAGAACGTTCGCCGAATATTTGCGAATTCTTCAATTTCCTGGAGTTTTTAAAACTCCTTGGTTCTTTTACACAATGCCAATACAGTACCTGTTTGGACACAGGTGAAATATACTTTGCTCAAACTTAAAATTAATAAAAACCAATAGAAATAAAATAATATTAAATATGTATCATTGTTCTTCTATTAGACCACAGATATTCACTAAACATGTGTTTATCACCTTAGATAATTTTTTTCAGGAAAATTTCATATTAAATAATTTATCGTACATAATGTTTATATTAAAACTCAATCCGGGTATTATTAATTTATATAGGTACTAGAGTTGTCGTTAAAAAGGCTAAAATGAATTGCCATAAATGTATGCCTTCAGATCATAAGAAAGATCTATTTTTAAAGATATGAAAATATATTTGTAATAGCCTACTTGTGTTGCTATTAAAATTTATTAATTCTAACTCTAACTCTATTGTGTAAGAACACTATTCCAAACAGCAGGACCTTTCGGACCTGGCTTTGTGTTTCACCATTTCACACAATACAATTTGCTTAAAACGTAAATTTATCAACACTATGTATTGACCAGCATTGCTTTCATTACTCAAGATGCCATAAAATATTTTAAATACTGTAGGAAAAGCAAAGAAGCCTAGATGTTTTACAACCAAACTCCAGCCATTTTGAATCCAATATGGCGGTGCCCTTCCTTCAGCCAGAGAGCTTTAACATTACATACACTGTTTCCAATTGAAGAGCGAAAATCAATAGAATAAAATTTATATATGGGAATAAACATTTTCCAAAATCATAGATTCTTATTTTGATTTCACAGTTAAAATGTAATGAAAGACTATGTAGGCCTAAGTGCTTATATAAACAACAGACTACACTATTGATGTTAATGCGTTATTCTTATTTTATATTATTCTTATATGCGTTATTTTAATAACATGTTATTTTTTATGTTTTATGTATACCGTACCTAACAACCTTTTATTAAGTTGTATAACCATATAAAGTTACCATTTAACACTAGTTAATTTTTATTTCTTGGAAGTATTTTACTACTAAATGAGTAAATGCTTGTAACCAATCAGGAATCCTCATTTATATCTTTATTTCCAATTTAAGATTCAAGGAAAACGTAGAATTTTTCAATAAAAAACTTTAAATGTTGAATGTATCATTTTACAATTTTATATTGTATGCATATTCATTAAGTTACTGTATAAGTACACTTTAATTAATCGCTGTTTTTAATTTCAAAATTAATTTTCAATATGGAAAATTTTCTACGTAAAACTTCTTTCCAATCAATGTTATTGTTTTATTGTTATTCAATTTTATTATTCTGCACGAAATCAGCCTGTTTTTGTTCTCTCAATTAGTACTAAAACCGATTCTTTTTTCCCTAAGACTAAAAAATCAGCTGGAGAATTTCTTAGGTCCTAGGACTGAAAAGTCAGCTATTTGCTAAGTATATTATTATTCTTTTATTAATTTTGTGGAGCAGAATTTTGAAATTCAAACGTTATAAAGGGCATTGTTTGTAAATAACAGAAATGTAAACACTGCATATTACTTACTTTGTAAATATAACCTCGAAAATACAACTTTATAGTTATTATTTTAATGATCAAAAATATAATTTCGCATTAATCTTAGTTCACCACTCGGAGCAAAAGTGTCATTTTGATGCTTAATCGTGTTTTAAAAACTCCACTGCGCCTCGTTTTTACGATTGATTTTTTAAAACACGATATTTTATTTATTAGACATCTGAAAATGTGTTTGTATATCTAAAGCACCTTTACCCGTTTTAAGATAACAAAACTATATTTATTAATTGAGTCTGTCCTGTGAAAAGTAAGTAGCAGGTGTTGGAAAAGTACGATCTAGGCAGATACCAGCTTATAAACAATCAAAATAGTCTCTAGCATGTTATGATAATGAACTAACAACTGAAAAGGAAAAGATCAGACTGGCCAAATTTGAATTGTTATCGGTTAAAAGTGTACATAGTCAATGGTTAAACTCTTCAACTTACCTACTTGTCCTCTCGCCAACCCCTGCACGAGTGCATAATAAAATTTGGATGCCGTTTTCAACCGCATCCCGTGTATTTAGATAAGTAATTTTTCAGATGTAAGTGATTTTTGTAAAAAATTTATTTTCGTTTTACTCTGGCATTGGTTATGTAGTGTTTGATAATGATTAAAAGTAGTGACTTAAGTCAGTTAATTTATTTATTTATTTGTTTTTTATTTCAAAAGTCTTCGACGAATAAGTGTGAAAAACCATTAAGACAAGCGAAATTCTAACCAATAAATTACCACAAATGTCTGTCTTTGATATACAAAAGTTGATATTTCCAAAATCGACAACAACGTAAGATTAGCTATTAAAATCTGTAAATTGGCTGACATCCGTGGCGGGGCGGGGGCGTGTGGTGATGACGTCACGACACGGACGCTGACGTCAGTATTGGTGACGTTGCTCGCCCACCCGACCTTTTGTCTATCCAACTCCTGCAAATACCTCTATTGGACCCGTACCTGCTTCACTGTATTCGGAAATGTCATTTCCAGGCACTGGAAAAATGTTAAGCAACATGCTTTTGTGCTCAGGGGGTTTGGCGTCTGAGTATTTATAGCTGGTATAAAATAATATATGGCATGACAAATGTATTTAGTAGTTAAAAAGACTTAGCATATATTAATTTTGAGCGTTTTGTTCAAAATACTGTATTCGACTTCTTTTGTGAATTAATGTATGTCTACTGCTTGTTTTAAGTTATAACATTTTGTTAAAAATATAACCAAATAGAATTTTATGTGGCCCATCTTGATATTACGCAATATAATTATGTATTTTGTGCTAATCCGAACAACCAAAAGGAGTCTAATCTCTGCCAGGACTATAACCTTCAACACTGCAACAAAGCGCTACTTCACGGCGTTTTCCCATTGACATAATCTTAATGTGTCCCCTCTCTTTTGGAACATAATACATTTTTAACCCAAATGAAGCTACGAGTATATTGAGCCGTTCGCTGTCCATCCAGCGGTAGGGTTTATCAATGCAGCTGTGACGAGAATATGTGGCCTATAATGGGGTGTCCTACGTTTCGAGGAAATAGCGAGAAGTTTTGGCCATCTAATGCTTTAATTGCGAGGTAGAATAATAGATCTGAATGACGTTTTCATTGTGCTTTATCAGAGAATGAAATTCGATAGTGTGATTTATAAAGAGGTATTTTACCCGGAAATATTAAAATTTATTTGTGCCAATTAAATAGGAAAAACTGTCTAGGTACAGAGGTATACTGTAAGCAATAAACATTTCCTTAACTTGTACGATTTGATGTGTGTTATACAGTATACTAAAAAATTAAGTAGGATCACCTGCTTACCCAGTCTACTGCTATTGCCTTTAAACAACTTAAACAATAGGATTTTCAGTTTGGAATCACCACATACGAAAAATTAAAAAAAAAATCTAATTTGTACGATGTGAAAGACGAATATAAAAGTAAAAACGCCATGTTTTTGTATTTTTTATGTTTTTTTACATATAATCAACTTAAATGTAGGAAAATCAAACCTGTAGAAATAGAATGTTGCAAAAGGCACTGTATATCAAAATACAAAAATATTATTGGTAAAAAACTACATCGAGTATAATTTTGCAGTTCACTTTAATAGTTGACTTTAAAGGTCATGATTGAAGAATTCTACTGATTCCAGTATACATAACAATATGCATTGTTTATTATAATTACGGATGAAGACTGTCGAACCAAACGGACATTTGATGACACGACTATAGGTAATCTAGCGGAAAAGCTGTAGGAACAGGTAAGTTAGCCTATGAACGTGAAATATAAAACATTTGTTTAAATCATTCTACGTATCGTTTGAATAAAACTTAGAGAGCATAAAAATGTTTTGGCCATTATAGATGGGTGTGACTTTTGGAAGACTATTTGGGAGCCTATGGCGTTTAAAATCATCATTCTAACGGCTGAACAGAAAGGTGCATTAACAGTTTAGGTGAATTGTAGCCTAGCTCGCTTTTTGTGCAACATTTAACCCTTTTCACCCTAATGAAGTCAAATGAAATAATAACTTGCGCCCCAAATGTAACCAGTGTTGAATATCGGAAATGGAAAAATCTCCAGCTGAGGACGAAGGTTGGCGTGTCGTCTACGATGGTTTGTATAATTAATCGTTCCCGAGTCGCATATCGTGGATAACCATGTTTTATTTAGTACACCCTGTAATTATCTAGTTTCGTGCGGAGTGATCGATAGACGGACTACAGACCGACAAGGCTCGGCTCGGTAGCGGGTATACCGAGGTATATGTCACCTCGCACCCAGTCTACTGCTATTGCCTGATAACACTCTAATCCCCGTCGTTTTATCAGCAGGTTTATGTTTCATTACGGATGTGCCTCCTTTGTAGTTGTAGTTCTCGTCGCGTAGGCATGCGCCAAGTTGGATGCGTTTCAAACACAGGTAACGTTTTTAGTGTTTGTTTCGATTTGGAGCGTAAATTTTGTGTAGTGGTTTGATTAGAGATGTGTAGTCTTAATTATCTCTCCTTATGTGTTAGTGAATTGCTGTTCTATCGATGTGTGGTGTTGAATCCCCACTAGTTATTACTAGGTGGAAAACATAACCTCAAAATGTTCAGTCTTCAAATTAGGCCTACAGATTTGCAAATTCATCTCTAGTTAAGTAGATTTCCTTATCCACCACTGCATTGAGTTTTATTTTTGATAAATCATAGCGGTATCAAACTTTTGCTATGGTTGAAATCATTCAAAGAAATGTAATTAGCCAAAACTTGAAAATTCTTCATTTTCTCTAAGTCCATAGGTATATTTGTATATAACGAGTCATATGAATAGGCTACTGAAAGGATAACTAATAATATTTTCATATTTACCATTAAAACTACGGAAAATCGGTAATAAATTCATTCTAAAGGGATATCAATGTAGTTGTAGTGCTTGTTTACATTTTGTTGTGTGTTTCTACCCCAAAGGCATTTTGACGAGGAACTGTCCAAAGCCTGGTCTTGTTACCATCTAACATCGACCATTTAGATAGCATCTATATATTAATAGGCAAGCATGTTTTGTTTCCCCCTTTTTCTCAGCTCCGTGCATCGTAGGAGAAATCCGCACATATACCGTTAGAAAGGTGTAGTCCTGTAGATGAGCAAAATCCTATTCTAATTCATATCGGACTCCATAAGCAGGGCTACGCCCCACTGACTTTTAAAGTTCCAATTTTAATCTTATGACAGAAGGAAAATTGATTGAATCATTAGACAGCTGTTGTAAAACAGCTGCTAGAAAAACAGGAAGACAAGATGTTTCAGTTGTAAAAGGTTCAACTGATAGTTTGGTCGAATTTCGATCAGGATGCGATCTCTACTCATTAATTAATAGCCAAATGACAAATGGCAACTGGGTCCAGAATCCAACCTTTAAAAAGCTACTATAACTTTTCTCAGGATCGAATCGGCACATTTTGGATTCAAAGGCGAGCACTGTAACCACTCAGCTCCAACCCAGTAATTTAAATTAGTGTGTTAATTGAAAAGTTTTAACTTCAACATATTCCATTCAAGAAGTGCCAAGCACATTGCTCAATAGATGAGTTTCACAGTTTACAAGGCGTAAAACATGTCGAACGCTTTATTCGGAAATCCCAACCGTGGAAGAGCTCTCGACCCACTGTCCCTACAACATTTCCAACTGAATTCCATGTAATTAGCTTATGATATGTATCGGCTGGCCAACCATATACTTATGAAGGTCAAGTGGCCCTTTGACCTTTATTTGAAACAAATCCAAAATATAGCATGACAACGCAGTAATTGTTTTTCTGTACCATCGAGAACCATAGTTTTGGGATTCCTTCTGGTAGGTATATTTTTCTATTTTCACCGGGGCGGATTCGCAATCTGCCTCGAAGGTAACTTTACTTCCCGGTAAGTATAACAGTCCTAACCGAACCTGGCACAAAAATTATGATTTTTTTATGTTACTCTGGAGAAAGACTACACAGATACATATTCTTTTCCTTGTACATGCGCACTTCTTCAATTGAATCGGTGACTTTCAACTGTATTTACATCGTTTGTTTTTTATTTAGGTTTGATTATACAGATATAGGGTATGCTAAGTTGGTACTGCAATAAAATCAGTTCCAAACTTATTGTGCAAACCAGCGAGCACGCAAACTTATTCTCGATTTGTGCATTCCGTTAGTTTTGTAGAATTTTCCTTAGGGAATAAGCTTTACCGTAGGTCTCATTGTTAGACCTAAGCCCGATATTTAGGTCTTTGGTGCCAATCCGAACAACCAAAAGGAGTCTATAATCTCCGCCAGGACTATAACCTCCAGCACAGCAACAAAGCGCTACTTCATCTCAAATCCTACAAACACCTTGAAGTAATGTTTTACAATAACTATAATATTATATAGGTAATCCCCTAAGGCAAAATAAATCTTGTGTTAAAACTAACTTGAAGCTCATTCGTCTTACAATTTAAAGCTGTTAACTTTCCTGTGTCGTCTAATTTTATTCTATCAGCTGCAAATGCTAAAGGCTCCAGTCTTTGTAGCTCACCTGAGTGACCCTTCACTTACGTCAACGTTTTCTGAACTTCGTTATCCAAGGATATTTTTAGATACGCTACATAAATGTCAAGGCTTTATTTGTTTCCGTATTTGCTTATCGTTTTCGTCTTTTAAATTCATAATGGAGATAAAAATATATACCCTGTTGTTGAAGTTCGTTACAACGTAACAGTTGTTCACGTCTCATTCTAAAGGTCGAGTGTCATTTAGGTTATTATCAAAAGTATGAACTTTTTCTGTTTTCTCTTTTTCAATATTTGATTAATGATTCTTAGAATTGCTTTCTGAGTGTCTTTCAGTTTGCTTTAAAATTTTTGCCAAAATTATTTATATTTCACCCAATTTGATCGTCATGTCAATCCACAAATTAACTAAAAAAAACCTATTTGATGCATAAAGGTTTTTAAATTGGAGTTGTACAATTTTACTAAAGCGCAATGCCGTTTTATGTACAACAACGTGTTTCAAATTTAATCCCACCAAAATGGAATTGACGAAAGTTTATGTCAAACATCGTTTTTTTAAATGTTGAAAATGGTTTTTAAACACATATAAGACTAATTTCAAACAAACTTTAAAAAAATGGATTGTCTAGATTAAAAAAAGTACTTTGATAATAATAAACCTTTTGCTAAACGAATGCAACAAAATTATTCTTCCCCTTCACCTTTTCCCGAAGATAAAAAGTGACATAATTTTTAAGCAATTGGTATTGTGTCGCAACCCGAATGTAATGCTAAGATGCTCAATGCAGTTTGTAAAGCATAAACCTTTTCATTTAACTCAAAAATAATTATCCTGATATAAAAATTGGAAAATGTATTTTAAAAAGTTTTGGTGAAAAAGCGTTAAATTCATCATAGGTTCTGAAAGATTTTATATTTGTAATTTTTTCTTTCAAATTTATACAGTTTTATTTATTATTAGAACCCTATTATTTTTATAAAGTCATATCAGTAATTTTGTAAAATTCTTGGACTGTTATATTAATATAAACTAGGACATTGTAGGCCCATAAGCTATTCTAGGAAATTTTTAAAATTATTATAACTTGTGTAGTGTTGGTTCATTATAAATAATGCATCACATGGTATTTTAATTATTTCTAATTTTATTTTATTCGATTGTATTTTGTATGCTGTAATGTTATTACAATATGCAACAATATTACTATTTTTGCAGGTTATCGGCTGTATCTACGAGCTAAATAGGCCAACATAAACCAAATTTTAAGAAAACGTATCTACAAAATTTTTGCTGAAATAAAAATATACTTTAATGATATTCAATTCAGTTTAATGCATATATCTCTTATATCGGAAATCTCCTTTATTTCTAACGATATTATGATCTCAACTGGCTGGGTAGCTGAGTGGTTATAGTGCTCGCCTTTGAATCCAAGGTTGCCTGAGAAAAGTTAGTTACTTTTTAATGGTTCGATTCCGGACCGAGTTGCCATTTGTCATTGGGCTATTATTTAATGATGCTTTCTAACAACTGGTCGATGTTAGATAGTAACAAGACTGGACCGTTCCCCGTAAAATAGTAGTTTTCATTACTAGTCTGTAACGATACGTTACGCGCGAGGCGAAGCCGAGCGTGGAAAAGGCTATCGAGCCCCGCAATGGCACTTTTGAGACGAGTATTGAGTCGTATATTTTTCATTACGATATCGAAAAACTTGTAAACAACATGAATTTTTTTGTTTGTTCAACTTAGTATGAAGAAAAAACCAAACTCATAACGCTGTCGCGTAACTCATAACTCCTTGCTTATGTCGTGGTACACACGCACCGAAAGTAAGCGCTGTGCAACAGCTGATCGGCCTATTGCAACAGCTTATCGGACTGCACAGCAAAATCCCATAACGGTTACTTTCCGTGTACCACATACGCACGGAAAGTAAACGTTATGTAATTTGCCGTGCAGTAGCGATAATAACCTATTTTCTTAGCTCATTTTACATTTAGAAAGTGTACTTTCGTGTGTAGAGTAATGAAAACGTTAAAAAATGCCACTGGCGTAGAATCACTCAAAACAAAACAAAACTGTTAAATACCGTATACACCTTTCTTACACACCGAAATATGTGGTATTCCTTGATCTTATTTTGTTATATAAGCTATATCAGTTATATGAGCTATATCACAAGATTTATGTTACATTCAGTTTGTTAGCCACTTATCTTAAGTTATTATAATTTGGTTGCAAATACAGTATGTTAATGTTAAAAACCACTCTCCTTTCAAGCACTTGGCTTAAAGATGGTTTATGCCATTGTGTGCGCAAATTTATACACATTTTTTCTTTTAAACGTTAAGGAGAAAACAACATACATGTTATTGAAATATGTATCAAAACAGTTTTGCTGAGTATAGTTGTGCTAAGGAAGACACAAAGAATAAACCTTGTTACCCTAGATAAATATGTCTAGATTTATATTAAAGAAATATGTAATCTCAAATGTGTTGCTTTTAAAATGTTCGTCTCAGATTTTATCATATTTATGTATTCATATCATTTTATGAATGTATGTTTATGTGTATTCATACACATTTTTAATTTTAGATTTTCCTTTTTTTTCAGAGTGAGCATTAAGACTAGAGGTGAGCATTTATAGTTATTTATATTACATTAAGCCAGCCGAAATTCTAATGTGTGATAGGGTTAGTTTAATTTTGAATTTTTCACATAAATCGGGGTATGTAGGCTAGTCTAATAATATGTTGGGCCTATATAATCTTCAGTGCTATACATATTCCAGAATTTTGTAGTTTTGTTTTTAAATAAGCCAATTTAGATATGATATAAATAATTTTCATCTTTTATAACTGAGCAAGTGAACTTTGAGATTGTATTAGTTTTAGTAGGATACATGTTTATTGATTTGCGAATATAAGTAATTCTATAATAAACAACAATAAGATTATGGAATTAAATGGTTATAAAAGTACAACAAAGCGGGAAATCTTTCGGAACTGTTTTGAGGGATTAGCGGGGGTCGCCAGCTACGTGATACACATTTAAACAAGTTTATTCCTTAAAAACGCTCGCGAACACAGACGAAGATCTAGGTGTAACTAAACAACTGATTAACTCTTTTACAAAAAGTGTGATAGTACTAAATTTCAAAATAATGACAAAAATCAACCAAATAAAACTTTATTAAACTTTTATAAAAAAAACTAGAGATTCACTATAAAAGTAAATAATTACTACTCAATTGCAACAATTACATTAGTATACCATTATAACATAAAAATAAAGTACCCTACACAGTTTTTCGATCCGAAAAGTCAGTTTAAGGCTGAATAAAGTAAAAAACTGAGAACTAGGTTGAGCGGCAGCAGCGGCAGCCGGTTCAATACAATTGTTTATTGGTGGCGAGGAGCGAGCTATGACGCACGAACCTGCTGTGACGTCACCGTTGACGTCACCGGTCGGCGCTGCCAACCCCTGCGCGACAAATGATCGTACGAGAAAACAGCTTTGTGTGTGTAATAATTAGCTATTGCGGACTTGTTTAAAATGCTATAAGCCTTAAATAACAAAATACTAGGTCAATACATGTGAATGTAGTTATAGACAAAGCATTTTGGCGACGGAAATAAAAATTAGGGAGTTTATTCAAAATTAGGTCACATTGGAACACTCTAGAATCCAGTTGGTGAGAGCCATCCCATGCTTGGTACTGTGCTGAATTTTAGCTGAAAGGTTTTGACATATTTACCAATCAAATTTTTTTTAATAGAATGCAAACTTATCGGTATTGTGAGTATTGTTACTTTTTGTAGGATATTAGTTATGTTCCTTTCATACATTTATATTTTTACATCATCAAAAAAATAGTTATAGGTCCCTTTGATAATTTATGATTTATTATTACTATATATGAGAGGGATTGATAATTACAAACATCGTTATACTGTAGTTTTAAAATATAAAAATAATTGAGAGAGACTAGGTTATTTAGTTTTAAGAGGTAAAATTAATTGAAAGAGTGATTACTTATTACTTTATGTAAGACACAGCAAAATACATTTTATAAACTCCATAAAATTTATGTACATATTAATATTAGTTTTTGGTAGTCGACGATTTTAATCAATCAGACAGTCAAATTAGTGAATGTTTTTTATCAATGATCAGTGTTTAGTTATCAATTGTTTTTATTAAACTTGTTTCAGTTTTTAATAAAATTAGGTAATTTTTAGTATGTGATTGATTGAGTTTTAAGAATATTAACTTGGTACTTGTAATATAGTCTGTAAAGTACTTATTAAATATATATTAAATTTGAACTATTTTGACGTTCGATGATAACCACCAATATTTACACGTCTATCAGATCCATTAACCATTACACGAGCGTGTATATACTGTTTATGTTATTCTATATGATGTGTCGTTATTTCTGTATAAGCATTGCAAAAAGATAAATAGTAGAATTTAATATATAGAAATAAAATTCAGCCATATGCTCTTTCTATCTATTAAAATTTAAAAAAATGGATACATGAAACATAGACTACATTTATTATGTTTTTTCTGAAATTACTTCGAGGAAGTGTCACATTGATTTAGAATTGTATTTATAAGTTAACAGGAAATTGTATCCTGAAGTGACTAAAAAAGTCCTAATTACTTCTTTCAGTATTGTCAGTTTCTTAATTAAATTTCTCTCTAAAAATAGCAAATATAACTCAATTTTTCCCAGCTCAAAGAATATTAATCAACGTAGTTTGTACTTGGTTGTATTTAAGTCGATATCCTTAAAAAAGGGCGTGTTTTTTATATCCGTAATGGTTTTTCTAATTTTTACTGCGATGTAGAAACAGGGTCTGAATTTTCAAGATTCAGTATATAAATTTTAAACTGTTTTACCTTATGTGTTATGTGTGTTGTTTTGACAAATTTTATTTTTATATAATTTTACTTTGTTTTAATGATTATTTTTTATAGATTTTAGTGGTAAATTAATTATTTGGAATGTAGATCTACGTAATTTAATCCTTTTTAGACCACATAACATCTATAATACTGTTTAATTTACTACACCCAAAGTAAAACTGATCATACTTCCAACAATGATTTATACAATTAAATATTTGACAACGCAGGATGTTCTTAATTCCTTTTTTGATATTATTACCCAAACTGGTAAAAGAAATATGGTTATATGTTTAAATAACTGAACCAAAGCTACATATTCTTTAATCTTTGAAGATTTGGCTGTTAAATCGAAAGCGTAGGAAATTTTTTTGCTTCCTTTCATCAAATTGTTTTGTTTACAATAAATAGACCGTGAAAGCAGATTTTTTCAGCTATGACCCATATCCATATTGTGGTTTCTCAACACACTTAGTGTTTCAAACATTCTTCCAGCATATGCAAAAAGCTCTTTTAGTAATTAATGACCTTTAATAATTCTTATTATTTAAATTTATAAAATTCAACACTCATAAAATAAATTTAGCATCCCGTAGTGACAACAATGAAAATATAAAGTGTAAATAACTAGCAAATAGGATGGATTCAACCTTTATTGAAACAATATGAAGTGTGACTAAACAATTCTCTCTAACTCTTCCGTACATAAATTCCCAACCCCACAGATTGTACACAGTGCTTAGTGATTTAATAATACAACGATTCGTTCCCCGTCGATACTCGAAGGCTCGAAGGATAGGCTACATTTCCAGTCATGGTGGGTGGAGCACTAGGCAGATAGTGAGAAACATGTATAAATTTTTTTTAATTGCTCTTTCCTTCCAATTAATTAGCTGATTTACATAATTAAGTAACTTAAAACCATTCAACAATCAAAACTTATTAATTATTTAAACCACCAACTATAAAATTAAGTAGTTTTAATGTAGTATATAGGGTATTATTTTTCCAATAAAATAATGTTATACATTATAATTATTTACGTTTAAGGTACTGGCCACAATAAACCAAATCCTTCTTGAAAGATCAATTGGCTCTTCTACTGTATTTAGACAAATATCTCATGTGTCTACAATCAACTGATTGAAAGGTTGTAAATGAATTCATTGCAAGTGTTTGGAAATTTCAATTTTTGTAATAAAAGGAAGTAAGATAAGTTAAAGTAAATAAAACCCAAAAATGTATATAAAAGTTTATCTTTTATTTGGTACAAACAGCATGTAAATCAGTAAAGTGGAAATTTCAGACGAACTGTCCATAGGATTGAAAAGTTTACTTTTCCCCATGTTAAATTTCCATAAAAAATTTTATTTACAGTTTTTGACCAATTTAACGTAAATATTTTTTTAAAATACATATAAAACCTGCTAATATAGGGCAGAAAAAGTTTGTATTGGTACAACTCCCATGTAAATCGGTCCAGTAGAAGTCTCAGAAGGACTTTTCAAAGCCTTTTTAACCTTACTGTTTGAAATATATGGATGAGAAATAAAAATCAACATTTAACAGATAAAAACTAGCACACGATGGGACACGATAGTTTTGGTGACGTAAGAAGTGTGTTGGCAGGCCTGACTAGGAAACACGACGCAGTCCAGTGCGCATGACCGATATCATGATTGAGGGCGACGGAAATAGCCGCGACCGGAGTGCCACCTCTATAAATAGAACCATGGACCGATGCACATCCCTCCACGCTAACCGCATCTTTTAATAGATTTCCCACCTATTTTTATTCAATCTACTTACTCCCAATCCCGCCAGAGGGCTGTCGGCCGTCTAGGGATGACTCGGATTGTATTTTTAGTATACGTCAGAGCCTGTCGCCGAGCCAATATCGTTCGTCTTGTATCTCGTAGAAGCTGTCCCCGACTACACGAGTGGTGTAGTACTGTACATGTTTACTAAGCTATTGTTAATAGTTTGCAATTTATACTCGCTTTTTCATATCGGATTTTAGGGATGGATTAAGTTTAAAGCATTCAGTAACTAACACTAGTTAAGATTTCTTATCGTGGAATATATACTAAGTATAACCATCTTCTGTATAAATGAGCAACAATTTAAAACATTAATGAATGGAGAAGAAAGAATAAAATTGTAAAAACCCCAGTTGAACAAAATGTTGCACAAATAATTTCTAAGACTCTATTTTGTAAAACATTTTATGTATATACATAATTAATGTTTATTTTATAATTTCACCGAGGAGAGATTCTTTAATGTCATAGATTAATAATGAGTTTCAAGGGCATCAAGATTTATTATTAAGCTATTAATAAAGTGTTTTAGTGCGACTTGTCTTCAATTAACAAAGAATAGTAATCATATACCATCATTAAATACATTACAGCAAGGCTTAGTAGTTTTATTTGCCGAATAACAATTAATTAATGGTACAGAAAATCATATATTCTCTTAGAAATTGTAATTACTTTACCCATCAAAGCACCTCATTCATTTAATTAATACTGTAGAATCATTCAAAAAGAAACTCTAATATGTGCTGCCAATAATAAAATTATACTTAATATAATAATTCAATATATAACACAAAACTGAAATATGATTCGGTCAAGTTTAATAATATCGCCTTCAAAGGGCACGTATGCAATGTGAGTGCAGTCGTCATTTTGCGGCCACCTCCGATGCAGGCGCTACCAGATTTGGTAAAGAAGTGGCGCTACCAATAGGGAATAAATTGTTTAACTATTTTCTCATTAAAATTCCTTTGCCTCTAATTCGACCTTCTTTAGTGCTTATTCACATAAGCTAATTTTGTTAGAAATTTTGCTCATAATTTGTGGCTCCAAAGAAAATTAATACAAAAATAATTTTTGATTAAAACGATTAAAGACATTTTGTGTGGAAGAATCTTTTTAGTTTTTCACCAAAACTATTCGTCCACTAGGAATTTTATGATGGAAATGCATAACGGTTTTCTTTGCTTTGACCCTTAGTTGAAAACTGGCTTTGAAATAGGTAACGACGAGAAATTTTCTTTGACAAAATTCACTTTAGTTCTTGCCTACAAAAATACAGAACAGAAATTGTATATATAATCACTTAACTGAACGAAAATCCACTACATATTTTTGTCTCCTTTTACATAAATTTAAATAAATTCTGATGGAATATACTATCATCCTTTAAGGATTAAAAATAGTGTCCAAATTATCCTTTGAGTCCAAACCAAGGTCATAGTTCATCATCATAGTGTTATTACCATTGGGTTTCAGTATTTAATAACAACTAGGGATCGCCCACTGGTCGAAATTAAAAAAAAAAAAAAAAAAAAAAAAAAAAACTCACTTTATCTTGAACCAACTATATTTTTAATGTTTTGTAACTGAAACATCTGTTCTTCCTGATTTGCTATCGTTTGTTATTAACAGATGCCTAATAGTCCAGGCAATCGGTACTTTAACGTGGAAAAAATTATAGTATACAGTTTTTCTGCTGTTATATATGTTTTTTGGGGTGCTGAATCCGAATCTGCAGTTTGCACCAAGATATTCCTTGTGCTTCTCGAGATATCTGCAAAAAACATTGAAATTTTGGCACTTTTTTTAGTATTTTGCTTATAACTCCGAAACGATGCATTTTATCAAAATTTATGTCCTTAACAAAAATAAAGTAGAGAAATTTTCCAACACAATGCATGCATAAAGTTTGTTGTTACGACCAACCATTATGAAACTATAGCTATTTGAAAATTGGCTAATTTTTGGTACTTTTAAGAAAAATACTGTTATTCAATATTACATCACATTTAAACAATTATTTGTACATTTTTCGCCATAACACTATATATGTATGGAAAGAGCGTTAAATTTACTATAGCTTTCATATATTATTGTTAGTTTGTAAGTGGTTAAGTGTTCGTAAGATTGCTTATAATAGTTTATCTACAGTCACAATTCAAAGGTTGGCAACACCATAATCTTTAGTTACTAGTTATGTCTCTTACTGGCAATGTCAGATTTTTTTTGGAATGAGAATTATATATTTTGTGTACATTGTTGAAAATATGCCTAAAAATCAATAATAAATAACACCCGTCACAGCAGACCTGCATGCTCAGCGAATTTAGAATTTAATTTAATTAATAGTTTTTCGTCATATCAATACTGTTGTACGCATGGGTATGTAGGTTTTCTAAACTAAGAGTGTTTTATAGAAGTATTTCATTGTATAAATAATACAGTTTTAAAGTAATATTTTTATTTTCCTTAGACATACATGATAATTTTAGTGAATTTAGATTGTAGAGTTTATCAGCAAGATTGAATTAAAATGAAGTAGAGTGCACCCGATGCCCGCCAAGTAGGAATTAAAATAATTTTGTTCCAGCAATATAAACTGTTTATACTCTTATAACAATATAAAACATACATCAATTTATTAAGAATTTAATGTAGATTTAAACAACTTAAATAGTAATTATAATATTCCATAAATACAATAGCAAGATTATATTAAAATGAGGTAGAGTGCACCCGATGCCCGCCAAGTAAGAATTATAATAATTTTGTTACAGCAAAATAAACTGTTTAATACTCTTATAACAAAATAAAACATACATCAATTTATTAAGAATTTAATGTAGATTTAAAATACATATATAGTAAATATAATATTCCATAAATACAATAGCATGATTGAATTAAAATGAGGTAGAGTGCACCCGATGCCCGCCAAGTAAGAATTAAAATAATTGTGTTACAGCAAAATAAACTGTTTAATACTCTTATAACAATATGAAACATACATCAATTTATTAAGAATTTAATGTAGATTTAAAATACATATATAGTAATTATAATCTTCCATAAATATAATAGCAAGATTGAATTAAATTGAAGTAGAGTGCACCCGATGCCCGCCAAGTAAGAATTAAAATAATTTTGTTACAGCAAAATTAACTGTTTAATACTCTTATAACAAAATAAAACATACATCAATTTATTAAGAATTTAATGTAGATTTAAAATACATATATAGTAAATATAATATTCCATAAATACAATAGCATGATTGAATTAAAATGAGGTAGAGTGCACCCGATGCCCGCCAAGTAAGAATTAAAATAATTTTGTTACAGCAAAATAAACTGTTTAATACTCTTATAACAATATGAAACATACATCAATTTATTAAGAATTTAATGTAGATTTAAAATACATATATAGTAATTATAATCTTCCATAAATATAATAGCAAGATTGAATTAAATTGAAGTACAGTGCACCCGATGCCCGCCAAGTAAGAATTAAAATAATTTTGTTACAGCAAAATTAACTAATACTCTTAAAACAAAATAAAACATACATCAATTTATTAAGAATTTAATGTAGATTTAAAATACATACATAGTATATATAATATTCCATAAATACAATAGCATGATTGAATTAAATGAGGTAGAGTGCACCCGATGCCCGCCAAGTAAGAATTAAAATAATTTTGTTACAGCAAAATAAACTTTTTAATACTCTTATAACAATATGAAACATACATCAATTTATTAAGAATTTAATGTAGATTTAAAATACATATATAGTAATTATAATCTTCCATAAATATAATAGCAAGATTGAATTAAATTGAATTAAAATGAGGTAGAGTGCACCCGATGCCCGCCAAGTAAGAATTAAAATTATTTTGTTACAGCAAAATTAACTATCCAATACACCTATAACAATATGAAAACTATATCAATTTATTCGGAATTTAATGTGGATTAAAATACATATATAATAATTATAATCTTTCATGTATAATTTAGCAAAATCTTAATAAAATGAGGGAGCGTGTTCACTTAACAGCTAAAAAATAATAAAAATAATTTTGCTAATGTAAACTAAAACCTTTGAAACCTCTTATAACAATATAAAACTCGTATTATTTGTGTTTGTTTTTACTAATAGTAAAAAGTATATATATTTATAGTTTAACTGACCTTATAAATTTACAAAAAACGAGTTAAAAAGATGTAGTGCACATAAAATGACTTGTAAAAAGAATACAAATTGTTTTTTAAAGACTAAATAAACAGTTAAAACAAAAAATAACAATGTGAAACATACATTATTTCATTCTATAATTAAAGCAGATTATTCTGATATATATCTATAATATTTGTTTACGAATAGATTGGTAGAGACTGTTTTAAAAAGAGATAATGTAAAAGATAAGAACTTTTAATGAAAATACCATTTATTTTGCAAGTGCGAAATAACTATTCTGCATTCGTACCACTTTATGAAATGTGTATATATTAGTTTAATGTTTATTGCAGATAAGTATGATATATGACATATATTTATGATGTTACTGGTATACTCCTGGTCCTGCGAACCTACATACCCATGCGTACTACAGTATTGTTAAGACGAAACATTATTAATTAAATTAAATTCTAAATTCGCTGAGCATGCAGGTCTGCTGTGACGGGTGTTATTTATTGATTATTAGGCATATTTTCAACAATGTACACAAAATATATAATTCTCATTCCAAAAAAAATCTGACATTGCCAGTAAGAGACATAACTAGTGATCAGAGACATAACTAGTGATCAAAGATTATGGTCTTGCCAACCTTAGAATTGTGACTAGATAAGCTATTATAAGCAATCTTACGAACACTTAACCACTTACAAACTAACAATAATATATGAAATCTATAGTAAATTTAACGCTCTTTCCATACATATATAGTGTTATGGCGAAAAATGTACAAATAATTGTTTAAATGTGATGTAATATTGAATAACAGTATTTTTCTTAAAAGTACCAAAAATTAGCCAATTTTCAAATAGCTATAGTTTCATAATGGTTGGTCGTAACAACAAACTTTATGCATGCATTGTGTTGGAAATTTTCTCTACTTTATTTTTGTTAAGGACATAAATTTTGATAAAATGCATCGTTTCGGAGTTATAAGCAAAATACTAAAAAAAGTGCCAAAATTGCAATGTTTTTTGCAGATATCTCGAGAAGCACAAGGAATATCTTGGTGCAAACTTCAGATTCGGATTCAGCACCCCAAAAAACATATAAAACAGCAGAAAAACTCCATACTATAATTTTTTCCACGTAGGGTATTTTTTCAGTACGGTTTTACTGGACTATAATGATTTAATCAATTATCCTTCTCACATAAGATTAACATTTAAATTTTGGAAGCCTGTAGGGCGGAGCGCTGGAGACCGATGTGAATTATAATGGGATTCTGCTCATCTACAGGACGATACCTTTCTAACGATATATGTGAATTTATCCTTAGTTGTGCAAAAGCTGAGAAAAAAGGAGGAAAAGAAACATGCTTGCCAATTAATATATAGATTGTTATGGTGACTTTTAAATTGTGTAATTCGTTTAATTGAATCGATAAACAATAAAGTACCTAAATATAGGTTAAGCTATAATAAAACAATAATGTTTGAGTGTGAACAACAAAATAATTCACTTTCTAAACAATCTTGAGAGTAAATTGTTGTTCATGTAGGTAATGCACTGGAACTTACGTTTTCAGATATTATTAATGTATATAGACCCCTTATATTCCCGATGAGTTATAATACTATTTCGTGCGTGAAATAATCACTCGTGTAGCTAATAAATTGCAACTTCAAATCAGATTATTTTATACCTATCCAGTTTGAACGAGTATTCGCTTGGTAAACCTATAAGATTAAACTTCTCTGTAGTCACATTAGTTAAAATGCCGTGCTAAATAGACTTTTTTTCTTTTTGTTTATGATCCTATGCACTCAACTCACTCGACCCACGATTTCGTTGGCTCTAGTCACTCGTCAAGCCTAGGGAACAGTCTGGTGCACTAAGGGAATAATCTGGTACACGTGTTGAACATAATCTGTTGGTACACGTATGAAAGTAACATGTCGGTTTATTTTTTCGTCCATCAGCTGACTTTGGTCAAAATGTCGTAGCACAGGACCAAGGAGTACTGTTGTATTTTTTCTACGCATTTCTAGTCGTAGCTACAATGTATATAGGGATAAAAAATGTCCATAAGGATAACATTCAAAGGACTGAGGGCTCTAACATAAGTGACGAAAGTAACATAAGGGCACTTCGAAGGACTGTATAGGACGAAAACCATATTGTCTCTAATATTTTGACCAGCTGCAATAGATTCGTCGTTCCGAAAACACTAGATATATAAAAGTAAATCCTTGTGTGAAAAAAGAATTTGCCTGTACAAACTGTGCTTGTCTTAGACTATAGGATTATGAATGTAATTATTTTATATATCTTATTTTAGCGATGATTTTACAACTCAGATGTGGGTTATACAGTATTATAAATTGTTTTACTAACGTTATATTTGCGGGGTAAAAAGTAAAATCATAAATGTATTTTCCGAATTCTCTATTTTTGCTAAACATTTTAATGAATCTTAATTTTAAAAAAATATTTTTCACGCAAAATAAAAATTGAAGTAGATGGCAAAACTAAAGCAAGGTTCACTAAAGTAGTCCGATGAGAGTTGATGCATTGTTGTCAAATCTACCAAGAACCATATTTTGTATTCTATATTACCCACGGTGAACATAACCCCAAATGACAACATTGTAAGGCGAGAGGGGTTGAGGGGGACACAACTGCTAAAATGTCTATCGAACTATTTTCGTGACGTTAACTTTAGCCAGTTTCTACGAAGGCTTGCAATAGTTTTGTCAGTTTTGACGGTTTCATTATCAGATGACGTGTTGATGACGTATTCGCTGCGGATGCCCCCCCCCCTCCACGGCCAAACCTCCCACCAACCATCCTCCCCTATACTAACAGACGTCACTGTTCGCTCATGTAACTTGTGATGTTTTGTTAGTTTTTTGTTAATATTCGAATCGGATATTTCAATCTAGTTTATCTGGAGTACCCTTTAAAATTTTTAATTTTTACTGTAAAGTACAATTATGATTTATACTCTGATACTCTGAAAGTTATGATTTTTATGTTAAAGAAAGTTGGTTTAAATAATAATCTATCTTCTATTATGCAAGCATGTTTCATTTCCTCCTTTTTTCTCAGCTTGTGTGCATCGTAGGAGAAATCCGCACATACCGTTAGAAAGGTATTGTGCTGTAGACAAGCAGAATCGTGTTTTATTTCACACCGGCAACCAGGGCTACGCCCTACAGGCTTTCAAAGTTTAAATGTTAATCTTATGGGAGGAGGATAATTTATTTAATCATTAGACAGCTGTTGTAGTAACAAATGCTAGCAAATAAGTAGAAACAGATGCTTAAGTTATAACATATATTTTTGACTAATTGGGTCCATACGGTTCAAATCAAATGAAAAAATGTTGGTTGAATTTCAACCAGGAGGCGATGTATTGTTTTTATTGATTACCATGGTGACCAATATTCTCATTCTAAATTTTCTGTTAGTTAAAAACATATTTTTAATCGTGGTTCCAAAAATTTTACGTTATAAAACTTTCTTATGTAACGGGACGTCTTCGAAATTCTCTGTGTGGCCTAAGGCCATCCAAAGGACTGGGCCTCCAAAAAAAATTCTCCGTGTGGTCTCGGATCATCCAAAGGACTGGGCCTTCTCGAAATTCTCCGTTTGGTCCCGGATCATCCCAAGGACTGGGCCTTCTCGAAATTCTCCGTGTGGTCTCGGATCATCCAAAGGACTGGGCCTTCTCGAAATTCTCCGTGTGGTCTCGGATCATCCCAAGGACTGGGCCTTCTCGAAATTCTCCGTGTGGTCTCGGATCATCCATAGGACTGGGCCTTCTCGAAATTCTCCGTGTGGTCTCGTATCATCCAAAGGACTGGGCCTTCTCGAAATTCTCCGTGTGGTCTCGGATCATCCCAAAGACTGGGCCTTCTCGAAATTCTCCGTGTGGTCCCGGATCATCCCAAGGACTGGGCCTTCTCGAAATTCTCCGTGTGGTCTCGGATCATCCCAAGGACTGGGCCTTCTCGAAATTCTCCGTGTGGTCCCGGATCATCCCAAGGACTGGGCCTTCTCGAAATTCTCCGTGTGGTCTCGGATCATCCAAAGGACTGGGCCTTCTCGAAATTCTCCGTTTGGTCCCGGATCATCCCAAGGACTGGGCCTTCTCGAAATTCTCCGTGTGGTCTCGGATCATCCCAAGGACTGGGCCTTCTCAAAATTCTCCGTGTGGTCTCGGATCATCCCAAGAACTGGGCCTTCTCGAAATTCTCCGTTTGGTCCCGGATCATCCAAAGGACTGGGCCTTCTCGAAATTCTCCGTTTGGTCCCGGATCATCCCAAGGACTGGGCCTTCTCGAAATTCTCCGTGTGGTCCCGGATCATCCCAAGGACTGGGCCTTCTCGAAATTCTCCGTGTGGTCTCGGATCATCCAAAGGACTGGGCCTTCTCAAAATTCTCCGTGTGGTCTCGGATCATCCCAAGGACTGGGCCTTCTCGAAATTCTCCGTGTGGTCCCGGATCATCCCAAGGACTGGGCCTTCTCGAAATTCTCCGTGTGGTCTCGGATCATCCAAAGGACTTTGCCTTCTCGAAATTCTCCGTGTGGTCTCGGATCATCCAAAGGACTGGGCCTTCTCGAAATTCTCCGTGTGGTCCCGGATCATCCCAAGGACTGGGCCTTCTCGAAATTCTCCGTGTGGTCCCGGATCATCCCAAGGACTGGGCCTTCTCGAAATTCTCCGTGTGGTCCCGGATCATCCCAAGGACTGGGCCTTCTCGAAATTCTCCGTGTGGTCCCGGATCATCCCAAGGACTGGGCCTTCTCGAAATTCCCTGTGTGGTCTCGAATCATCCAAAGAACTGGGCCTTCTCGAAATTCTCCGTGTGGTCTCGGATCATCCCAAGGACTGGGCCTTCTCGAAATTCTCCGTGTTGTCTCGGATCATTCCAAGGACTGGGCCTTCTCGAAATTCTCCGTGTGGACCCTCAAAATTCGTCAAACGTTACAAATATTGAAACCGCTCTTAAAATATATATTTGGTCAAACTTTGTTATTGTTAGTTTAGTAAAATTTTAATAAATTAGAAAAAGTCATTCTGTATTGTTATTTTATATTCAGCACTTGTAATTTATATACTGAAACAATCCATTAAATTTTTTGCGAAGGGACGAGTCAAATGTACAACTTTACAAAATGTGAATATTTTCTATGTTTATTTAGTCAAGTAAATTATATTTTTGTTGGCCTTAAGGAACATTCATTCCAAACACTGATAAATTATCTCATTGGTAGTTTTTAGATCTTAAATTGGTACTTTTTACTGGTTTTGAATCAGAGGAAAAAACTTGTTATCATAAAATTTAATCAATATAAAATAACGAAAAAATTAAATAACTATGGTAATTTATTTTATTGCAATAAAACTTGAATAAAATATAAATACTTTTTTAGGAATAAATATAGGCCATTAAATTATTGCAGTTTGTAGCATCTTTATATTTTAATCATAATTAAAAATTTAAGCTAAAATAAATCAAATTTTAAATAAATAACCGCGTTATTCGTTATCACTCCAGTACGATCTTTGTCACTCAGACAGAGTGCACGACTAAAACGCATATTTGCCTAACAAAGGCGGAAGTTATGATTAGCATAATTTGTTGAAATAGTTAAAAAAGAGTACAGTACAACATTTTTTTGTTGTTGTTGTAATAAGGGTTGTCATCCGATGTCACGTGACCTAATCGTCGTTATCAATCACACTCTTTTGAAATTAGGCACATTAAATAAAACTACAGATCACCTCGTGATCGAAATTCGATCAAAATTTCAGTTGATCTGGACAAAAGGAGCTTAAAAACATTTTAAAACTAAAACATCTGTTCTTCCTAATTTTTTGCAGTTGTTTTTACAACAGCTGTCTAATGATTCATTCAATTATCCTTGTCTCATAAGATTAACATTGAAACTTCGAAAGCTTGTAGGTCGTAGCCCCATGGGCCGATGTGATTTAGAGATCGATTCTGCTCATCTACAGAACAATACCTTTCTAGCGGTATGTGCGGATTTCTTCTACAATACACACAAGCTGAGAAAAAAGGAGGAAATGAAACATGCTTGCCTATTAATATATAGAAGATAGATATTAATAATTATGGAACATTCCGCTTATTTTCGAATTGTGTAATTTCTATTACAACCCTACTTTCGACAAATGCTAAGCTCTCATTGGTCTAGAAACCTGTTCATAATGTAATTCCTGTACATTTTTTTCTTTTATTTTAACGATGTGAGTTTTAATTATACTTGTAATATCGTACCTCGTGTTTATTGCAACGGTCGTAGATACATCAACAATGCACAACTGTATTATTAGACAATGAGTTCTTTGAGGTATTTAAAAATATTCTATAAATTACTAATGTCCTCCATGTTTGGTTTTACAAAACTATCTTAACTTTACCGCTATATAGCCAATTATGTTTATAAATTAATTCTCAAGGGGATTCGAAATTTCTTTACTTTATGATAGGTTTACTCAGTTATTAAACAGAAGGCCTTGACATGATGGCTATGGTAAATACTGTAAATACTTTTAAACCCTCCAAATAAATGCAATATACAGGGTGTCTTTAAAGTCCATCACCAAACTTCATAATATGACTAATTGGGTCAAAATAAGCAAAAAAGTTCCTATGAAGGTATGTCCTAAAATGCATATTTACCCAGATATCCGCCATTTTGTTTTTTCCACTTAATAATTTTTATTTCGGTGACGGATTGATCTAGGAACTTCATATTTGGCATGGATCTTTATAATACTAATTTCCATTTCCACAATAAAAATTATTTTTTTCCGATGCGTATTTTCAAAATGGCGGCCATTTTAAATTTTTAAACCCAAATATCTCGAAAACGGTAAATTTTATAAAAATATTACAAGAGACAAAAAAGTTGACAAATTAAATTATCTAAACAACAAAACCAAGGTTGTAAGGATCCGCCAACAAATAACGGAGTTATTTTGATTTTTATGCAGAAAAACACTGATTTTGCTCTATGATTGATGCCAATTTAGGTTATTTTAAGAGAAAAATCTCAATAACTCCGTTATTTGTTGGCGGATCCTTACAAACTTGGTTTTTTTGTTTAGATAATTTAATTTGTCAACTTTTTTGTCTCTTGTAATATCTTTATAAAATTTACCGTTTTTGAGATATTTGGGTTTAAAAATTTTAAATGGCCGCCATTTTGAAAATATGCATTGGAAAAAAATAATTTTTATTGTGGAAATGGACATTAGTATTATAAAGATCCATGCCAAATATGAAGTTCCTAGATCAATCCGTCACCGAAATAAAAATTATTAAGCGGAAAAAACAAAATGGCGGATATCTGGGTAAATATGCATTTTAGGACATACCTTCATAGGAACTTTTTTGCTTATTTTGACCCAATTAGTCATATTATGAAGTTTGGTGATGGACTTTAAAGACACCCTGTATACATTTTTCTTATAGTCTAAATAACACGTACTATAGGTGAACATTTTGTTCATAAATTTCTCCACGTGCATTTTCCACATAAAGTACATTTTCTCTTATCGTAAACACAACAAGTACTATAGGAACAAAGTTTGCCTACATTCTTTCAAATGTTTGTACTTAAACGTACATAAATTATTGTATGCATATACTGTATATATTACATACACTATCCCACAAATGAGGAAGGTAATTAATGTATATGTGACAGAGGAGTAAGGTATTTAATTTTATTCATTATTTTGTTCGGAGAATTTTGTATAAAGGCATTCAATGTGAAAAGTACTAATTATTAATACTCACGTTTTAGCCCTTGAGTCTTTGGTAAATGTAAAACTCCTTCACTTAATTGAAATCTAAAATGCAGCAGCAAAACCTACTGTTTGGGCAGCCTGTTTTTAGTACGCTATTTAAGTAAGTTATCTATTTTTACTAAAATTAAACATTTACAATTTAACATATACTAGTTAACCTTGTGTTTTTCTGGGACTTTCTTCCCAATATGTGTCAATAAATATAGCAATAAAATGCAAACTGGCAAACAATTGTCAATACTTTACTCTATTATAATTGAATTTTTTACTATATGGAACATAGAGTATAAAATTCTTTAGATCGACTTTAAATTTCTCTTAGGCAAATTTTTGACCCCCAAAAGGCTTTTTTATTACTAATTTGATTTCAATGAAATTCTCAGGTTAGATTTTAAGTATTTTAAACTAGGTAATAAACTATAATCGATCAATTATTTTCAAGTATTAAAAAAGCTTATTTTCCGGAATTTTTGACAGAACTTTAGTTGTTTAGGCTACATGGTTTGACTAATGTAGTTGCTATGATCAGTTTATTTTCCCCCATCGCAGCTGAGTTGTCGCTGTATGCTGAAAACAACATAACATAACCTTTTCTTGTTTATATTTGCTCGCCGTTAAGTTACGTTTTTAAATAAAATTTAATTGATATTTTGACAGACCTGTTTGTTAAATTAAATAGATCAAAACTGATGTTTACTTGTTGAAGTTATAAATTATAGACTAAAAAAAGATAGGCATGTTGATGTGGAATGAATTGCTGTCGTACGGAATTATGCGATTAACTAATTTATGGGATACAACTAATATCTATTTGGGAAAAAGATTTAAATTGAACAACTAATTAGAATGTGTTGTGACATTGTAGCCTATGTCTCAGGTAACAAAATATGCATTAAGTGTTAAGTAAGCGTAATTCTACAATACTTACATTACTTGATTTTTATTAATTTTGATTAATTAATCATGGATTTTAAATTGTATTTTTTTTTTTTTTTTTTTTGCTCTACAATCTATTTACCTTTAATATTGTAAGCATAATTATTATTAAGTTACTTGCTTGTTTTGAGGTCTTAGCTAAAATCATTCTTTGTATGTATTTATTTGTAGGCTAGGCCTAGGATGTACGCCGGTTGACTTCGGACGGTTAGATGACGTTCCACTCTTCGCATTCGAGGAGATGGAAACCTCCGTTCTCTCCCTAAAGAGCAAAAAGGCTCCTGACCCGGACGGGATTCCCAGCGAGGCTTTAAAGAAAGTATTTTCAATTAATGCTGACTTGTTGTTGAGAATGTACAACGCCTGTTTGGTAGAAGGGGTGTTTCCGGCTCCCTATGGAAAACCGCAAGACTTGTACTGATCATAAAGGGCAAAGGTGATCCCGAGCTGTCGTCGTCCCACATCCCACAGGCTTTCTACACGTTGGACACGGCTGGGAAGCTGTTCGAGAAGCTGATCCGTTCCCGCCTGACTTCTGAAGTGGAAGCTGCCGGGGACTCATGCGCCCGTCAGTAGCCTATGGCTTCAGAAAGGGACGGTCAACGATTGACGCTATCACTGAAGTCCATGGAGAGCTGTGAAGAGAGTCGAGAGCCACAACCATTTCTCTCGCTGAGTAGTGCTTCTTGTTACGCTTATGTCAAGAATGCCTTTAACTCGGCGAGGTTGGTCGATATGTTGGATGCGCTTCGCAACACCTTTCGCGTTCCTGCATATCTGTTGCGACTCATTGAGGATTATCTCCGCTCTCAAAGCCTTATTTACGACACAAGGGACGGAACGTAGACGATGGAAGTCACTTCTGGTGCCGCGCAAGATTCAATACTCGGCCAGGATCTCTGGAATGTTGCCTATGACAGCCTCCTGAGGTCGGAGATGCCTGAGGAAACCACTTTGGTTGGGTACGCCAATGATGTCGCAGCTCTCATTGTCGCACGCAACGTTGAGCTGGCCTAACTAAAGTTGAACCGAGTCATGCGTGTGGTCAACACATGGATGTCCGATCACGGTCTCTCGCTTGCTCTCCATAAGACGGAGATTGTAATCCTTACGAAGAAGAGGATAGACACCGTCGTTCTGTTCCGAGTGGGAAGGGAGGTGGTCCAATAAACTCGTTCTGCTAAGTACTTCGGGATTATGGTGGACACCAAGTTAAGCTGGAGGGATCAGATCTTCCGTACGGCGAACAAGGCCGCTAAGGTAGTCACTTACCTTAGTAGGCTGATGGCCAATGTCGGGGTTCCACGATCCAGCAGAAGACGTCTGTTGCTGTCCGCGGTTCAGTTCGTGCTTCTTTATATGGAGCAGAGGTGTGGGCAGACGCTCTCGATAAAGAGTAGTGTACAGGTTGCGACTCGCCCGGGTTCAACGTTGAGCGGCGCTCGGGGTGTGTTTCGTCTACCGGACAGTGTCCGAGCCTGCCGTCCTGGTGGTCGCCGGAGTTATCCCTGTCAAGCTCTTGGCAGGAGAGAGGAAGGCAATTTATCAGAGACAAGTCGAGATTTTCAAGGACACGGCAAGAACAGCAGAGCGCTCCCGAACCTTCCAGCAGTGGCAACACAGCTGCATGGGTGGAACGGCGGCCAATTCTTTATTTATTGCTCGGGCGTTCCCGACGATGCGGAACACACATTCTTCCGCTGCCCCCTTTGGGAAGGGTCCCGCCTGAAGGCCACACAAATTTTTGGTGCATTTTCGGTGGACTCGGTCTGCCAAAAGATCTTGGAGGATGAGGGCAACTGGGATTGTTTATCACAGTTCGTGCGGGGCATCCTCCTGGAAAAGAAACATGATCTGGACCGCGAAGTGGCCCAGATCCCTTGATCGAGTGGCTGGATAAGGAGTGAGCCCCACGGGCATAAGCCAAATTTAGGCCTAGCCCTACGTAATGTGATAAACAACTCTAGGTTAGAAACCTAAAGAGTAGAGGCGAGGTTTTTTAGTGGGTACACACGTTTTTAGGGGAGTCCCACACTACAGGTTTGCACCTGTGTGCGTAATGCATTTTTCTTACCTCTCCCTAAAAAATAATAATAATAATAAGCGTCACCTAATAACTCAAAAAGTGAGTAAAAAATTCTTGTACGGGACGGACATCGGAGCGTATTCCTAGTATTGTGTTGAGTTGCACCAAAGAAACAAGAATTACTACAGACCTAAGATTAAAATCAGTAAAATAAACACAAGCATAAAGAACACACAGTCGAGTGGCTTATTTTTACTTCATCCTGATTACCAATGCCAAAGAGTATAAAAATATCTCTCTATACTTTTAATACGCTAAGGTTTTTTTTGTGTTGAGAACTCTCCCTACAATTTTCAAACGACATTCAAGTTTTTGGTGTTGTTGGACAGGGCTTGATCTGTAGTTGTTTCCACCAAAATTTGATGAAAATCGGACATAAAATAAGGGCGCTATACACAAATTGAATTTGAAATTTTCTCATTAAAATAACATTGGGTTTGGGTTGAACACTTTAAACTTCTGTTAATGTACAGCTGTATATACTTGTAGTTTTTTTGTGATTACTGGTATTCACAACATTGGATTGGTCGGATGTTGTTGATTTAGAACGAAGTGTTACTTTTGTATTGTATAAAAAAAATTTCTCGATTTAGAGCAAAAAGTAGACTAGTTGTACTAATTATTTACTTAGCAGCATTGATTGAAAAATTTATTCTATAAGTAGAAAATTGTAAGATATTTATTACTCAACAATCAATGATTCTGTAATTAACTTCAATGGAAACGAGTTTACTGTTGGCTGATTCCTCAAAACACACAGCAGAACTTAGAACTTAGAACTTAGAATCCTCGTTCAGTAACGTTTTGCACTATTGTATTACTAATCCAGGGTCTATCAAAGCGTGGATCCCCTTACATCCTTAAAGAATGCCTATTGAGAAAAAGTGCTTCTAATATTTAGATGGAACAGCCATAGGGTTTATTTGATAACACTCGAGTTTGGATTGTAGATGAGTTGTGGGGCTACTGAACCTGTTGGGTTGAAGCTTTACAGAAAGCTCTGCTTAGTGTTTCAGAATCCCCTTGGTGGAAATTCTAGAAGGGTGCACGGTAGGTTGAAAAATCTGTAGTACACTACAAGAGGATTCACAAAACTATAAGAGAATTCTGTAAAATTTCATTGAACTTTCTGAAAAGATTTCTAATGCTTCTACTCTCAGAGTACATTCTTAGATCACCTCAGAACTATCAACTTTGGCTTAGGTTGTGTCGGAAAAAAGTATTTCAATAGAACATGGTTCATGGGACGTGGTCTCTTTGTTCTCATACCACAATGTCCGGGCTATTGTAGCATTCAGGAATGCGTATAGCTAATGATCTCTATTTGCAAAAGGTGCGATGTTGACATGTCACTACCATACATAAAACTCCCACCACGCATACAAGAATTATTTTTGAAATTGTTATAAAATGTATCCACAGTATTTAATTTTTACCATACTTAAAATTTGCTTTCGTGGAAAATAACCAAGCTACGAGACGGTAGGCCTCCACTGTCGACACAGTGAAAAGTCATGGCGCCTTCAGATCCTGGACGCAATATGACTACAGCCACATTGTTGCAGCCCGCGCCGGAGATCCCTAGACGATAGAAACAAAATCAATTACGTTTGTTCAAGGAAATAATTTATTACTGATTGTAAGAGTTACCTTAGAATAATTGGTTAACTAAACCATCATAAATTAATCACTTAATAGTTCCTTCGTTCCAAAACCTATCTCATACTTTATCATAAAACATTGGACACGGCTAATTGTAACCTGGATGATAAAATTATTCTGTTTCTTGCAATCTATTGGTGTGAAACAACAATTAATTCTTATACAACATTTTACGTATTGTAAAGTAATATTAACCTCATTCATACTTTTATTTTGCGGCATCATACACCACTGTATTCGAAGAGATGCTTCATTTTAACGAAAAACTATATTCTCATTCTTTTATTCTTATTTAACTGTAAGAATTCGCCTCTAACCATTGAATAAGACTAGCTGATCGGTGCTGGGCCTAGGATTAAGGCCTAGAGTCTACAGTGACGCATTTGCAGTTAAAACACAAACACAGGTACACATATGCTATCAGCAATAGGAATCAAATCTGCAAAGATGGTCTTAACCAACCAGAAGTTTAACTAAAGAGGCAACTCACTTACGTTTAACATTGATTGAACGCAATTGATTTTGAATGAAATAACCAATTTTGCTTGCATCAAATTTTTTCCTCACAATAAGATTTCTTTTTGTAGGAAGGTTATGCCATTCTTTGTTTTCTTACATGATAAAATGTGAATGAATTTATTTTCACATCGGCCGTGATAGAGGCTGACCGGAATGCTAACGGATGTTAGCGAGCGGGGCGGTTGTGGGGGAGGGGGAGGGGGATATGACGTCACCAGCGAACCTACACGTGGCCATGACGTCAGCAGGCTTCAATGAGGCCTTCATCATTCAACTATAGGCCTAAGCCCCAATAATTATATACACGAGTATTGATTGGCCTCCACCAGAGGCGTGGCAAGTGACTGGGATAAAACTTTGCCAATTTTGCATCAACAAAAATAATTGCTAGTTTTAACTATTGATATTGAGTCCGAAATTGTATATTTTCTTAGAATTAATTTCAAATCAATCTGTTATTCAAGTCAAAAAGGTTGGGATATGAAAGTATGGACTTGTTATCCATTATTGGATTGATTGGGTGTTGAGAAATATGTACGGTAAAAACTTTCATCCACTCAAAATTATCATCAAAGCGAGACAATCTCTATATAAGATTATATGATTACTTCATTTACAGTTGGGTATTCACTCTTTTACTTGTTACTTTCACAGAATTACTGTTCAATTCTGCCTCTCATTGTGCTAAAGATCTCACTATTTAAATTGACGAACTAAGTTAAAAATGGAATTTGGAAAAAATGTTTAAGTAAAACACATCTTACCTGTGGTTGGTTTAAATTGTAGAGTAGATTGTCCAAAATCCCCGGAGGATATATATTGTTTGGATAGTTGGCGCCCACTTAAGTTATTACGAAAAGTTTTTGACAGGCCTTGATGAAATATTAAAATTTACCAAAATTATGACTTAAGAGACAACTTTCTTAAAAAAGTGATTGCCTTTTTAAGGACATTTCAAAGAATAAAATGATTATTTGTAATGTCTTGCCATCCTAAAAGTAGTTATTTGCGCTTGTAATAGTAACTAATAATAGTTGTCCAGTTATGTAGACATAATAAGATCAATAAGCTTATCAAAACCCTAAAAACTATCCAACTGAAGGACAGAACCATTGATTCACGAAATGCAAACTGCAAGGTAACTATGACCTACATTTTACAAGTTTCTACATAAATACTTCTTTCCTGCTGTAAAATTATAACCAAGCTTGCTAAATATACATTAGAGGTAATTTTTCATTAAATAAACTTATGAATCGTATTGTTGAAAAGGGAAAGCGAGGCCCATTCAATGTTAGCTTCCAAAAATAGAACCCCCTCCCCAGCCCGATGTCACCCCCCCCCCCCCAGGAGGTAACTAGGTCACGGGTTCACCAGGCACGTGGATGACCTGAGGTGAGGATCTCCATTCACCCTCCGAGAGCCACCCCAGGAGCCTCCCTCGCAGGGTGGCGGCCGATCATTCAAAATGCCGCAAAATGAATGGAACCTTCCACACGGGCGAGGATGGCGTAAATGTGAGACCCATAGAGAAAAGTCTGTTGGCAGTCATGACCGTCGTGATGAGATGATCTAGTATCACACCTTCGGGTGTGAGAGGATAAGGGCTGTAGCGACAGGGCTCGAGTCCGATGAGTCATGGTTCTATGAGCGGTTAACTTGGCGCAATGTAACTCGGATTAATGCTAGGTGCGCTTTTTCGGTAGATATTTATCGAGAACGATTATTGGACAGTATTTATAAACTAGCTTTTACCAGCGGCTTCGCTCGCATTGTAGCCATATTGGAAATTTGCATTGAATTTGTTTCTCCGCAACCAATAAAAAAGATAAAATCGATTTTCAGATTATTTATACAATTATTTTAATATTTCGTAAACAATAATTTAAAAAAGTATCCTATGTTACTTCTGATACCTCTAAGAGTATGAGCACAAAGTTGCATGATGATTGGTTGAGAATTTTTCGCGTGAAAGTCTAACAAACAACAGGACATTCACATTTATAATATTAGCAGGATAGGATTATCAAGGGTATGACTGTGGGGGTACTGCTGTGAACTGCAAATTTAACTATTTTTCATACTATTAATTTATTTGTTGCAGTTTAATTGTAATAGATGTTTATGATTCATATTCGAATGAAGATGATTACTTCCGAATTTCTCATGTAATCCATTTAACTATTATGGGAATAATTAGTAACTGTAATTAGTAGAATAGTGCTATCACAACGCTTAAAACAGCTCGTTAAAAGTCGCAACCACGTCTAGGCTGGACCGGATCTAGGTCACGCCAGAAGAAGGTCACAACTACCCCCCCCCCTCCCCTTTCAACTACTGTTGCACTTTTCCCCCTAATCTGTCATGGGACATGTTCTCTTTCACTCATGCTATTTTAGGGACCGTTCCAAGGGGATTTTGTGGATGATTCCGTATGTTTTTCCCCGAATTTCCCCCGCCACCCCCCGGTCAGGGGGTTTTCTCCCGCCGCACGTGCCGCGATGACGTCAGCACCTCCCCCCACCTACCGCCCATGACGTCACTATTGGCCGTGCGGAAACTCGGTCACGGACTGCTCCGAACGGAAAAACATGTTCCATTGTGATTATCACCACTGATACATGTCATGTTTTATTCAACCATTTTATTATCTAAATCGCTTGATTTATTATTATTATTTTGAAATGAATTATTATTTGGTTTTTTCTTTAATTACCATTATTCTGCTAATTGATTCACAATCTATCTTGGAGAAATGAAGTTTTTTATTGAAATATGATGGTATACAGATCAACGTTATAAACCATACGTGCAATAAACTAGGTATTAATTATTAATGATCCTGACCGAAGAATTAACTGAAACAGAAACAAAGTTACAATCATGTAACACTCTTCTTTCATTCTCATTTAGCTTGCAACAAAAAATACTTATACGCGAATGATGGTGATACCCTGGTCCTAATACTATTTTAAGTCAAATGCACATGGCTATAATTTTATGTAAATAATTAATTTTTAGTAATTCAGTTATTTTTTTATAACAGCAATCAGTTTTGCTTGCATTTGACATTGCTCTGTTACAGAATTAATTAATTATAGAAAATTGGTGTTTTAATATAAACCAAAAGTCTCGTATGTGAATCGATTAAATAAATTTGTTATTAAAGGAAGAGGGGAAGTTGTCAAATTAGGTATTTAACTGATGAATAATGGTGGTAAATTACAAAAAGGAATTTAAGAATTAAAAGTTAAGAGTTAAGAATTAAGAATTAGGACGAATTAAGGAATTAGGTAGTATAAGTAGTCAAGTACCACCAGAATCAATTTGGAAAAAACATAATTAACAGAAAAAAAGTTTAATTCAACTTGAAGAGCCTAAGTAAAAATAAATCCCTTGTCATAGTGAAAAGCTTATCGGTCTGGTAATGATCTGAAAAGCTGTCTAAGATACAATTTGATCAAGGTTTCAAAAAACTTTTCACACAAAGTAAATTTTAAAAAATCTGTCGTTTTAATTTTAGTTTACAATTCAGTGTTGTTCAAATTAGATCCGATTTCAAAATGATGTTGTCAAATATAGTATAGTTTTTTCCATACTGAAGAAATGATTACCGTCATGTTATAACTACAAGTACACTAATAAATATGTTTTGCTAAATTGACCGACTCCATAATACAGTCTTTACGTTATAAAAAATATTTACGTGTAACTAAAAAGATTATATTATCTTAAACAGATTGAATAGGGCCTACTGCAAATCTATACTTTTAAATCGATTTAAATATAATTGAATATATATTCCTTGATTTAGAAACATAAAACGGAATAAACACGTAAATATTGCTTTAATTATAAAAAGGCATAATGTGTTTAATTTTGTCATGATGAAAATTACGATAATACAAAACAGTTTAAGTGTAAAATTTAATCTATATATTAATAGGCAAGCATGTTTCGTTCCCTCCTTTTTTTCTCAGCTCGTGTGCATCGTAGGAGAAATCCGCGCATACCGTTAGAAAGGTATGGTCCTGTAGATGAGCAGAATCACATTCTAATTCACATCGGACTCCAGCGCTACGCCCCACAGGCTTTTAAAATTCCAATGTTAATCTTATGTGGGAAGGAGAATTAATTGAATCATCAGACAGCTGTTGTAAAAACAACTACTTGAAAAACAGGAAGAACAGATGTTTTAGTTATAAAATGTTTTTAAGCTTCATGGGTCAAGATTAACTGAGATTTTGATCGAATTTCGATCAGTAGGCGATCTCTAGTAAAGGTTAAACTGCAGTATATGATGAGCCAAAATATAATTTATCATCATTTATAACTTGGACGCCCGTTACAGGTTTGTCGTTGGTGGAACGGCGCGGCGCGGTGCCGCCTTCAGTCCGACCCCCTGTTGTAGTCTCCGATGCAGTCGTCTCACTCTAGTGCTTGCTAGTCATGTAATGAACATTGGAGTACTATTGTGTTTATTATACTTAGAAATAAGTTTTATTACTTATATTTAGCATTTTTATTTATTATGTAAATTAAATATTTATACATAGTCATTATAAAAATGCTGTTCCCAACAAAAATTGATGGAAAGAACACATATTATATTACCACATCAAATAATAATAAAGCTAATATCAAACTATAGATAACTCAATGCTAGCCAACATTAAAGATTTTTGATCAGAATATATCTTGAAGGGACTTTAAGAATAAATTTATGAACAAACTACACAATGTTTTGCATATAAGGGATAAAATTTTGAAATCATTTATAACTTTTTTAATTAAAAAGAATACAGTCTAAATGTAACGAAAAATTATGCTTACATTGATATTAGGAATATTGAACTATGAAGTAACAGAAGTAAAAAACCTGTTCTGATGAGAACAATATACTCATTAATGTTTTCACAAATGGTTTTTTTTTTTAGTTTGCTCTCATGTTTTACTAATCACTTTTTTGGCTAAGATTTGTAGAAGTATGTCTTTTTGCATTACATGCCAAATAAGTTTAGTTCTAAAATTAATTGGCTGTTTATGAGAGCCAAAATGTTATCTTTGCATTGGAAGCCATTGGAAGTATTTAAAATCATCCATTCTCTTAGATGTCAATCTTTTCAGGCCTTACATCGATAGGGTCTTCTTAAATCAAATAAATGTTTAACAAGATACATAGAACAACTAAAACTACTAGACTTTGGTAAAATGACATTAACAGGGATTTATTTTAATATTACGTAGACTTCAAATCATTGCACATTCAATCTCAACTAAGTTAATTTAACTTGCTTACAGTATATGGAGATGATCGCTTTTTTAATACGTAAAGCTACAGAACATAAATATTTCATTACAAACAAAAAAAATATTAAGATTCTCATTATTTTAACATAAGCATTAACATAAGACGATATGCATTTTTAAATTATCTGTAAATGGTGTTTGGCGTTTAAATTAAAAAATAAATAAAACGCAGGTATTATGATAGCTATTTACTGTAAGCAAATATTATCTATAATATATAATTGTAGTGAACTTTTAAAATTTGCTAATGGTAAGTTAAAGTCTAAAGTTTAATTATAAATGAGTGATGGTTATTCATTTTTTATTTATTTTACAGTAGTTCCACTTACAACTCTTTAACCACGTTGCTATGCAGACTGCAATGTCGGTAAAGGTAATGTAAAAGCGCCATCTGTACAAACTAACTGCCGACAGCTAGCGCTCTGTGGTGGTTCTGTAAACTACATCGCACTGTCGGTAAAGGTGCAACATTACTTGACTGGACGGACTACCTTCCCGACATGTAGCGCTATAGTAGCGGGTTTGAAAACTACTTCTTCGCAAGCCTTTGTGCAGATATTTTAGTTAACAATTAAAATTCCATAGTTTAAAAGTAACCTGGTGTAAGATTAGCATTCATGCCAACAGTTGAAAAGTTCTGGGCTTCAATTTAATTTGATTTATTAATGCAAAGTTTGGGGAAAATAATTACATACTATACTGTATTTTGATCAACATAGGCCTATAATGTGGCAGTGTAGTGCATTTAAATCGATCTCTCCAAGCTATTTTAAACCAAAGTTGACCATTTGTTTCATGTTGAATTACACTTCGTTTCAGTCAAGCATGTTTGTGGAAAACAGTTTTTAACGAACCAATACAGTTCTGATATTTGCAGGATAATCTTATAGCAGTAATTGTTGATGATATAAGTGACAGAACCCCATGCCATACTAACAACCATGGAACTATATAATTTAAGTCTAAGTTGATCAATGAATTGAAGAAAGTCAATTTACGTAACGATTTTATTTCTCATTAATGTATGCCACATTTTTATTATACCTATAATATGATTTATTCATCTATATCTACAAAAGAGGAAGTATATATGTATGTAAGCTAGTTTGGTGTTTTGGTGGTGGTATGGTTTGTGGTGGTGGTATGGTAATGTAAACTGCTTGATAAGGTCATTAGGTAAAGTATTAATAAAGAAGTTAAATTAATAATTTATATTAGTAAATAAATATTTAGAAAATTTTGTCAAAATCTTACGGCCTATGGTTAAATTAAATATTAGTTATATTATTAAATATTAGTTAAATATTAGTTAAATATTTTATGTATGACTGAATTTTAATATTCTTCATTCAATGAGGGTTTCGTTGGTTACATCCCTTTTTATCTAAACATACTCAACCGATTTTTAAGATTGAGATTTCATTTTAAAGGTTATAATCTATTTCGAGTGCAAATGGTGATCAAAAAGGTGATTTCGTTTCGGTCTTCGCCCCCTATAGTTTTTAGTTTATTTCTTGGGGGTGCTTTAATAATGTTGATCAACTTTCATTACACGACCTTTAAATGTTAATTGTTACCCGACAGCTGATAACATTCCAAAGAATTTTAAAGTCTGATTGCAGCTAAAAAATATATCTGTCACTGCATAATCAACATAAATATTGTTTAAAGTCTTATGATTCCTTCAAATTGTACAGTCAGCAAGTTTCTCACAAACAGAAAGAAGTAGAATGCATTGGAATAGTATATCTCGTCACAAGTCCGGAAAGTGGTAGTTATCGGTGCAAGATCAAGTTTCAAGTACGAAGCGAAGCCGAGTACTTTAATTAGATCGAGCACTGATATAACCACTTTCGGACGAGTTACAAACAGTACTTTCCATCATACCACTCTTAATTAATATACAGTTTGGATTAAAGTTAAATCTTTATCTATATTTATACTGCTTCTTAGGTTGTTATTGGTTTACCTTGTATTTGAACTGATTTCAGCTTAATAAAAACTAGAGATCGCCTTTTGATCGAAATTAGATCCAAATTTCAGTTGATATGGACCCAAGAAGTTTTTTTTTATTCCTTTATTTTGGCCAAAGGTTAAAAGAAACCATGACAAGCCACACTTAACTTACAGGAAATTACAAACAACAATCGAAGTAAAAGTGACAAGAAAAACAAAACAATTCAAACAGAAAGTCACAAATCAATGTCTTCTTCTATTATGAACATCATTAGCGCTTCTAAGATTTTAACATTATTCAAGGAAATCAGGTGTAAGACGTTAAATGGGAACTAAACTTTTAAGGCAGCTAATTTTTGTAACAATTTTGGTCTTGATGTTTGTGACAGTTCACACGAAAAGAGAAGATGGTCAGGTGAGGCCTCATCCTCCCCGCAGTCACACAAAGGATCACCAATTATCTTAAACCAGGCTAAATGATAGCGGCAGCGAGTATGATTTAATCGTAACCTAGTGAATGTTGAGATGAACCTTCGATTTTTATCAAACTCAGCAAACCAGGGTGGGGAGTGAGCTTGGGGCTTCAGTTGAAATACTGTGTTTCCTTTTAATGTTCCATTCACTTTCCACTCCTCTTCCCAACTCGTGACTGGCATTCTATAAAATTTTTGTTTTATATCAAAATAGGAGGGTAGGTAGAGCTCATTCATATCGCATGCACCTTTGGCTGCTAGGTCGGCCATCTCATTTCCTCTCATTGCTATATGACCTGGACACCACAAAAAATGTATATCGATCCCTTTATCACATAAGTCAAAGTATTTTTTCTTAATTTGAACGACAAGTGGTGGAGTGTCTGTCCCTATTATTGGAGCCTTCAAAGCTGCCAATACACTCCTTGAATCAGATATTATCAAGAATTGTTTGGCTGTCAAGTTTTCTACATAATACAAAGCATGTAGAATAGCAATAACTTCAGCCGAAAAAAATGCTAAAAAAAGGATGTATTTAAAATGATAGTGATACATTTCTTTGTGAGTCATACACAGCACTCGAAGTAAAGTCACTCTCTATAATTTTAGACCCATCAGAAGTTGAAAAACATTTTATAACTCAAACATATGTTCTTCCTGTTTTTCTACAGTTGTTTTACACAAGCTTCTAATGATTCAATCAATTCTCCTTCCTCCATAAGATTAACATTAGAACTTTGAAAACCTGTGGGGCGTAGCTCTGGAGTCCGATGTGATTAGAATGAGATTCTGCTCATCTACAGGACTATACCTTCCTAATTCTAAGCGCGGATTTCTCCTACGTTGCACACGCGTTGAGAAAAAAAGGAAACGAAATATGCTTGCCTATTATAGGTTGACGTCTACAAATTAATATCATTAGAGGTTTGTTATTGTTTCATTTGTTTCAACAAGCAAAACATTCAGATGTTTGAAAATTGTACAATGGAATAAGTTACTGCTAGTAGATTAGGAGCGCTCTAGGTGTAAAATCTTGCCCGAAAACTATGATTTACCTAACCATTCATCCAACCGATCGGGAATCAGCTCACTGTTCCGAAAACAACGTTTATAGCAAGGGTATGATGAAAAAATATTTATCCTACAAAAGGCGTAATTTGCGCATGGGCCCCTTTATTTCATGTAGGTAAAACCGAAAACGAACACACTACGATCTGCGGTTCTTAGTGAAGATTGCTGATTACAGTAATTAAGTATCGCTTGTTCATAAGTTTATCCACAATTCCAAGGGGAGCGTTATCTTTATACCTATAAATTAGTGATACAACTCAACATATATTTGTCAATTTGACGAACCACACTCCACGGTCCTGTCGCCAGTCACCCACACCCCCTCCCCCCCTCCTTCCCTTCTATTCCTCGCGACATCCGAGAAGGCCAGGGTCGCAGGTGCCCGGGGGGAAGTGAGAAGCACCGCCCGGACACCGGAAGGACGAGTAACTTCCGGTCAGAATGACCAGCTGATCGCTCGCTTCGTGGCGAGGGTTCATTGATACGATCCATAAAGAGATTTGGGAAATCGGGATCTGGCTTCTTTAAGTTTTCGTCAAGATTGCTATTTTGTGTTGTGTTACTTTCTGTCTTCGCTAACGTTAACTGGTAACAATAGTAAAGAATACTAAATAAAGTTTATGTCAAATCTAAATTGCAATTGAAGTTTAGGTCAACATAGCTAATATTTTTTTTATATTTTTTCAAATATAGACCTCTATCTAAAAAGAACATTGCATAACTGAAACAACGTGATTTGTCCTTTCTAAGCCCATTTTCCTCCCAGAGATAGTTTCCAGACTGTGGGAAATGCATTTTGTAAACAATACTGTTACACTTTTGTTGTATGTTGGTTAACGTGTATGTTGTATGTTGTATGTTGTATGTTGTATGTTGTATGTTGTATGTTGGTTAACTAATGTTGTATGTTGGTTAAATGTGTAATGTGGTTTATACTAACTATTTTTAAAGAAATGGTTTATTGTAAATATATAGCATAAACTTTTGCATATTCAGTCATATTAACCTCAAAATATGCACCATGAAGATATTCGGTTGCTTAAAAATGTATCTCACATACCTTTGTAGGCATACATAAGAAGAATTAATAAGAGCCTCTATACATTTATAACTGAACATGAATTATGAAATTAGTATTAACCATTGTTATACCATACATACATGGGACAAATTTGATTTTCTCCATTTTACCATTTTATTTTCAACTCTGTTACTACACGTAGTTAAACATTCCGAAAATTTTTGTGTTTCCTACATTTTAACCCTTAAAATCAATCAGCCCACGTGAAAATCACCCACCTCTGTAATGGATATACACCTAATCCATGGTGTTAATGGTAATTTTATCACCTAATGTTAATGGTGTCAACATTAAACGTGAAAACGTTCTCCCAGTCTGAGGTTCACCAGTCTTACGTTCCCATAGATGGTTTTCATCGTACAATACAATTGAGAAATATACCTATTTATCTATGCTTGTTTAATACGTTAAGGAGATTTACTCGTACTAGTACATGTGTTGCTCGAAATCGAGCAATTTATTTTAATACAATACAAATGTTACTTTTAGCTCTAAATCAATGACATCCAACCAATCCAATATTGTGAGTATTTGTAATCACCAAAACAACACGTATTTACAGCTGATTATTAACACATGTTTAAAATGCTTTATTCAATCTCAATGTTATTTAAATGGGAAGTTTTGGGATTTCAATGGTGGATAGCGCCTTTATGTTCAGTCCGATTCTCATCAGTTTTTGGCGGAAACAACTGCAGACCAAGCCCTATCCAACGACACCAAAAACTTGAAAATCGGTTGAAAATTGTAGGAGGAGTTCTCAAGACAAAAAAACCCTTAGCGTATTAAATAAGTATAGATTTTTAAGAGAACTCTACCCAACATTTTCCACCGATTACCAAGTTTCTGGTGTCGTTGGATAGAGCTTTATTTGTAGGGCCTAGTTGTTTCCGCAAAAAAAAAATGATGAGAATGAGACTTAAAATAAAGGCTATTGATTATCAAAATTTGAAGTTTTCCCATTATAGAATAGCATTGTTCTTGGGTTTAGTTTTTTTTTCTTTTTTTTTTCTGTTAATGTACGGCTTTGAATAAGACTAGTTAGTTAGATAGCAACATTGGATTCGTCAGGAGTAGATCTAGATCTAGAACTAAACCTAACATTTCTAGCAATGGAATGTGATAGCCCAAGTTCAATTGCTCGATTTAGTGCAAAAAGTACACTACAGTAGACGCCCTCAAATCCGGCCAACTCGGGACTGGACCACTAGTCGGTTTTAAAAGTGTCCGAATTAACCGGCGGTTTATTGAACAAGTTACAGTTACAAGGGACCTCATTAAATTTTTTCCAGCAAAGATGGACTATTAGGTGTATTTATCTACAAAGAATAGCTTAATATTTAATTAATGTTTTGCAATACAGACTAAACAGACTCAACATCTAAAAGGCATAATTTAATCACTTTTTAGACATATTAGTAATTGGTAATTGGGGCGAAATTCGATGGGACATCGGACAAGAGGTCGCTAGTAATAAAAAACTGCGTTAAATTAACGACTACCAAGCAAACGTTTTATCGGCTATCAACAAATGTCAATATAGAAATGAGACCGCAGTAGTAATGGAATCCGCCTGCTGATCGTAACGTAAATGTAAATTTGACGATTGGGCTACAAAAATGCCGCTAATAAAGAGCACAAAATTTCAGAACATGTCCGAAACTGATACATGAGTAAATCGGCATTTGGAATAAAACATTTTAGTGATTGTTTGTATAAGGAAACCAGTTACCCGTGTCTATTTCCACTGAGGGAAATGTCCGCGGCCGAATAACTGGAGGGCATCGGCTGGATTATCCTGTGGCCAAACTATCCGAGGCCTGACTTGAGGGCTTGTACTATATTTAGTATCAAATCGTTCTACTGCAAAAATAATACGAATGATTTATGTTAGTGTTCCAATATCTTTTCACGTTAGAGTATGAAGTCAAGTAATAGGCTACACCCAATTAACCCCTATCTCTACTAAAGGTAAACGTGCTATCGATGGTTCTATTCATGGTAGAACCTATGCCTGGGAAATTGATTTATTTTAATCCTTTAACTTGACAACGTACGGTTCTAGGAGTTATACTGCACAATTCGTGCTTCTATAATCAGTTTTCCTTAAGGAATCGGGGGTTTTTCGTCATAACGGACTTTTGAATTAGAAATACTCATAATACACGATTGTTAACATAAAAACACAAAATAATATTTTATTTTATCATATTTGGAGGTTAGGGACTTAATTATTTTTATGATATAAATAGTATGCTATAAAGGACATATTATTTAGTCTCTTCCGTCGAAATATTAAGTGGGTTTATGTCAATTTGAACCTAACCTTAACACCTTTTTTGAATCAACATTACGTCATTAAACAACGCCGTTCCCATCATAATGTTTATCTTGGTAAACAATATGGAAACTGCATAAGCAAAATCTCTTTATCCCAACCATTAAACGGATTTTCTCGGGTCGAAGACGAGCGGGAAGCACCGGGAACAGCAGGCCCCGGCGCGATCCCCTGCGGTATGCCGACCCTCCCTCCGGCGGTTCTGCACGTTTCCAGGGGCTTAGCCAAAGTGGATTGTTACATAACCTAAGTCCCATCGACCGTGCAGACTGCCAAGTGTAAGCCGAGGGGCTTCGGCCCTTCTGTCGCGCGTTACTCAATTATTCGCATTGGTGTATTGAATTAGTGTCCCACTTTGGATGATGCACCGGACTTGTTTTGACGAGGGTGGTAGCGAATTTACTTCTATTCGTCTCTTCGAAGTTGAGTACGTTATTTTGTTTTGTTACTATTGATTTCAATCAAACTTGTTTTCAAATTTTTTTAATGTTTAGATGAAGAGGTTAAATAGATAGAGTGCTTCATAGATAGGTAAAATTGTCCTCTGTTGATTTGCGCCATTCTACCCACACCTATCCGACGTTTCTATGGTAACCTACTTCAATAGCCTGCTCATAGACCATCAAATCAAATGCATTTTAAACCAAACAACAAATAAACATATGTTTTAAAAGTATCATCTGTAATTTTTTTAACTTGTAGCAACCAATCATAATAGTCTAAAACTAGTGACTAAGGAAACAAGGGTAAAGTATGGGATGTTTACCAAAAAATGGCGGGAATTATGGGTAAAATGGCGCAAATCAACATAGGACAAAAAATTAATTAACATGAGTTGAGCACTCGAACCTAGTTGGTTTAGATATCATAAACGTCAATTACAAAAATATTAGGGTAAAATATTAAATATATCCAGTTTTGAATTTTCGCTATTTGCCTGTGTATAATTTAAATATTAAATGTTCCTTTACAAGGTTAAATCCGTAAACGAAACCAATGTTACCTAATTTGTAAACCGGTTTGTACTTTTATTTTTGAAATCACAATTGACAATTATTATTATGCTTTTCATAGAAAAATGAGGGAACACACCTACACATCGGATGGTAGTTCTATCCATAATGTTTTAAAACACCAAACCCCAATAATATCCCACAAGGTATTCCAGCTACGGTGGACTTGTTGAGGGGCCTCACACAATTTATCTCCAGATGATTCTAGTGGTAACAATTTCTGGAAGGGTCAGACAGAAGAGTTTCAAAAGCAGTTTAAAATTACTCCAAAAGCTCCACTCAGGGACATGGTAGACAAGACATTAACACCAGGTACATCGGTGTGTCTAGGCCTTCTTAAATACCCCTCCGACCCCGGTAGAGTTTCAAATTATGCAACGGCGGGCACGCGACACCCATCGGGCATCGATCCTCCTCCCCCGCCGCCGCCCCGTCCGCCGGAGGTAAGCTGTTTAGGTGAAGCCCCCCAGTGGCGGCGGCGGAGGTGGTGGAGGTGCGGAGGGAAGGTCTCTACCCTAGCCATTGCCACCAGGACCGCCGTGGAGGAAGGTTCGCTCTGGTAATTATCACGCTTCATCGCACAATCTGCCATCGGTAGCTACTATGATTTTGTAGATGATATTGTCGTAGAATAGTTTACTTAGCCTACATTTCATAAGTTGCTCAAAGTCAGTTATTATTTTTCAACTTGGGTGACAATTTTGCGGGGTGTAGATATATGTAGTTTTAGGGGAGTTAAGATACTTCCTCGGCGTTGAAGAGTCATCTTCACCTTTGTGCTAGTAGCGCAGTCTACAATGTTAACCCTGGGGCTTTCAGGCAAAACGCGTTATTTTGTTCCCCTGTTTCGGCCGCCATTTTTCAGCAGATTTTTATTAAATTTGGTTTTTATTTAGTCGAATAGTTATATTAGGTCCCTCATACCTTAAAGGTTTGAAAAATTGAAAACATTATTCTCGGTGACGTCCCAAAGTAACTCAATTTTCCATCCTTTTAAGCCGCGTCCGCACTGGCCGAACATGTTCGCCGAACAAAGTTCTTCCAAACTTTTGTTTGTTCGTTGCTAACGTTTTAGAATGTAAATCATATAGCCGGTAATTGTTCGTTAGGAATGTTTGTGGATTTTTTGTGTTCGCCGAATAAGTTCGTCACGAATGTCCGGTCAGTTCGGACGCGGCTTGACGATTTTTTCTACTAATACCATTTATTTTTACTAATATATCAGGTATGAGGGACCTAGATCTAACCCTAATCTAAAAGAAAGCATATATTTTACCATATATAAAAAAACCTCCCGAGACAGGGGAATGCGGAGGCAGGTTTCCAGTGTTTTTACAAGGGTGCGAAGATGACTTAAAACTCAAACAAACCAATTTGGTCCAAGTTAAAAATTTTGTTCAAACACCAATAATCTTCCAACAAATTTTTATGAATTTATTGTTTTGAAATGTACGTCTCAAACGAATCTTAGTAGGCTATGGCCCATCTAAGTGTGAAAGCTCAGCAACCACGTAAAACCGTTGTCATTGTTGTATTCCGTTGCCAAGCGATATAGCAAAGATTTTGATTGATATAGATTTATATCACAATTATTTTATTTAACAACATTAAAGTCTCTGGTGTCTTCATTTTAAGATCTACTACCACGCCGGTAGTACTATGTCATTTTAGTCTAGCATATTGCTTCACATTGACTTGTGATTAAACGACGAACGGAAACAAATAACGTAACGAATATAATGTTATTGTAAATTATAATTAAAGATTTGTTTTTAATTACATTGAACAAATCTGTAATTATTTACTTCAATAAGTCTTGTTTGTTAAGAGAACTCCTACTACAATTCTCGACCGATTTTCAAGTTTTTAATGTCGTTGGATAGGGCTTCGTCTGTAGTTGTTTCCGCCAAAATTGATGGGAATCGGACTTAAAATAAGGGCACTATCCACAAATAAAATATGAGATTTTCCTAAGAATGAAATTGGGATTTGGTTGAGAATTTAAAACATCTGTTAATGTACAGCTGTAAATACATGTAGTTTTTGGTGATTACTGATATTCACAATATTGGATTTGTCGTATGTCATTCATCCTACTAAAATTATAAATGTGAATGTCCTGTTGTTTGTTAGACTTTCATGCGAAAACTACTCAATCGATCATCATAAAACTTTGTACACATATTCTGGGAGATATCAGAAGTTACATAGGATACTTATTATTGTAATTTTTTTTTTTATTAAAAGAACTTTTATTAATATGATAGACATATGATATACAAAAATTTACAAAGAGTAAGAAGTAAACTATGGTACACAAATTAATAAATTAATAAAATGCTGGTACTCCTGCCCCATCTTCAAATTCTCTTAGGGTCCTCCACCTCTTCCTTGTTCTCCTTAGACACATGGTACTGGCCCTTAATGTCGCACAGTTGGTTTTTACCCTTATCCAGTTAATCACCACACTGGAAGGTTTCTTCCACTTCTCTGCCAGTTTTTCTGCCACTGCTCTGAGCAAGGTCTGGAACTCTTTTCCTAGCATTCCGTCTACTGAAGTGACTAACGGGGTGAAAGATACATTTCTGGATTCTGTCAGCGTTGAGTATTTTCTTTTTTTCTCCTTTTCAGCGTTTTCTAATACTTTTTCGTATGAGAGGCTCGAGTATGATGGAGCATCAATGTCAACAACACGTACATCAAATAATGCTTCCATCTGAGCCTCCCATACACCCCTGCAAGCCAAGTCTGCTTTCAGTGCTGTAGCATCAATCGACCCTTGCTCAGAGATCAGTGGTTCTCGATAAAATAATAAATAATAAAAATAAATAATAATAAATAATAAAAAATAATTATTGTTAAATAATTATTTTTACGAAAGACTAAAAACAAATTTCTGTATACAAAATCTAAAAATCGATTTTATCTTTTTTATTGGTTGCTAAGAAACAAATTCAATGAAAATTTTCAATTTCAGGTAAAGTGATTTCTTATACATAGGGTAATACGAGTGAGACGGGGATTGAGCGTATACCGAACTAGCTAAACCTGATGGCGGGTAAAGCAAGCGAAGCCGCGGGAAAAAAAGCTAGTAAAGAAATAAATGGAACATTTGTAAAGATTTCGAACAACACGTACACTAGTAATTAATAATTATTTGATATTGATATTGATAGATCAATATTGATCTCGATAGAAAATAAGGTGTTTAAACAAGAGAGAAAAGGTATAGCCCTTAAACGGTCGTTATTAACCTATATCAGGCTACTATTTCGGTCTTCTCAACTTTATATTTTAAAGATCGTGAAGCTATGTTTTTATGTTGCATCCTGTTACGCATTAACTACTGTGAATGTACTTGTCCTTATCGTGTCATAAGGAAGTCAACAATTCCATGTAAATAAGTGTATTAATTTCTGTAACTTTCATTTAGGATTAAATAAATTGGTTTGCACCAAAGAAACGTAGGCCTATGCCAATTTAATGTTTTTGATAGTAAATAGTAAACCTTCGCTTGTTTAATACGTTAAACTCTCGGACGTGACGCTTTAAAAACGCTAAAAATGGCTCTTGAAAGACCTATTTCTACACAGCTATCGTTCTTGTTGGGTCTAAATTCCACCCGACTTTATATAGGTAGCGTTTTACTTTCAGTAAAATATTAAACAAATGAAAAACTAAATTTTAAATAAAAACGTGAGTAAACTTGATTTGTAACCCCAAAACGGGCTAGAAGAAAGTTATTTTAATGAATTTTTATTCCCGAAAAAAAGTTTAGGGCTTTGGCTTTTGTGTCATAAGCGAAAAGCAAACGCTGTCAAGCCTCTGGCATTCTTGCCCAATAAATAATCGATTAAAAGCTAACTTTACAAATTTGTAATTAAATAAATTAATTTACGATCGATCAAACAACCTGACTTATTCGATCAAAGGGTTTTAATATATAGGGTACATACTTGGGGTAATATATGGGTAAAGAATATTATATTTTTAAGGCAGTAGTTAAAGCAAGTGAAATAAGTAGAGCCGAGAACATGGACGATAGCGGCACTTGATCGATGGATCGACATCACAAATGTTAAATATTGTACAAGAAACAGTTTGCATCGCCGGGCGATCCTCCCCGGTGCGTGTCCGGTTCCGGCGGCACGCGGCCACCAGCGCGCCACGCGGGACAAGCTGGAACCTCCGCCGCCGCGCTCGCCCCGGCACTACAACGTGTTGTCATTAGTGTTCCGGCATTGAAGGTTTTTTTTTTCATATACGAAATTTTAAGGGAAAATGTTGGTATATGCCTCATATCATATATTTCAATTATTTGGTAATTTTCCGAACATAACACGAATTAATTGAATATGCTCACGAACTATTTCAATTGACTAGCAATTAAATAAATACTAAAAAAAGAAGAACACATATTATAGACGAAATGGTTAGGCCGGTATTAGGTCGCTATGTCGGTCTATGACATAGATCTATTATCATATCTTTGATCAAAAATATTCCAGAGTAAAGCTACGCGAGCACTACGGCGGCACGGCACGAACGAGCGGGCGGTACGGCAATTTTCAAAGATCTTTTAACATTGAATCTCATAAGAGTGCGCACTAGGGCGGTATGGCACGATCCACACCTTCCGCAGTTTAGTAAAAGATTCGGAAGCAGGAATCTCAGGACATTTCCGAGCTGCCGTGACGGCCTCGTACGCGCACCCTCCGGTACGTGCGGCACGGTATTTTCGCCGTTCTACGCAGCTCGCAATGGCAAATTTAGTTGTTAACACGACTTTGTAAGGTCTATCTCTTTAGACTTACGTCGTCTATCTTTTTAGAATTTTCAAATAAAATTTCTAATTTCAGTTATAATTGTGTAAAATTATCTGTTTTGAGTTTTATAGATGCAGAGGTTTACGGGGATCGTGTTTTAAAAATAACCAATTAAGGTAGAGATTGGCTCTTAACTTTTTCTAAAAGTAGAAAAAAGGATCTAGTCGGCTATCTTTTTAGAATTTTAAAATAAAATTTCTAATTTCAGCTATACCGGTCTAAAATCATCTGTTTTTCTCGATTTTTAACTGAAGTTTTCTATTGGTTTTAATGAATAAATTACAAAATTGTAACAGACAAAAACTAGTACCGTTATTCTTCTTTAATATGACACCTTATTTATCGCTCTAGGCTTCATTTGGCAGAAGATAACACGATTCTAAAAAACCCTTGCATTTGGGTGCGCGCCAGGGGTAGACCGCAGCCTTAACATAATAAAGCTACATCCGCAAGATGTAACATTTATTTTTTTTTCATTCATTTGCTACTAGCGTCCACCACTGGTTGAAATTCGACCAAACTTTAACTTGGCTTAAAAAATTATGTAAGGCATCTTCCAGTGAAACATCTGTTTGTCCTGTTATTATAGCACTTGATATTTTGCAACAGTTGTCTGTCACTCAATCAAATTTCTTTCATAGATTAACATTGAAACTTTTAAAGCCTATAGGGCGTAGCCCTGGGGGCCTATGTGAATTATAATTGGTTTCTGCACATCTACAGGAGCATACCTTTCTAACAGGATTCGCAAATTTTTCCTACGGTGCACACAAGTGGAGAAAAAAGGAGGGAAAAAATGCTTCCTTATTATAAGATGAAGCTCATTACAACATTTTAAGGCTTGTACAGTGTATATTATTTATTTTACTATAAACAAAAATTTGATGGGTGGTTCATCTTTGGGGTTTTAGCAACTAGTGGTCGGCTATGTAAACCATAGGCGTACGGCTTGTGGGTAAAACATGACGTATTCCGCTGCTTTGGACACTGCTTTAATCGATTTGGTTTAACCCTGGCAATCATTTGAAGAATTAGGACATTAAAGTTCTCATACCTCAAAAGTTTGAAAATGTACAATAACTGTCATAGCTGTTGAACAATAACGCAATCTTTATAGTAGGCCTATTTTAAATATTTATTTCTATTGATACAATTTAGTTTCACTGGTATATCAAGTATGAGGGCACTGATTCCAAAATTTATCTACAAAAACATTTTTTTATAAGAAATATTAAAAAAATATTGTCCAAAACAAATTAAATTTTTTGTATATTTTAGTGTTTTTACTTTCTTCCCCTATACCACAGTATATGGAGAAAGTATTGTTTTCGTCAAATCGAATTTGAGTTGTTGGTGGATTTATCCATTTCGGTTCCCCCTGAGTACAAAAAAGTGGTTTTCAGAGAGATGTCTGTGTGTGTGTGTGTGTGTGTGTGTGTGTGTGTGTGTGTCTGGATGTATACAGAGCTAGAGAATGCCTCAATGGTACGATTTTGGTGAAATTTGGTACGTAGGTCCAAACCCACGATAATTTCAGGCGATTTTTTTTTAATTTTTTTGTTTTTAAGGGTAGTTAACCCCCAAAAACCCTCAAAAAACATGAAAAATCTAAATTTCTCAAAAACGGCTCAAACGATTTTGATTAAAATTTTTATTAAGATTAAAATGCTGAATAAAATGACACTACCCGCATCTCTGTGAAAATGTGCGTTCAAAAGTTATACAGTAAAAAGTGTTTAAAAAATCAATTTTTTGGATTTTCAAAATAGCTGTTATCTTGAAATAAATTTTACTTATAACCATTAAATAAAGCTCAAAAAACCTAGTAATTCAGTATTTTAAATTATTGCTCTACGTCAAGTGGTTGCGGGGCAAATTCAAGTTTTTGCTTAGTTGTAAACGCAGTAGCTGGTAGCTATCCGACTGAGCCATCAAGACATTAATGTTTGAAGCTTTTAACACTTTTTGTTGTATTGTTGGGAGAAAGTATGTGTCAGTTAGCTGATACCATTTATTTACATTTGTGAAGAAGACTTTTAATATAATTTACTCCAATGTTTTTTGTAATATCGAATTTGATTTAAAGAATTATTTATGAGAAAAATATATCACACCTACAGTAATAAGAAATGCGTGTTCTTTAAACAATGTAGTAACTAAAATATTAAACTTACAAAAAGTGGCTGAAATAGCACAAACAATATTTTTCCTCAATACACTTACATTCGATCAAAAAGAGAAACATTAAACAACATTCTTGATACAGAGCAGACATCACTTAGCTTTCCCAACGCATGAAAGAGTCTTAATTGGTATCCTGTTTTATCTACCGGAAGTTCAAAAATAAAATAGTATCTACTATTCAAATTAATAAGGCCACCAAAGGAGGCCTTAATATAGAATTACCATTGTGTTTAAACATTTTTTAATAAATAAACTAATAATAATAATAATAAAATCACTTTCCAGCCTGTGTAAATGTTGGCGATAGCTTCTACATGGGACGCGCAAGGCCTAGAGCTAGGCACTACACAATATAAAGGTTAAAGTCATTGAATTCATATGCCTTCAATAGTTTTGGATCGGCTAACCAATGATTATTTTATCATGCTGCACACCTAAAAGTGCTAAATAGTAATACAACAGTAATTTATTTATGGTATTTGTTTTCACAAAATCCTATTTTAACGTTTTATGCTTTTGAAATCCTGCTTATAATATTGTTTCCATCTCGTTTTTAATATTAGAATGGCTGTTACAGAAATAGTTTTTCATAAATGATTCATGTTACAGCTGTTGTAAGTTACGCCCATAAAAGAAGAAATAAATGTCTGTACAGTAATTGGAATCTCGACAAATCCAAATCAAGCCTTCGATTTCAAAATGAACTATATGTGATATAGAACACATTGGTGAAGAAAAAACAACCAGCATATCACTTAAGATGTTAAGTATTTAGTTACAAAAATAATTTGAAAGTCTAAAAAAATAATTGGATTATCTAACTGTGTGCCATTTTTGTGGCGGAATGTAATCAATGCATTCAGAACTTTCAATTTAATTTCAAATGACCTATTTTTTAAATTTGTTTCAATGAAAGAGTTTTCATTCAAAACTTTGGTGCTCTACAGGATCAAACACAGAGTTCAAAATTCCCCTTTTTTGTGCAATGTACAGATATACATAATCTTTGTATGAGTTTAATCGAATATGTAATTATGAAGACTGAATTACTTTTAAATTTGTTACTGTATAAGATATGTAAGTCTAAAATATTAGACCCTAACCACAGTTGAATTTTTTAAACTAGGAGCAGAAAATATTAGGTGCACTATCTTTGACAATCAACTAATTTTGTTCCTAGTATAATAATGTGTTTCTACTTGTCAAATGTCAAGGTTCAATCAAAACAAACTAACTGTCAATGTACAAAGATAGAACATGATGGACAGGACACGCATACTAAAAACCGAAAAGGTTTAGTGTAAAAGATAGTCCACCTAATATTTACTGCTTCTAGTTAAAATAATTCTACTGTACATAACTAACTATTAATACTGAATGATCTGTGTAATCATAAGTTACTAGGGGGCCCGTGCAGCGCAATGCGCTGCATTTATTAGAGTATACCTGGTGATCAAACCTAACTCCATGTTAATTTTTCTTGTGTCTATATACGCCAGGGGCATTTTTTAACGTTTTGACGGGGAATGGCCCAAACCCCAGTCTTGTTACTATCTAACATCGACCAGTTGCTAGAAAGCATCATTAATTAAATGATGGTGAACAGAGTTTCTTTGAGTACAAATCAAATTATAGTGAAAATCAGATTAAACATTATTGGTGTTTCATCAATCGATCTTCATTACTAATTTTCCAACTTACCAATGTGATAGTGTTGAGATTTGTTGGTTGTTCTTTTAGGTCTAAATTAGCTAAGATTACGTAGTTGTTCTTTTGCCGATTTGTCTTAGGGCCTCTGTCTAAACACTCCTATAAAATTTAGAATAAATTCACAGATGTTGAATCTACATAGTTTAACAAACATAAAACGGAAATGACAACAGAATAAAAATCAACATTTCATTACAACTCCCCGGTCATATGAGTTATGCAGAACTCCACTACGGCTGTTTTGTAGTACTGAATGAGGTAGTCGCCAAAATAGTGAATGAGTCCACATTACTATTTAAAGAACTAAATCCTCTTTAACTTAACTGTCTATGACATTACAAAATCTAAATTCAGAAATCATAAAAAATAAAGGGAATCTACATCTTTGTTGGTGTGGTCCATTTTAGTTTTATGTGCATTAAAAGTTTGGTTAAAATTTCTCTTTCCACAAACCACTTTTATATACTGGAGGTAAAAAACTTTAAAATGTCTCTTTTAAACAGGTGTTTTAATATGTGTAGCATTCTGCATTAAATTTTTCTGTAGTAAACAAACGGATTATTACACCTACAACCAACCATCCCTTTCCCTTAAGTTTCCTGTAAATTATATAGTTCACAGCAGTTTGAAAACCCATGCACACAAATTTATTTCTATTTTATTTGTCACCTTCCGTTATTGTTTAATGCAAACATGTTATTGTTCAATGCACTAATCGGACAACCCACCCAGATCAAAAATTTCAGTTTCCAAACTTGGTTCGTACAGAAAAATGAAATTTTCTAGGGTTAAGTTACTAATCTTATTTTTGTGCCCATATAGACCTACACGCAAATAAAACGTTCAAACAAAGTCTATCCGCTTAAGGTTAAAACCTCAGATTAGACACTCCTCGTATTAAAGTATGAAATTATGTTGATATTTCAGTACCAGTTCAATTTGCTTCTATTCTGCTTTTTACATATGTGATTGTTTGTTTAACTATCAACAGCTGTTTTATTTAGCAATTCAATATAAATTGTTCCCCATGTTAATCTTATGGACAAAAATTGAACTTTGATTGCTTCCCGTGAGCTTCAGAATTAAATTATCAAAAATCTAAAACCTTATTGCAAAACTACGAACTGAGACCATTATTTTGACACCTCAAACTTTAAAATTGGTCCAGAAATAAGGGAGGAGTAGCGTTAACAAAAAAAGGGCATCACGTATTATATATATAGATATTTATAGTCAATCTTATATCATATACCGTACTCCGTACTCAATTTTCAAGTTTGCATGTAGTTGACTAACAATCATTCATCCAAATATAAGAAAAGATCAAGAAATTCCCTTTCTGTGATTCTTGTATAGAGATAAATAAGTATAAAAATAAGAGAACAAAAAGCAAACAACTGTAAAAATATAATTACTGTAAACAAATTGCATTTGTTCATTGTTATGTGGAAAATTGTACTGTTACTACACCATAGCCTACCAATTGGTGTTTACTTATGCATATTCCTAGATAACAGATCATAAAGAAGTGGTTTGTTTTATTCTGTATTTTAACTTGTTTCTGGAGTTGCGCTCCAAAATGTTATGATGAATCTCACAGCTAAGAATAAAATTAAGGTTTAATCAATTTACTTCAGTTATGAATGTTTGGTTTATAATTAAAACTGCTTGTTTAACTTAATAATATTTAAATATTACTTATTTTACTTTGTATTGGATTAGCATATTTTGGATTTGAAGAAAAATTAAGTAATACTTAAGTTTTAATATAGTCTTATGAAACAGATTTGGAGAATACTGAACTCAAAAAATGTATACAGAATAAGGTTCTGTTCACACTGCTTGTACTTTTAACATTCTTAAAAGGAGAATACAACAAGTAGACAACGAAGAACGATAAGAAGAAAATCGCCATCTAGAGAGATGCATCGCTTGTGTAAACCTAGAGGTCCAGAGCAGCTGCTGGACACTGCACAAGATTAGACATTGACTCTTGTGCGTGTGACAGCGGCTATCGTGGAACCTCCTGCCCTACGGAACATCTACAAGAGAACACAACTACCCCGCAAGCCGTACCCAAAACATCCGCAGGGCCATGGATGAACCGCCACACAGTTGACTCCACTCTCATTTTACTGGATTTCAGCTAACTATTTTGACATCGGAGAGCAGGCTAAAACTGGTAAACCATTATGCACCATAGTTCTCAGTGAGATAATGTTAATTGTACTAGTGTTATTTTTTTCCTCAGTTGGTACACCCTGTGTTTAATCTCATCATTGCTTTCCTGCTTTTTGCATTTTGATGTTTTAATTGTGTAGGCTACTGGTACCTTTAATTTATTGCTTTAAACCTGTTAATCACTTTAAAAGCTGTCCATCTTGGATCACACTGTTCACCTCTGGTATCTTGCTTGATAACTAATTGATCAGTGGTGAAAAATTTCCAAAATAATTCATCAAACATAAATAAGATTCCTTTTGTACCCATATTAATACCAGGCGTCCACAAAAGAATGGTACAGTTTCTAATATAAGCTGAACATAATGCTGAACATAAAGACTATTACTTCTGAACATATGATGCGCTTCAGCTGTTTTTTTGTACCCACTACATGCCAAAGTTTAGTTTTATTACTCATTGTTGTCGAGTTTGTTGATCTGAATCAATATAAGCTGCATTCAAATATGTTGACTAGTAAAGAAAAAGCAAGGTGAGTAAGGCTCGGACTACACGAGCGGACAAAACGCCGCCGAGTGTACGCTCCATTGATTAAAACCATGACTTCTTATGAAGTGGACTACACAAGCGGTTCTACCGCCTGGCGAAGACGCGTCAATGCGGCGGCCGACGGATCGAACGCCTCCGGAGGCGTCAAATCGGCGCGCCGATCGTCGGCTCACCGAACTACACGTAGCGGTAGGAAGCGTTTCTCCCGCGCCCCCTTCCATCCTCCCCTCAGTGGACGAGTCTATTGTTGTTATCTAAATTATATACTCCCGCATGTGTAACTCATTGGGGTATCAGAAATTCGTAGTGTCGGTAAGGCAGATTAAGGGGTAATGTAGTACATCCGTGGTAACGTAGATCACTTAACAGGTTTAGTTCTCGTACTTATATTATTGAACAAATTTTAACTAGGCTCTACTAAGTTTTAGGAAACGTAAGGTTCCCAGGGACCCAGCCCAATATGAAATAAAATCAAGTTCTAAATACATATATATAAAATTGAGATTTTCATCGTGTCTTGCCCAGTATTCCCAAGGCAAATTTATGGAATAACGTTATGGTACCCAATTTAGGTAATATTGAAAACTAATATTTCAACATATTGCTAAAAGTCATTATTTACAGTTGGTTTTTCTTAATTTTAGATGTAGCGACCACGTAGCACAATAACGTGAAACAATAACAAGAAATGTGAAATTAATTTGGTTTTTCTGCCCTAGCCAGAAAAACGGTTGCGCCCATCAAATATCGAAATTTGCTGAGTACGCAGGTCTGCTGCGACGGGGGTTATTTATTATTGTTGATAATATGTAGTGCTTACTAGCCGGCTTTCTTACTGTCTTGGTGGACCAGTTTTTTGGTGGAACTAACCTGCTTCAACTCGACATTTTAGAAATTTACGAATTTCGGACAACCCCTAAGGGGGGCATGGGGGCGGAGCCCCCATCGAGCCGCAGGCGAGTCTACACTCTACAGGCAAGTGGAATAGTGTTTGGCAAATACAATGTGTCTGGTTTCTGTTGTACTTTTTTTGGTTGTTATAATGTTTGATACCGAATTGTTTATATGTGAGGTGGAGATGCGTCCTCCCCTATATGACGTAACGTCCAAGGAATATAGCAATATAGCGACATACGATAAAACTGATAAAACTTGTCTGGGTACATTCTATGCGTGTTGAACATGACGTGAAACTGCCCTGTTACTAAACGATGCGATAATATAGGGTGTGACCACCAACGCCTCTTTGCACGGCGTTTTTTAATAAAAACATGCTGTAATATTAAAACAGTCGCAACACATCCGACCTGTATGGAATCCATATTGGAACTATAAAAAGACAACAATCAGAATGTCGGAAACCGCGTCGCAACTGCTTGGTGTAGTCCAGGCCCGCGGGTGCAACGCGGTCAGTCCGCCGCCGATTGTCGGCTTCGTCTAGTCAGACACAATTCGGCGCGTACAATCGGTGGCGTTTTGTCCGCTCGTGTAGTCCGAGCCTAATGTGGTTTGGAGGGACAAAATCTTTGACTCAAGTGTGTCTAATTCAATGGGGTAATTACCGAGGCAAGCTGGAACTGTTTGCTATTCCTCAAATTCAGGCCATTCCAGGTATTAGTCCAGTGAATAGAGACAAAAAAAGGGGCGTTTGCTTACAAACGGTCCGGTAGTTCTAAATTTGTTACATGTTGTCTATGATGGTTAGTAGTTGTTTAAAATGCAAAATGCACAATTTCCCGCCTCCGCGCCCGCTGCCATATTGAAAAAATATGAAAAAATCCGTACTTTCTTCAGATTTTTGGTTATATCATCGTTGGGGTAGCATTTTATATAGGAGACAGTAATGTGAATTTTGTAGACAATTAAATTTCCTATAATTTACATATTTAATTTGTCTATCTAGGACTTATAGTTAATGAGATATTCACTTTTAAAAATATATAAATATTTCATTTTTTTTATTTGCCTGAATTTTGATTGGACGATGTTACTTTTTCTGATTTTGATGAAATTTGGTATGAAGGTGTAACCCCAGGTCTATTTTCATGAGTTCGCAAATCAGCATGATCGGGTTATGGGAACGGGGTTTTATGAGGTTTCAAAAGAGTAAAAAATAGGTTTATGGCATTTTTGGACCTCAAATTTCAAATTTTTACCATTTTAACTAAAATCATTTAAAAGAGCTTAAAAACCAAACAATTTATATTTTGAATTTTTAACTTCGCTTGACAGATAACGGGGAAAGGCTAAAAACAGGTTCCCCATGTTAATCTTATGGGAAATCAATAGAACACTGTATCCCACTTATTTATTGACCTAACTTGGTATAACTTGGTATGTACTTTCACTAGGTAGGGTTTAACTGATTTTTGCTTACAACACCCATATGGCGGCAAACCTACATACTCACCCCATGGGGTTTATGGGGAAAATTTAAAAAGTAAGAAATATTGATACAATTTTATATTTACCTTACTTAATTATTATATTTCCTAACAACTAACATTTTCTAACAATATCCCATGGCAGAAAACCTACATACTCATTCCTATGGTATTTATGGGGAAAATAGAAAATCTCAAATTCCTTTGGAAATTCGATGAGTACGCAAGTCTGCTGCGACGGGGGTGATTTGGAAAAGTAATCAGCGTTGTTTTCCCCCAGTTTAGTCGGTAAACAAAATAACATTTGGCGAGTCAGGACAAGAGCCCTGGCAACACTTTTAAATTCAGTCCAGGTCGCTCTTCTCCTGACTCGCTAGTAGTAAAGATTTTTTCATATTTTTTCAATATGGCGGCGGGCGCGGAGGGGGGAAAATTGTGCATTTTGCATTTTAAACAACACTACTAACCATCCTAGACAACATATAACAAATTTAGAACTACCGGACCATTTGTAAGCAAACATCCGGATTGAAAGAAAATGAATGAAATGAGCAAACAAAATGATTCACTGGACTATATCATTTTCCAGCAGGATGGTGAACCGCCCCACTGGCATTTGGATGTCCGTCAATGTTTAGATAGTCATTTCCCCACAACGTTGGATTGAAGGGGGCGGGCCGATACAATGGCCTTATTGTCCTCCCGATATCACTGTGTGTGATTTCTTCTTATGAAGGTAGGTATATAAAGAACATTGTCAACCAGACAAGGGTATACTCAGTAATTGAACTGTGAGAAAAAATTAGGATAGCCTTTTTCAGGTTTACTACGAAATGCTGGAGAACACATGGATCAAACTTAAACATCGCCTTAAAGTTGTCCGTGCTAACAATGGGGCCATGTGGAGGTCTATTAGCTAGTCAGAAGAAAACTTAATCGGTTTTTTTTCTTTGAGGGAGAGGGGGGAAAATGCATTACGCACACAGGTGGCCAGCCTGTAGTGTGGGGCTCCCAAAAAAAGCGGGTTTACCCACTAAAAAACCTTGTCTACTCTTTAGGATTCTAACCTAGAATCGTTAATCACATTACGTCAGGCTAGGCCTAAATTTGGCTTACGCCTGTGGGGCTCGCTCCTTATCCATCCGCTCGATTAAGGGATCTGAGCCACTTCGTAGTCCAGATTGGTTTTCTTTTCCAGGAGAATGCCCCGGACAAACTGTGATAAATAATCCCAGTTGCCCTCATCTTCCAAGATCTTTTGGCAGACCACGTCCACCGAAAATGCATCAAAAATTTGTGTGGCCTCCTGGCGGGGCCCTCCCCAACGGGGGCAGCGGAACAAGGAATGCCACATCGCCAGGAATGCCCGGGCAATAAATGCAGTCCGGTGAACTGGTCTTGCGCATCTGGTTCAGGTACGACCGAAAATAGGACCTGTCAGGAATTGGACCCAAAATAGGCGGCAATAGCAAGTCAGGAAAATACTTTATTGTTAGTACTTCGTATATGTATAACAATAATAAGTTAAATCTTCAAAAACATATGTGTTATTGCCAACCAAAGTTGTACTAATCTTCTGTGGACACCCGGTACAATAAATAACCTAGGGCCAATTGCGCAAATAAATGATAAACCAGATTAAATATTATCTAGATTAATTCAGTTCAAATCAGCTGGAGGTGTACGTTTAAACTATGCATGTGCAACCAACCTTTAGGTTAAACTTAGGTTTAAACTGAAGGTCAAGTTTAAACTAAAATGGTGCAAATGGCCCATAAAGTTTTTAAATGTACAAGTTTAAGTTCTGTCAGTAAGCTGTGACTTTTTGTTTATTATGCACCTTGCCATATTAGTTATTTTGAACAAGTTTCCACGGTAACAAATTTATTTAATGTTTTTTAATTTGGGGAAATTACAAAACGAAGTGAATATTTTCCTACATTCACTTACGTCTAAATCTATTAGAACTTATATTAAATGAGTTGTGACATAATGGAAGTAATTAATAGCAAGTCAGATTTCTATAAACAAAAAGTTTGGGAAATGGTGTTAAACAACAAAATGCTCAAAAGCAAATATATAGGTAGCTTTGAAAATGATGGAACCATTAAGAAATGGATCAAACGATTGACGATATTGCCAACACATATTCACATTCAGGGTGAGTGTTTAAATTCAAAATCTCACAGTAGGTTTACAATATTTCTTATGGGGGACGCCCTTCATTTTCTTAATTTACTTTCAGGTATGTTTTTGTTGCATTCGTAACTTTAAGAGCTTTTACTTTCTCCCCCTATACCATAGTATATGGAGAAAGTATTGTTTTCATCAGAATTTTTGAATTTGAGTTATTGGATTTATCCATTTTGGTTCCCCTTGAGTCCAAAAAAGTGGTTTTCGGAGTGATGTCTGTCTGTGTGTATGTGTCTGGATGTTAACAGTTACAGTTAGCGAAGGCCCCAATGGTCTGATTTTGATTCGGTATGTAGGTCCAAATCCACAACAATTCAAGGTTTTTTTCAGTGTTTGAATTTTTTATTTTTAAGGCTAGTTTACCCCAAAAACCCTCAAAAAACGTGAAAAATCCAAATTTCTCAAAAACGGCTCTAGCAATTTTTATTAAAATTTTGTGGATAAAAATATGGACAGAGACATTATAATTTATTTTATAATCACTTTTATTGTTAATCTGTTTAATGGTCTAGGTAAATCTTAAGTAAATAGTGTGATGAAGGTGAATAAAACTAAACGATTACCCTAAATTTAAAGGAGCATTTTTGCTACTTGATTCATAACAAAAGTTAAAACGTTCCATGTTAAAATTTTTCTTGGTCGTACTTTTGTCTATTACCAATACAGAAAATGATACTTCCATATTAATAATAAAACTACTTAAAAACTTAGATTAATTTATATTGCGGCTAAACGCTAATCTTAAAAAACCAATAGATTGGTTCATAAAGCGGACGGCAAAATGAAATCACCAAAATCAGCTATAGGGTAAAGAAAAAAAACATAGAATGGGGATCCTGACAAGAGTGTCGCTGAACGCGGCCATATTGTTGTATAGTCGATATCAAAATTTGAGATATTACAAGTTTCGTAATATAGTAGCCTAAGCTACGTTAGTTACTTCATAAACATACTAATGAAATGGAAACATTTGGTGTCATGACCATCAGTGGCTCTTAGTTTTAAGGTGGAGTCAGAAAATCCAAAATGAAAATCAGCAAATAACTTATTGCTGGGGGTTAAAGATAAAACATCTCAAATCACAAGCGGTATAAAACTTTGTCTATACAATAGATAGGATTAAATGGGACCTTCAGCTTGCGACCATGCACCGGGATTTTTATTTTGACCAGAGTGAATACACTGAAGGGGCAAGACGCCCAGCGTCGAAATTAGTTATGGAGTCGTGGCTCGCACCTTCAGTTGCCTCTACATTGGATGCCGCCCCTTCTTAGAGACGTTAACACTATGAGAATTCTGATAAATTGCCCATTGTTTAAAAAGCTCATTGGAATTTTTGTCAAGTTTTACTCAGTGTTGAAACCTGAGTGAAACCAAATAATCTACATGGACCGCTCTTGATATTCCTAAAAATCTGCCGCCCCTGAAAATTTGCCGCCCTGGGCCCGGGCCCATGTGGCCCATGCCTAAATCCGGCCCTGGATATAGCATTAAAAATTTGGCAATTTGATCACTTTATAAAGTATTTACAAATTAAGTTGAAGAGCTAGGGAACTGTGTTGCATCACAACTACTAGTACTGCATTTATATACAGTATTTATATTTTTAGCAGCCCTGCCAAGTCAACCTCGATAGGAATTTGGTGTTTCACTTTTTTTGGCTGGAATGCAAAACTGCATTTCCGCAAGAAAATTTATTGGAAAAAATTGTTAAGGAGGCAATATGTAAGTCTCTATGATCGTGCCTTTATTTTAAAATAATTACTGCAACCTTACAGTGTTTACCCAACAATTCAGGGAATTCAGGAAGGTATTGAGGGAATTTTCCTTCTAGTGGGAAATAAAATTCTGTCTTTTGACCGCACATTTATTTTGAATGGGGTCTAGCAATCGGCAATACATACAGAGCCCAATAAATAGGGACATCACATATAAAACAATGTTAGTTTTGCCCCCAAAAACTCAGACAAAAATAAAGGGCTGATGATATGACTTCATCCCTGAAGATAGCGATTCTTAGTATGTGGTGTAGGTAGGATCACTTGTTCCCCTAATTACCATAGGAAGTGCTACTTATACATTTTAAATGTCCAAATAAATATATTTGTTTACAAACAATCTAAAATTTCAAAACCGTAATCAACAATTGCAACATTATTCTGGTCATCTTTCCATTCACCCAACCGGCATACTCCTGATATAAAAATTAAATCTAAGTGGTGCTATCTGTATTTTGGGGGCGGCATTCTCACTTTCCAATAATGATGTCCCTACTTATTTGGTTCTTCTGTATACATTGCAATCAGCTTCCATACAACCCATCAGCTTATTCCTCCACTAAAAAATAAATCACGGTGGTGCTTTTAGCAATTTAGGGGTGGCGTTTTCAGTTTTTCAAAGACGTCCCTACTTATTTCGTTATTTGGTTCTGAAAATCAGCCTATGATAATGCTGTTGCTCAAAACTATGTACTAGATTTAGCTGTTTCTACTATATAGAGCTGACCATGGTAAGTAGTAATTCTTACAAAGAAAGAGAGCAGATCAGGAATGTGTGACGGTGCGGTCGGAGTTACCCCTTTCTCCTCCACTCAAGAGACATCGTAGATCAGTGGTGTCATGGCAATTTTTGCAGTCATCTACAGTCATCCCTCCACAATCCCTGTGCGGGCAGAGGCTACCCAAGAATCACCCACGTATTGTTTATGGTCGGCATCCACACTACCACTCCAACCGTGCGTAGCCCATGATCACACTCCACTTAAAACCATAAAGCTTATTAGTTGGACATCGGCATTGCTATGATATACCCACCCCAGGTGACCCTACCACAGCCTGGATCTTAACACAGCAGTATAAGACAAAGTAGCTTAAAATATTACTAGTAAAAAAAAATTGCTTACCCAAATTTGTTGCACTTCCTCAGTAACCATAAATAATCGATTTGATATATTCAAATAATAGGGAAAAACCTCACCTACAACCTGTTGAAAAAAATGGATTTTCATTAATTATAAAGATTTACCACTATAAAATAGTTAACCCTAGAACGGCCATATAGAGTGTTTCTGTAGGGCCAGGCAGTTTTGGCCCTTTGTGCAGCATTTTATATTAACTGTTATGAAATACATATTTGTTTACCAAAACATATTGTATTATATACCATTTGATTCGGGATATTCTGCAGAATCTAAATATACGAACAAAACTTATATTTCCTAAAAAAAATTTATGGTTTGTGCAAAAAAAACCAGAAACAAAAAAATTTCAAAAACTAAATTTCAAAAGTAAACCCTTATAAAAAAATATAAACAAAATTATTCCAAAATTCAATATATACAAGATTTTCTAAATTTATTTCCCTACATAAAAACCTAAAAATATTTGACTCTACTAAAAAACTTATTGAGTTATTATGTCAAATGTAAAATATTACAAATTTTCTAATTTCGCATACTTATTATTGTTTTAGGCCTCCATATAGAAAAAGGCCAATAATATAAAATAAACACATGCATTCTGTTAGAGTAGTAAACAAGTAACAAAACCATATGAAAATATACTTGTTTCAGTAAACAAAATATACAATATTTCATTTCAAAAAATAAAAACATTTTTTACCTACTGAAAATCACCAAAAAATATACAACTTCAAAAGCTTTTAAAAAACAAAATTGTAGCTGTATAAAAATTCCAAGATATACAAAATGTTTGAAATTTTATACAGAAACAGAAAATACATAGTTTATTAGGTGGAAAATAGCTTATAAGTTTTTGAAGTAGTAAAACGTAAAAAAGAGCAAGTTTTTTTATTTAGCGCTATGTTGTGCTTTGACAGACAAGATAAACAAGATTTTTATCAAAGGACTTATACCTTCTTGAATTTATAGATTACTTGAGCTTTTTTCTTATCAAATGAGAAAAAAATAAAACATTCAATAATAATAACATATTTATGGCAGGTAACCATAGTAATAAGACAATGTAAGTTTATACAAAATTTTATTGAGCCCATCCAACAAAAGACGATTTTATAAAAAATTAAAATAATAATTACTAAAAACATATCTACTATTACTCAATAAGAATAAAACCAATTAAAAAAGTAAGTAAACAAACACAGCTGCAGAGCACAGCACAAAACAAAACATCCAAAACACGGAGACACACAACTTGGCACAACAGGTGTTCCGACGAGACGACGACAGACTTGAGGAAATTCCATCAGTTTGACCAACTGCTAAAACCAAAATATCGGGACGCTAGGCTCTCAATAATTATAGTTAGTTCGATAAAGGATTTCTTCCTCTTTATTTTCATATTTATTTTATTTTGCAGATCAAAATACAAGCCGAGTAAACTAAATTTTTCCAAACGACTAAAAAAGCTTTTTGGCCATACAGAAAAATCTTAATATGTTTGTTTGCAGAGGTTTGGTAAACAAATCACAGCTGGTGAACTATTTGCGCTAGACTCAATTCTTCAACAGACGAAATATGCAGAAAGAATCAATAAATTCGGTGGTGATAACCACTATCCTCCTGCATGAAAAGTAAAGCTTCCACAGAATTTAAAAATTGGCTGTTTTTGCCTTCGTTTCTCGAACGGCAATGCCGCCGAGCGCAGAGTTCAAAAAAGTGTAATGTTTATTTATTATTCCCACCGTCGTTATTGACACAAATGAGTATGTTATACATGAAAATTGTAGCTTATCCAATTATCTTTACAATGGTATAACTTTTAATGTGATTACTGCTTGGGCATATATAAAAATATTGGTTTGAAAAAAGGTTGTAGCAAACGACTTTAAAAGTTGTCTGGCCACCATCTTACCGTAACCAAACAACTATAAAAGTCGTTTGGCCGTTCTAGGGTTAAAGGATTTGGCCAAATAGATGGTTTCCTTGGAAACGCAAATCTTATTTCAAGTAACATATTTTTGACTAGAATACAATCAGACTCACATTCAACCGTACATCATGGAGGCACACATCATTCCCACAATGAAATTTGTTTCAAATTAATAATTCACCTTAAAACAACGATTTGATTTAAAAATAAACTTAAGTTTTGTTTGTATGGAAATTTCTTATCTCAAACCATCACCCAATCCCACTTTCAAGATTTTAATCACATTAGTGAGTATCAGTTTTTCATAACCAATAAAAATGTATGAAAAATTTGAATTTGTACTTAGTATTAGTTGAGCGGAGCGAGCGAAGCTCCTATACTACACTCTGGCTTTTTATTTACAAGTACTCCTCCTGAACGGCTGGAGTGATCCTCACGAAATTTTGCTCGGTGATAGTAACCATCTATGGGAAGGTATAAATCTGAAATGGTCCAAATCGGACATAAGGGTTCTGCCCTACGGCCCTTTAAAGTTACCATGTTATTTTAATAGGAGAAATATTTTATTTGGTTTGTTAACAGTGTGTTGATTATACAGCTGATATAAGGATCAAATTTAACTGCAGACTGTTACTATCAGCTGTTTTTGAATACAGTAGTTTTATGTGAAATTGTTGTTTTGTTTATTTTAGTACGTGAATGAAATTCCACGTTTACGGAGAGGAGGAGCAAATCTTGACAACGCACCATTATATCTTTTAAACATATAATACCCCGTCACAGCAAATCTGCGTACTCAAAAATTATTAGAGTAGCCTATTACAGATTTGTGGCGAGTAAGCGCAGCGAACAACCTAAATCTGGAGACGAGTGTGTGCAGCGAATGAGCTGACCCAAAAGGTGAGTGAGTGCAGCGAACAAACTAAATTGACCCAAATGGCGAGTGAGCGCAGCAAACGAGCTAAACCTTGATGGTGAATGGGCGTAGCGAACGAGCTCGTTTGAATTACCTATAAAATATTTGCTATTATTGATTTAAAAAACAGTCGCTCCGCTCAATATTGCAAGCAGACAACTGCATTGTATACCTAGTTTATATAGTATGTTGTATTTAAATAAAGCTTGTCTGTGAAAAATTATGTTGAATAATTAAATTTACTTTGATGCAGATTAAAACCTCAAGTGAGTCTGGGTCTGATTTTTTCCAAATATTTTTTTTGGGGGGGCGGGGGATGAAGAGGGCTGTTCAGAAACTTAAATTCCGATTATATCTGGTGAAAAGAGAGGCAGAGGTAGAGGGCCACGAGCAAGCGAGCGAGTGTGAGCGTTAGGCCAGACAGACTAAATTTCTAAATCCTAAGGTAGGTAGGGCTGCACTTTAATTCTAAATCAAAATGGACCTCACAATTTAGTGGCCTGGTCCACTGCTCCTGTTGCCAATCTGACTGATCTGTCAAATTCAACCTGTGGATTTTTAGAGTCAACCTCGTTCATCTTTCAAAAATCCTACTAAACATCCTGTTTTTCCTTGTAAGATGTCATGTACATGTGAAAACAAGTACATATAGCTGATTTTACTTTAAACTGTTTTAAAAGCCCTTTTAACTTTATAAACACATTGTAAGGCTAAAGTATTTTAAAGTAATTATAAAATGAGAAAAAAAAACCAAATTTCTTGAAACATTTTTAATACAAAAAATTGGATAGTATTTTAACCAGGAAGGTACCAAAAATAAATAGTACAAAAGTATAATTAAACTAGTAATAGAAGCTACATCTTACAAATAATAAAAGGTCTTAATTTCCAATAATGAACTCATTTTGATATTTTCAGTAAAGTACACCACAAAAATAAGTTACAAAATATAAAAAATAAATTGCAATTATCTATTCTTAAAAAAATAAATAAATAAACCCTCTTTGATTTGGGATCTGTATTCAACACTCCAATGAAAATTTTATCAACAAATTTTAACTAAGTAAATAATTACATCCATGTTTAGGTTAGAAGAATAATAGAAATTCCGTTGTGATTTTGTTATGTCCATAATGCCATTCCCCACTGGCTCTACGAAGACAATATGCATGGCAATCATTTCAACAACAGCCAGCCACCAATTTGAAACAATAAAATGAAGAAATTAATACCAGGGTGCAGTGCACCTGCTTCGATTTGTATAAACACAAACTCTACAATAATATTAAGCCGCGTCCGCACTGGCCGAACATGTTCGCCGAACAAAGTTCTTCCGAATATTTGTTTGTTCGTTGCTATCCTTTTAGAATGTAAATCATATGGCCGGTTAATTGTTCGTTAAGAATGTTTGTTGATTTTTGTGTTCGCCGAACAAGTTCGCCACGAATGTTTGCCCAGTGCGGACGCGGCTTTACAGATCTGCTCTTGCAAAGAAAGATCTAGTGCAGTAAGCCAATGCAGTCCAGCTATACTTGCACAATATAGGTAGATCAAGCTTTTCATGGTACACATCAGTGGGCTCTCCGTGATCATGTGATTTTTAGTTAGAGGGGTTGATCCAAAAAGGTTCAATAATCACCAAAATTTTATTTAAATTCCGTACCGTAACCAAGAAACACATGTTCAGCAGAACACTATTTGGCAAACATAATCAGCCAGTTTGGACAAGGCTTACAAAAAAATTTCAGAAATAATCGTTGTAAAAGTTTATACCAAACACTAATCTCTAAATAATCACAACTTGAATAAAAATAAGTACGACTGATTTGAATAGCATAAATTAATAAAAAGGGTATATAATAAAACTTAAAAAGTGATTCTGCTTCATGTTGTACAAACAATTAAATCCAACAAGTTTCATCAAAAAAGTTAACAATAGTTAACATAAACTTACAAAGACCACATTAGTGTCATTATAAACATAAAAACAAAATAAGACATTAAAAATATCAACAATAGATGAAATTGTTCATTTACCTTCAAAAATTAAATTATATTGATCACAAAACTGTAAAAAAATTATTAAAACACAAATAGTTTACACAGAGGGAGTACATTAAAAGAACATAAGATTGTTTTTCCTTAAGGAAAAAAGTGAAACAAAAATTAAATCATAATGAGTTCAATACAATAAACAAAAAAGTAGGTATGTATAACTTTTAAGATGAAAAATATAAGTACTATGAAGATGACACAAAGGAATGTCAACTAAATAAAACGTTTGTCTGCAAAAAATAAATAAACATGTACATAAAATTTTAAAATCTGAGGTTGTGTGAAAATACATTTCAAAATATCAAAAACTAATATGTTCATAATCCAATAATAAATTTAAAAACCTAAAATTTAAATTTGTGGATATTTATATATCTTTTGCAGACATAAGTACAGGTATCATACATCAACTTGCTTATTAAGGCATTTAGTATTGTCAAGAATATTTTCAGTGATATGAAGACCTTCAAGTTAGCAATTAATTACTTTTGGCTCAGCTTGTTTGAACTAAAAATTTTGTCAAATTTTTTTTAATTGGATATGTTATTGGTTTACCAAGCGAATATCCATTCTCATATAGCGTTTAGATTAGGATCATATGGTGCTACCAATATTCAACATTTGGAAGAATTTTAGTTCTATAATAGAGATAGATATGAATAATTTTAAATTTATATAACAACTCATCTGTTAAGGAATATATTTTAAAATTATACATACAAACTGTTTTTGAATTGTGTATATTTAAAACAATACTAATTAAACTGTATGAGCATTAGTTAAAAAAAAAAAAAACTGGGGGATTATAATAACTATAGTACAGTATCAGTTTTTTAAAAACTTCCCAGCCATCTAAAATCATACTTTAGAGTTTTTAGACCTGCAAGAAAAAGTTCCAAGTATTTTTATTCAAAGATCAGTTTATTCACTGAATGAATATTTTGGAGAGTGATTTTGTTAAATATGTGTAAAATCTTATTTGTTATATTTAGGGTATAGTAGCAGTAAAATTAATTACTTTAGTAACAACTGTACTAAAAATTGCCATTCTGCATTCATACATTGAATCATGAATAAAGGAAATTTTATTGATTGATTGATTGATTGCTCAGCAAAACACCTAGTTTCATTTTATTTTCATAAATCCCCCATTGATCAGCTTTGATTTTGTCTCCTTTATCAATATTTATTTGTAAATTTTTTAAATGGTAAGATAATTTATTGATTTTATAGGATCAATCTTTAGACCCTCCTTTTTTAAGCGGATGTGAACCGTAGGATAAATCTGCGCATATTGCAGATAATAATAGAAAAGTAGTGTCTGGTAGATGAGCAGAATACCATTATAATTGAAAAGAACAAATTGACCCTGGGGTAACACCCTACAGGCTTTCAAACTTTCAATGTTAATCTCATGTAATTAGAAATTACAAATGCTAGCAAATAAGGAAGAACAGATATGTTGGTTATAAAATAATTATTAAACTGTTTGCATCCAGTTGGTTTAGATCAACTGAAATTTTGGTTGTATTTTGACCAGAGGGTTATATTTTTTATTTAATAAAGGAGATTTTATCACAAAATGGGACGCTTACTTACTGGGGGGTTTTCATGACAAATAAAGTTCTTTCTACAACAATTGACCCTTTTTACCAGAAGTCGATTCATTTTCTTCATTTTTCTTTCGATCATTTTCTTTCATTTAACAACATTGAATTGAAATATGCGAAAATCGATGTATCGTTGTTTGATATAAAAATATCACAAAATTTATTTTTTCAATACTTTTGACTGTTAAATAAAAAACATATTTTAAGAAAATAACCGGCAGTTATGGGTAGGTAATACAAAATGGCTTCTAACAGCCAAAGGGTTAATTTAAAAAAGAACATCATGTACTTTTTGTAACCCAATTAGAGTTATTGCATTTACAGTACAGGTGAACCTTATTGATCCAATTATTTGTTTGCTCAAGGCCTTCAAATCATTACAATATGTATGTGTTGCCGAGAAATTTTCCAATAAATATCATAAACATTGTAAAATAATTTTAACAACTTAATATCAAAGATGATGCTATCAAACAAAACTGTATATTTTTAGGACTCTATACTCTAGAATCTATGAATACAAATAATAGTGATTGTTGAAGCGTTTGGATTACAGAGGTATTCGGACTGTGTTTTTTAATATTCGAATATTAGTATAATAGACTACTTTAACTATTAGTAAGAGCCCTATTAAGACAAACAATTTTTTATTCTGTGTGTTTCTACGCCACAGGCATTTTATATAATTTTGACGGGGAACGGTCTAAACCTCGATCTTTTTACTATCTATCATCAACCATTTGTTAGATAGTATCATTAATAGCCCAATGACAAATGGTAAATGGGTTTGGAATTGATCCTTTTAGAAAGGTGACTTTTCTCATGATTAAACAGACAACCTATGGAATAAAATGTGAGCACTATAACCACTCAGCTACCAGCCAGTCTTAAATGATTATACTGAAAAAGTTTTAACAAAATAATCATTCAACAAAAAAAAAAAAAAATTAACAACAACAAAAAATTTCCTGTCATTTTAAAAATAACTAAATGGAACTGAGACAATTAATGAAATTACTATCAGTGAAGATTTTCATATCACTGAAGGGATTAAGAGTAGGGAAGGGAATTGTGGGAGGGATAAAAGTGAGGAGAGGGTGATGAAAGAGGGGGGTGTAGTCATCACGGCGCAGCGGTGCCTTGCGACTGTTCGTACAACGTGAGAGAGGCCTTTCCGTACTTCATTGCATTTTCCGTTTCCCCCTGCGAGAAAAATAGCATATTTAGTAACTCGTTTTAAAAGACCTATGCCAAGGAGGGATCTCGTTTAGGTGTGAGGCAAAACTGAGCAAGGTAGACGTGATGAGCCTAGGGGTCGAACTTTTGAGATGAGATAATGTGAAGGAAACTTTACATCATGATGAAAAAAACTATACTAACAGGACTAAATAATCAGCTTTATTATTTAAGACCAAGATTCTACAAAATAAAGTTAGAAATGGCTTATTTGCTTTGTGCTGACACAGAAAATATTTAGTACAGTGTGGTAAACAACTATTTTACAGATTTAAGCTAGATTTAAAAAAGAGCCCCATTTGATACAGAATTACGTAAAAAAGTAAAAAAAAATTTTTTAAAGAAAAATGTACACAATCATTAAGTCATTAAATTCGATTAACTAAGGTGGAATTGAAGAAATGTAGAAAAAAATATATTGAACAGTGTATTGCTACAATAGATGTGTACTAACCAGTGCAAGGTAAGTGTGGAACAGAACCATATGAGCGTTGATTGAGCGAGGGGACACTTTGAGGGCCAGAGTTGCCAACAACAGGGCCTCATGGCGATGGCCGAGCCTGCCAAAATGAAAAACAATCACATTTTATGGTGCAAAATAGATTACAACAATAAATCTTACTTCCTCGGTAGTTATGAAAATATAATTATAAAGTTAACACATATATGCTTACGCAAATAAGGGACACTGCTCCTCACGATTAAGTAATTTCTATTCACCACTAAATTTGCAGCATTAACATACCAAAGAATGATTTCTTAATGGGTAAAGAGGACATGGGCTTTACTTTTCATTCCTCTTTCAGCCCACTTAAACTTGTCATGTGTTAAACTTAAATGTTTAACTTTTCTTTAGAATTATTATATTAAACTTAGGGATGGATGGGAATGGATTTTTAGTTCGGGACGGGACGGGATGGGAATTTTTATTTCCCATCCAATTTCGGGACGGGATCGGGACGGGATTGCTCTTCTCGACGCTATCGGGAAATATTCGTTTTGATTTTTATCTGAGTGTCGTATACAGACAAATTAATGTTAAATATCAACTAGTTCTCCTTCCAACTTGTTCCACTTGTTTTTGTTTAAGTTACAATAAATGTCCTTTTGTTGAAAAAATTCAAATATATAGTTTTGATATTTTAAGGATGCAATAAGATCATGGGAAAGTATAAATTTAATTGTAACAAAATGAATTTAAGTCGAATCACTAAACACACGTAAAGGAAAAATGTTGCCCATGTCTTATTTAATACAAGTTTTGTTTAATGAAATATTAAACGTTTGGTACGAAGAAAGAAAATAAACATTATGTACGGTACCGGTACAAAAAAAAAACAAAAAAAAAATAGATTAAAACAATTAGAAAAATTGTAAAGAAAACAATACTATATTACAATAAATAAGGCCTGCTCAGATAAAAAAGAACAAAAAAACACAAATTGAAATTAGAATGAATATTAACACTCAGAAAAGAAGTTGTTCAACAAGCCAATGCCATTTATAAACCTAAGAAATATTTTGCCATTTTTTTTATATTCATTGATTTTACTGAGACAGTTTCTTCCTTGAAAAATATAAATAAGAAAATTGAACTAAGAAATAATAAACTATTAGACATTATACTTTTATTGTTAATTAAATGAATACATTTAACTATTTTTTGCTACATCATAAAAAAAATAAATAAGGAGTGTATGATGAAAAAAATTATAACAATGTAAATTTAAAGCTATAAACCCTAAAATCTAATAAATATAAGCCATAGCGAAGCCGTGTTTTTCTCGTTAGCGAGATTGTCGGCCGCGATTGCCGTCCTCGTTAGAGAGATCGTCGGCCGCGATCGCCGTCCTCGTTAGAGAGATCGTCGGCCGCGATCGCCGACCTCGTTAGCGAGATCGTCGGCCGCGATCGCCGACCTCGTTAGCGAGATCGTCGGCCGCGATCGCCGACCTCGTTAGCGAGATCGTCGGCCGCGATCGCCGTCCTCGTTAGCGAGATCGTCGGCCGCGATCGCCGTCCTGGTTAGCGAGATCGTCGGCCGCGATCGCCGTCCTCGTTAGCGATATCGTCGGCCGCGATCGCCGTCCTCGTTAGCGAGATCGTCGGCCGCGATCGCCGTCCTCGTTAGCGAGATCGTCGGCCGCAATCGCCGTCCCCGTTAGCGAGATCGTCGGCCGCAATCGCCGTCCTCGTTAGCGAGATCGTCGGCCGCAATCGCCGTCCTCGTTAACGAGATCGTCGGCCGCGATCGCCGGCCGCCGTTCGGCAGTTCCCGTCCCGATAAATTCCCGAGTATAAAAAAATCCCGCCCGATGATCGGGACGAAAATTTCCCGAAAATTTTGCCGAAATTTCGGGACCCGTCCATCCCTAATTAAACTCCAGATTAGTGATAGAGGAGATAATCTATTCAAATGACCAGAATGTAGAGGTAAACTACTCTGTTCTCATTAATTTTTAAATACATATATTTTATAAATCAGAAAGAAAATAAGCATTAGAAACCTCCAGGGTAGACTAAATTATTCATTCAAAGTTTTATTAACCAAGGAAAAAATTACAACACCAAATATAAAGGAAAATAATAATAATAATAATAAAAGGTAATAAATCCAAGCAAGAAAACTTACTAAATTTGAAATTTAAGAAAGAGTTTATGGAAAAATATGGTTTTACGTACAATTAAAGTAAAAATGCAAAAGATGTAAAATTTCTAGGGATGGACGGGTCCCGAAATTTCGGGAAAATTTTCGGGAAATTTTCGTCCCGATCATCGGGCGGGATTTTTTTATACTCGGGAATTTATCGGGACGGGAACTGCCGAACGGCGACCGGCGATCGCGGCCGACGATCTCGCTAACGAGGACGGCGATTGCGGCCGACGATCTCGCAAACGAGGACGGCGATTGCGGCCGACGATCTCGCTAACGAGGACGGCGATCGCGGCCGACAATCTCTCTAACGAGGACGGCGATCGCGGCCGACGATCTCTCTAACGAGGACGGCGATCGCGGCCGACAATCTCACTAACGAGAAAAACACGGCTTAGCTATGGCTTATATTAATTAGATTTTAGGGTTTATAGCTTTAAATTTACATTGTTATAATTTTTTCAGGGTGTCTACTGATATCTCATTTTAGAATTCCAGTATATTTCCAGTATTTCCAGTATATTTTTTTCAAAAATTCCAGTATCACTCGCGAACTATTAATTCGAACATGGAGTAAAAATAATGACAATTTATTCATATAATCAATATTGAAATAGATTTTTGTAAAGAGATAAACCCCTTATGATTATTATTAATAAGTACTTTCCAACAATAACATTTGTATAATATTTTTTTACAATTTTTTGTGAAGGCCTTTAACTCACTCTATAGCCCTCTGTTCCTCCCACTTTGTTTTGGATTTATATAATAAGAAAAATAATCATAAAGAACATTTAACTACAAAAATAATGAAATAGGTTAATACTTAAAAGTAAAAAAAGGAAGAATATGATAAAAAAATTAAGAAAGAAAAATAAATTTTTAGTATAAAATCAAACATTTTCTAGGTTCCATCATTACACAAATGTTTACATTTCTTGATTAACTATTTGAAGAGAACTAAAAGTTTTCTGATTTTGGTTTGCAAACATACTTAAACAGCAAAAATGACTTGTAAAATATTTTAACATTATTATGTACGGATCAAATGACAAAATCTATATACCGGGTGTTCATAAAGTCTTGCCCTGATAAAGAAATCGAATAGCATGAAAACAAATGATGGTAGAATAATGTTTTATTTACAGTTTTAACAAGTGACTTCTTAAATTTTATTTACATATGTTCAAACGCAATAAAATTCTATGTGTCGCCTTGGGTTACCTGTAAATATTCTGTAGACTTTTTCTTTTTTCCCATAGTTTGGTTAACACTTAATGAGTATCAGACTGCACTGCATTTCTTATTCTCTCTTTCAGTGACTCTAAATCAAGAACTGGGATAGAACACACTACGTCTTTGACAAACCCCCACATAAAAAGGCCCAGAGGAGTAAAGTCTGGTGACCGAGGAGGGAATTTATTCGGGCGATCACGCCCAATCCACCGTGACTTCAGTGATGATCGGGCGTCAAGTTCGTTTCTTGTCTCACACACACTGCCCCTGTCACAAAAATATGGATACCACCTCTAGATACTTTTTACATCAAGTGCCGGTGTTCTAAATGTTCGCACAAAAAGTCTTTGGACAGTACCGGTAATGGGAGACTGGGTTTCGTAGAACCAAAGGACACACTGTTACTTCTTGTGGAGGCTAACCATTTCTGATTTGCTTTTGTACAGAAGTTAAAGAAAACTGAATTGTTGTTAAACAGCTAAACAAAAGTGTTACCAACTTAATAATAAATAAAACTAGATTAAATTCTCTTCAAAAGAAGCAATATAAGTTTTGTGTGGCTCTAATGGTTTCTGTACAGCAAAGCTATCAAATCAGGGCAAGACTTTATGAACACCCGGTATTATGCATTTAAAAAAATACGCATTTTAATAAAATTCTAAAATTCCAGTATCTATTTTGAAATTCCAGTATAATTCCAGTATTTCCAGTATGGAAATAAAATTCCAGTATAATTCCAGTATTTCAAGTATTTCCAGTATCAGTAGACACCCTGTTTTTTCATTATACACTCCTTAATTTTTTTTCTGATGTAGCAAAAAATAGTTCAATGTATTCATTTAAATAACAATAAAAGTATAATGTCTAATAGTTTATTATTTATTAGTTCAATTTTCTTATTTATATTCTTCAAGAAAGAAACTGTCTCAGTAAAATCAATTAATAATAAAAAAAAAAAAAATGGCAAAATATTTTTTAGGTTTATAAATGGCATTGGCTTGTTGGAACAACTTCTTTTCTGAGTGTTAATATTCATTCTAATTCAAATTTGTGTTTTTTTGTTCTTTTTTTATCTGAGCAGGCCTTATTTATTGTAATATAGTATTGTTTTATTTACAATTTTTCCAATTGTTTTAATCTCTCTTTTTTTTGTACCGGTACCGTACATAATGTTTATTTTCATTCTTCGTACCAAACGTTTAATATTTCACTAAACAAAACTTGTATTAAATAAGACATGGGCAACATTTTTCCTTTATGTGTGTTTAGTGATTCGACTTAAATTTATTTGGTTACAATAAAATTTATACTTTCCCATGATCTTATTGCATCCTTAAAATATCAAAACTATATATTTGAATTTTTTCAACAAAAGGACATTCATTGTAACTTAAACAAAAACAAGTGGAACAAGTTGGAAGGAGAACTAGTTGATATTTAACATTAATTTGTCTGTATACGACACTCAGATAAAAATCAAAACGAATATTTCCCGATAGCGTCGAGAAGAGCAATCCCGTCCCGATCCCGTCCCGAAATTGGATGGGAAATAAAAATTCCCATCCCGTCCCGTCCCGAACTAAAAATCCGTTCCCGTCCATCCCTAAAAATTTCTAAGTTTTTGTTCTGCTGGCGCTATCTTTTGTTGGGAGTGCCCAATTTTGGATCACAGCGCTTAAAGCAAAAACATTTTTTTGCCCTTTATTTTTTTATTCATTGTGTTAACAAGTATTAAAATCAGCCTTTGCATAACCTCTCCGATGCAATTTAATTTTATAAAACACTGAGTTTGGCATTGAAAATGTGCAACACGTGGAGGTGCGGAGGTAGAAGTTGGTGGACTGTGGTGGGGTTCCACTGTAATCTCACTGTACAATACATTGACACGTACGTGAGCAGTATGTGAGCCACGTGGTGCAGCGGAATGTCCTTGAGGTCGGGAGGAGCCTTGTGCACCGCGGCCTGTAGGCAGCTGACCATGTGGTGGCCGTCGCCTGCGCCCCGCCAGTAGAGCGCAGCACTGGTCTCCAGTAGCCACGCAGACGACGGCTCCTGCTTGCTACTGTCCTGCCGACAAACAGTCCATAGTTAGTCGCTTGTATTACCGTATTTAGATCAAATAAAAATGCTAAAGGAATGGTGATATTAATAAAAATATTTATAAATATATTATAAATAATAAAATAAATGTAATCAAATGTGAGAATACCTGAAACGGACGAGCTTCTATTTTGGTTAAGTTAATCTACTAAATTTAAAAATCAATACACCAATATAATTATTAAATTTTTATTTGACCCTTTTTTATGCCTTTGAGTTAGTGAAAAAATTTTTGTTGTCTTTAACTTGGGAAAAGTATGGTGTCGGATTGGAAAATAATGAGGCCAAATTGAAGTATGGTGGTTTTTTAATCCACTATGATCATTGAGAATAATGAGAATATATCAATCACTCCGTCATGTTTAGTGTTGTCCCTAACTTCACTGTCATTTAAGTTTAATATAATTTTACTGTTACCCTAACTTCACCAGGCTATTCCTTACGTTGAAACAAAGAAATTATATCATCTAATGTTTAGTCCAATCTTGCTTAGTTTTCCATCTGCCTGTCTGTATGTGTTTTTCAATAGATAATCCTTATCCAAGGTATCAAACTAAAACTTCACATGGGGATTTAAGTTTGTCAGCTACATTTTAACTAAAAACTTCAAAATTATATCACTTCCTGTTTCAAAATGGTGGCTATTTACAATTTTTAAATTAAATACAGTATAAATCCAAACTATTCAAGCTAAACAATACTGAGACTAACATGGAAAATACGAAGGTATGAGAAAAGGCTCAAAATTTGCTTTAATGATACCTTCATAGCAAAGGAGAGGTGTGAAGCCAGGTCCGCCAGTCTGACGTTGTCATTCAACAACAGAGACTTCAACACCTGGTGTAACCTGGGCTCCGGGGTGGAGTGACGGAAGCTATCGGGAGTCAGCTCTGGGAGGGGGCTCGGAACACCAGCGCACGCGGGCTCCTCTCTGAAACCATCACAGGCACATTAGCTGGTCCTGCCTCACTCACACCACCAATACTCCTTCCATTATGCTGGTCAAATGTGATACACTGATTCCTTGGCCTTGAAATAGAAAAACTAAATACTTTTAATCTTAATCTGTCATTCAAGTTCTGCCCCCAGAGATTTGAATCTTTCCATGCTGATGCTAATGAAAACTAGAGAGATTAATTTAACAGATTGTTTTAGATGAGGTAGTTCAAGAAGTGAAAAAGAAATGTGGCATCATAACGATTATATTAATGGTACTTTAATGAGGCGATTGAGGGTGGGGAACTACCAACATTCCAACAGGCAAGTTTATTCCAGAGGCAAGTTAGCAAAGTGAATAAGCTAATTATGGTGGCAAGTGAACACAGAGAATCAGCTCAACTTATCAATTGGGGTTGAGAGGAATGTTTTTTGGTTCGGGACGGGAAAGGATGGGAATTTTTATTTCCCGTTAATATTCGGTATGGGATCAGGAGGAGATTTCTGTTCCCGCAGCTATTGGAAAATATTGGTTTACACTTTTATCTGAGTGTTGAACCCATTTTCAAATTTTTACATTTATAAAAACAAGTTTCGGAACCCATCTATCCCTACCATCAATACAAAATTTGACTTATTTACATGGCATGGATAGGTATAACGTTTTTAATTAAATTAGTGCAATTTATTTTATGACTTAGTTATTAATTCTGGTTCGTAGAACTTTATTTTTAACTAATAAAATATCTAGATTACAAATTTTAAATTTCACATATTACTCTTAATGAAATGGAGGGTTCCACTAAATAAAATATTAAAAAACAAAATTTCTGGTATCAATTAAATTTAACTGTCGGGAAGTGTTAAAAGGCTTTAATACTAAAGTTGTTATAGAACTTCAAAAGCTGCTTTTTCTAACAATATATTTACATGTCGCTTTCTAACAATCTTCTAAAATTAAATTAAAATTGTAACCAAGTTTTAAACACACTGATAAAGAGAGATTTTTAAGATTACTTACTTTTTTTTAGGTATTTCTGAGGAGTCCCACTGGCTCAGCTGTATGCAAGTGATTATCAATGTAGCTGGAAAAATTTAATGACGTATTAAAACTGATATGTTGTAATTTTATTTTATTTCTGTGAGAAATACTACTAATTTTGTAAATCTGAATACAGGTTTTGTGTCCCAATTATACAGCAACCAAGACACTTTTTTTAAACAAAAACTATTAACAATTTTTTAATTTAATTATTGCTTAAACTCCCCGAGAAGGCTTACACAATTTGATTCTTATAGAATAGTTGTTGTTTGAAAAGATAGATTAATTTTTCTATAAAGAAGGCCATGAATAATTTTGCAATTTTTAATGAGACAACACATTGCTGTGTTTTAAAATTTTTTCTTCCTTTGCTCCTGTCATGCAGTTTTCATGGGATTATGGGGACAATAAAACCCATCCCAACTCAAAAAAGCGCTTAAAATTATTAATTTATTGAGCTTATCTGGGTAAGAACCCAGAGTACTGACAAAAGCTACTGCAACAAAACTTCAGTTATGTTTAATTTCTGGATATGGCCATAGCATTCCAAAGATACTTTTTTTATCACTTATGTTCTGAAATTACACTCTAATTATTCAATGACTAATTCATAAAAATAGACTTTTTGAATGTCATGAGAAGCTTACTTTACATGATTATAGAGATTCATGTAATTTTACAACCTCGAAATATTTACTACAAAGAACTACGGTAGTCTTAAAGAAAGGCACAAATATGTATTAAATTAAAACCAATATTTACACATTTTTTTATAATTTAGCATACTGTACTTACTTTTTGGTGTTACTGACATCATAAAGTTGATAATAATCATTACTATGAATACCAGATATGAACTGTCCTTTCCACGACAAATATTTGGTTAACTGCCCATGGATGCTGCTTCTTACACTTACAATATTTACGATTATAGCGGTAATTTTGAAATACTTCACATCTTAAGTTAACTATCAGAACGTCGAAATTAGACAGTAACTAGATTGGAGTTTGAATCGTTTCCCATCAAAACGTTATAAAATGCCTCAGGTGTAAAAATTTAATAATAACCTTTAAAAACAACCTAAATGAAAAATATTTTGATATATTACAAACTACAGTTAAGGGTTAAATATTTATAAAATATTACCAATTACATGTGTAGAGGTATTTTTCAGCCAACTCCCCTCCTCTACAATACCGAGTGTTTGTGCTATTGGCAACACCCTCAGCTGAAAAATATAAAAACAAAAATATATAAGTTTAGTTTTATTTTAAAATTAATTTTTAATTTTTTTTAAAGCTAGAGTAGCATCCTCATTATTGAAAATTAATCAAATCTACCATATTAGTTAGGTCTAGTTTTAACAGCCAGGTGGCACAGAAAAAAAATCTGAAATGTTGGAAGGGCGACCAACAAACATTCATCAAATGCAAATTATCACCCGTTCTTTCTGAATAAGTACAGAATAAACAATACATTATTAGATACCTACAAAATAGTGTATACTTTCTTCCTTTATTTTTTAAATTATCGGTAAAAAAAACACAAGATTAATAAATTATAAGATTTTTGTCAAAAATACTGAAAAATTGGGGGAGTTTTTTTACCATAACTGTACTGAAACTGCTCACACAATTTAAGCATTTGGAGTGAATAAGTGCTAGAGCAGGAGAGGAAGGCAGATGCGCTGCCAATCATTCAGTCATATCTTTTACTGAAAATCCATATGTTGAAAAATGTTACTTGCTACTCCCGATTGATAGCTTTACCCCTATTTAATGGCATATTTTTATACATGGCATATCATTTTATACAGCCTTAACCTGATTAAATCTTCCATATGTGTAAGTTAAGTTCCTACCCAGTAGCATACTGATAAATTCTCTTTAGACTACTTCAGGTAAAATCGATGGGAAATTCAGGGGAATGCTGTGGTTGTACTTCACTTAGTACATTGTGGTTGTAACAATTTGTCTTTACCAGAGAAAATCTGCCAGAAAAGCTGGTATCTTTCCCACATGCGCTCAGTCTGCTCACTTGTGCTCGCAAAAGTCAATAGGTCTTTGCGTAGAACACTCAGGCCTAACGCGATGAACTTCATTGATCAATACCAGTTTTGTTACTACGAGAGTCAGAACAGTGATAAATCAGTAATTGTAGTATTGTATTGTGTTTCAATAATGATTACACATTTTTACTATAATATTATTTTAATTTTCTTTATTAAAGTTGTGAGTTGCAGATTTGAGAAATATTGGGAAATCATTGGTAACACACCAACAGATACCGAAAGTTTTTTTTCAGAAGATGCAGCAAAACAATATCAATTAGCTACATACAAATTTTAGCAGTTAAATTTTTAACATTTACCTGTTGACTTCCATCATCATCTGCATTTGGGTTGAGCCAATGGTTGGCATTTGTGCCACAGTCTTCTTCATTAAATTTTGATGATGAGCAATGTTTATCGTGAAATAACATATCTCTGTCAATTTTCCCACTTTTGGTGAGGTCTTCAATGAAACCCACCACCGAGTCTTTCAATTTTATACCAACATAATTCAATGATTGCAGTTTTGGATGTTTGAACAACAAAACACTTGCCAGGTCCTCTTGATCTGTATTAGAATCATTGACTTCTTGGTCTCTTTCTGATTCTTTTGTTTGAGAAAGTGATGGTTCAGCCTGTGTCTGATCCTCTTCTAATGTTTCAACAAAAATTTCAAGAGCTCCATCATCCTCCTCTATTTCATTTTCATGTTCTTCTTTTGTCTGAGTTTCTTCTTCTCGTATTCGGGGTTCAAATGATCCTGATCCTACCAGCCTTCTAGACATCTGCTCGCTGATTTTCTGGGCCTGCAAAAAATGTAATTGAAACAAAATTTAATGAACTTTAGAGAAAAATTAATTTTTTTTTAAAGACTTTCTTATGAACGACGGTAAGTTGTTCATTAACTGTAAAAGTCTTTCTGACCGTAATGATTAGACTTGGATTCAAAATTAAGTGGAATCATTATATTAAAAGACACTGCTTTTAAATAGGGGCACCTCTAATAGCATAACAGAATATGAAGCAAAACATGTTTTGTTCCAAAGCCTACGTATAGTTTGGTAACTATAAAAATTTAGGCTATATCAAAAAGATTTAAAATTTTTTAGATTACTGAAAATTGTAACATACTTTTCACAAATAAACATTAGTTATTGATGTTCTGAATTTTCCAGCAAAATTTTATTTTACAGTGTAAGCTCTTTACACCACCTTGCTTTAACAGCCTGTTAGTTTAACTCTCTTTCTAGGAAAGATATACGTTCACATGCAGTTGATTTTATTATAATGAGTAGAAAATCAATGCTTATGTTATAAAAAGTTAAAAAGTCTTTCTAAAAACGATTAATATTCAAAAAGTGGTCATTGTATATGAGGTTTTTATGGATTTTTGGTAAATGACATTTTGGAAATAGACAAGACACTTTCAAATACCCAAAGTATTGGGACTGTTACATTCAAATAGAGAGGTTTACCACATTTTATGCCCATTCTGGGGCCATTTATCTCAGTGTCTGCTCTGATGAGGGGCAGTTAATATATCTTATAATGTATTAAATGAGGGTATATTAAATGTAGGTTAATATATTGCATATGTAGAAATGTATATTATAGTAAATGATGGATATTTTAAATGTATTAATGATTAACCATTCCAGTCACTGAAATCTCCATACACAGTGGATTATAAAGACAAATTAATGATATTATTTTAATGTGTTGCAACAAAAACACACACTTGTTATTAAAAGTACAAAATTACGTAAAACAATCCATTTTCAATTAATGATGATAGATTCCCATCTTATAAATATTCAAAAGGACAAAACATTTGTTGGTCATGAGCAAGACATGTGATAATCCGAGTTAAGATCCGAGTGCCATGCTACAGTACCTGAGACTCCACATTCTTGAGCAGCATCTGTAGTGAGAGAGTAATGTCTATTTGCAGGTGATGAGCCAACAGTTTGCTGTCGCAGCTCAGCACGGTGCTACCATCTCTCTGAATCTGAGGCAAGCACTTGTCCCCTATCAAATACACAGGGTTTTTATTTTTCTAATATTTTACAATTGTAATGTTAGACAATTGTAAAAGTGACCATGCTGATTTTACATTCAACCCTTCCTCTAGGTACTTCTATTTTTATAGAAAGATATGCATTGTCACCGAGTCGCAGGAGTTACATATATGTAACAGGAGGACATATATGTACCTCATGCGGCTCTTTCCAGGAACCGACAAGACCTCATCACATTCTTTAAAATCACCCCCTCCCCGCACACCCCTTCTATCCAGTGGAAGCCTGAGAGTTGCGTAGAACAGATTCTACTACCATGTGCCTTCGCTTGCGCTACTAGGTTCCCGGGGTGTGTCACCTATAGTGTTTTTGTTTTTGTATAATTTTTTTTATTGCATTAATTGATTATACACGGTACAGTACACTCTCGTTCATCGGACTCGGCGACATCGGAACTCCGCTTCATCGGAACTGAAAATCTGGACATTATTAATTTTTTTTCTTACGAAATAAATAATTTTTCCGTTTTAGCGCCTTCAATTTTTATTCGTTCTATCCGCACAACAGTGAAGTATTACATTTTGCATCAAAAGTCATCAGGCGTTTTCCGTAATCTGTACCCATCGATGTGATTTACGAGGCCGTGGAGGGGGCAGGAAGTGAACAATACATCCGCTTTGACCGCTTCTCAAACTGTCATTCAGTCTGTCTCGCGTCGCGACTGCACCTGTGTTACGTGGAAGTCAGTTGACTGCTGGAATATGAGAATAAAGATTTTCGATCTTTATTTCCTGCGTTGTTTTTATTCCTATAGGTTCATTGTTACCATGTTCAAAGTTTGAGTGCCTTATTTTCATCAAATCTCTTGTGTTATCTTAAAAACAAGAGTGAATACAATCATAATAGGTCACCGTACGGGCGGAAATGATGACTCACGACGGACTCCGCTTCATCGGAATTTTTTGACATCCGAACCGGCCGTCCGCCACATTAGTTCCGATGAACGAGAGTGTACTGTATTTACACAAATTTGCAATAATACATGTTTGAAACATTACACTGTTTGCCTAATATTTCAATACCTAGAAACTAGAAATAAACTCTTTATTTACCTCTCATGCTTTTAAATTAAAGGTAAAAAGTTATGAATCATAAATCAGTGATGAATCTCTGAATCTTTTTAAGTCACACATTATAAATAGAAAAATAGAATTATAAAAAGTAACATTGTCTGCCAGAAAAATATTGTTATTTGTATTTGTCAATTTCAAATGTCCTCGAAAATCTTACAGGAAATTGTCAAGCATCTGTCCCCTTAGTTGAATAAATAATGTGAAAAGTAAGAACCCTGATGTTTTATAAATATAATTTGAAATTTGACAGCTACAAAGAGAGTTTAAATAATTTCCATGGAGATGAATCTTGCACAAAATTTTTTGCAAAAAATTTATACTGCTAAACCAAACAATGAGCTGATGTTTATATTTACTCTCACACAAACTCTGGTTCACCATAATTGGTCTTACAATTATCAATTTACTCCTTTCCATTCAGAGTAAAATCTCAAGATTGCTGCATTAAACAACGAGTCAACTATACTGATGGAGTATCTAGACTAACTAAACTAATGGGGGCAGATTTGGGGTGAGTATTCTATAATTGTAATGCTAATATGATAAGATTCAGCCTTAGGGGCCGACGCTCCATATGTGCTACAACATGAAATTCAGGATATGTTACGAATATTCTTAAAAAGTTCAACTGCTTTACTTTTTATAATGCAAACACCTCAACAACAATTAGGCCTTAAAACCCCTGGTGATTGTGAGATATTGATGACCTAACTTTCATTTGTTTTTTTGTTTAATAAAAAGTCAAAAGTCAAAAGTCAAAAATATCTTTATTATACAATTCTTCAAGAATTACAATAGTGTCAAGTGGTTTGTTTTAAAATTGGTTGATTGTTGGTTTACAGTAGGTCTTCTCTCCTCTCAAGAAATTCATCCAGGGTGTAGAAAGGTCTTGCCGTCAGCCATATCTTCAACTCCGTCTTGAGGTTGTTCCCAGTAAGGTCTCTCATGGATGCAGGTAGGTGGTTTCGTAGCTTGCAGCCGCTGTATGATGGTTTTTTCTCTGCAAGAGTCGTACGGTGGACTGGCAAGTTGAACCTTGAACCGTGACGGGTGTTGTATGAATGGAAGTCTCTGTTCCTTGGTGGTTGTATTTTGTCCACATGCAGGATACTTTCTGTAGTATTGTACAGAGATACAACTGTCATCATTTCGAGGTTCTGAAATGCCTGTCTGCAGGTTTGGCGTGGTGCAAGGTTGGCGAGGATTCTGACAGCTTTCTTCTGCAGGAGGAGGATCCGGTTCATGTTTTGTGATGATGTTCCTCCCCACACTAGTAGACCATAGCGGATGTGGGATTCTACTAGTGAGAAATAGGCAGTTTTAGCTGCTGCTAGTCCTGCAATCCACTTCACTCTTCGAACAACATAAATACTTGTGCTGATTTTTTTGCACAACGCATTTATGTGTTCGGTCCAGGTCAACTTGCAATCAAGCGTAATGCCGAGGAATTTGGTCTGAGTTGCTTCTGTGAGATCTGCTGCATTTTTTACTATGTCTTTCTTTGTTGAAAAGTGCATCTGGGTTGTCTTGGATGGATTAATGGCCAGATCATTTTTCCCACAATATTCTATTGCAATATTCATGGCCCTTTTTAAGCTTAGTGAATGTTCATCTGTAGTATTGTTGCTGATTAAAAGGGTAGTGTCGTCTGCATACATTACTGTGGTTGTGTTTTGAGTCAGCATTTCATTTGGGAAATCGTTTGTTAGTAAAATGAAGAGTATTGGGCCCAAGACAGATCCCTGAGGTACTCCTCTTGTCAGTGGTTGAGCTTTGGAGCGATAAGTGTGTACCTGGTTTTGTATTGAGTGTTGTAGCTCAACAACTTGTGTGCGGCCTTCAAGATAACTTTTAAACCATTTATTAGCCAAGCCAGTCACTCCCAGGCTCTCCAGCTTGCTACACAGCAGTTTATGTCCGAGGCAGTCGAACGCTTTGCTATAGTCCAAGAGTATAGCAGAAACAAACTGTTCATTATCAATTTGTTCAATAACAAATTCAATTAAGTCTGTTAGAGCCGTGGTAGTAGATTTAGTTTTTAGGAAGCCATGTTGTTTTCCAGTTAGCAAGCCATGTTGTGTTAGGTGTTTCATAAGTCTGGCAAGAACGATTTTTTCTATGATTTTGGAAAAGGTGGAGACTAGTAATTGGTCTGTAATTTTGGAGCTCTGTAGTTGAACCTTTTTTGTGTTTAGGGTATACTTTGCTAGTTTTCAGTGTTGAGGGGAATTCACCCTTTTCAAGTGATTTATTTATTATGCTGACTAAAGGAGCAATGAGTTCGTCCATGCAGTGTTTTACCATTTTGGATGAGAATTCATCAATACCAGCAGAAGATTTTGGCTTTAAACTGTTTATGATATTTTCAACTTCCTTAGCATTTGTTGGAGTTAGAACTAGAGTTTCTGGGCATAATATTTCTGGGGAATTAGTGTGTTCTATTTTGTCTTTAGTATCTTTGTTCAGCATCAGAGTTGTATCTGCAATTTTGGAGAAAAAAATGTTCAAGTGTTCAGCTATCAAAACTGGGTCGCAAACTATTTTTCCATCTATTTTCATTTTCATTTCTGGAGCTTTTTCCTGTTTAGCTCTTCTGCCAGTGTTGATTACTTGCCAGAGTGCTTTTGGTTTGTTATCAGATTGTTCAATGAAGTTGTGAGTTGATAACTGCCTAAGGTTCCTTAAGTGTAGGTCATAGCTTCTTTTTTTGTCCACCATGTCTATTTTATCATCAATTTTCCCAGACATCTCAAACTTGTAAAGGGCTGTTAGGTATACACTCTTCAGTGTACGAGATTTTTCATCGTAAAACCTTTTTTGTTTCTTTTTGTTTTTATTTTTTACTTTCCTCAGTGGGCAAGTTGTGTCTAAGGCCAACTTGAGCAGGTGATTGAAACTATCGAATGCGATGTCGGTGTCAAAGGCTTCATGTATTGTTTTCCAGTTTTGTTCTGAGAGGAAGTATTTCAGGTTTTGTAGGTTTTGGTTACTTATTGTTCTCCTTGTAGTGGTTTGAGGTTTCCTGGTTTCATGCATTAAATTTAATTTACAAAATTGTGCTGTGTGGTCGGACAGGCCTGTTTGTATTACATAAGCTTCTATATCCTGTTCTGGTACGTTGTGGCATACACAGTCGATTGAGGTAGCTGTGTTGTAAGTTATTCTAGTGGCTGGTAACGGATATCTTGTGATGGCATGAGTGTCTAGTTCTTCCTCTAGTAGTTCATTTTTATGGTTTCTTTCTAGTCTGTCAATATTTATGTCCCCAACAATCAAGGTCGTTATTTTATAGGCTTCGTGGATCTCAAGTATATCTGACATAATTTCAATAGCTGGCTTCACGTTCTCACCTGGGGGTCGGTATATTCCTAGAATTTGAAGATCTTGCTTTTTGGTTTTGAGTTTCACCATTGCAGCTTCGCACACAGATTCTTGACTAACGGTGGAGATGTCGATTGGTTGGATGGAGTTTACATATTCTTCCTTTGAGTAGAGTGCCACACCCCCAAGTTTGTGCATTTCTCGACTGAAGTCTGCTATTAAGACATACCCAGGTATCTTGGTGGCTTCAAGTTCTTTATTGCAGAGGCCATGCTCTGTCAGTATAAGTATACTTGGGTTAGTCTCCTCAAGTAGATGATTTAGCCTTTCTACTTTTTTGGTTAGTTCTCTTATATTTTGATGGAGGATCGTTATGTGATTTTCTCTTTCTCTGTGTATTACAGTTGCTGGTTTTTTGATGGACTCTCTTCTAAAAAATTCAGATTCTCTTCCGATAAAAAATGTGTCTGTTCAGCTTGGTGTACTTCTGCTTGAATTTGAATCTGCTGTCCAGATTCCTGTGGAGATGTTTGGGGTGAGAGACAATGAGCGTTTGATACTGTGGTGGCTTGCTGTGTATCTGGCTGTGCTTTCATTGGACGAGCTGGTGTAGGATTAGAAAGATGTGCAGTTGACTGAGTTTGCTCTTTGCTCATAATCTCGAGGTAAAAACCAATATTCATTGTAAAGAAATCATCTATGCTTTGATTTTTAGGCTTCAATCTTGCATGCATAGGTGGTTTCAAAATTTTCACTTGTGTTTCATTTAATTGATGTAGTGTTTCTGGGTGGTCTTGAAGTTTGGATGACAGTTTTTTGGTCTGGGTTTGACTGTTTCCCTCCGTGGTATTTGATGTCAAATATGAACCATTTGTAGTCATCTTTATTTCTGAGTGGTCCTGTGTTTTGGGTGACAGTTTTTTGGTCTGGGTTTGGCTGGTTCCCTCCGTCATATTTGATGTCAGAAATGAATTATCTGTAGTCGTGTTTAATTCCTGGTCATAAGGTGTGATTGACAGTTTTTTTTGTATTGGTTTGAATGATTCCCACCGACATTATGTTTTCATCAGGTATTTTAGAGGTCAATTCTGATGTTTGGGATGTCTTTAGAGCTTTATTTTTGGCTACTTGTAGTGAGATGCTGAAAACGTTTTTCTTGTTGTCTTCTTTCCTACTTTTTTTTGTTGAAGGATGTGGTTTGGGGAGAGACTTTCGTCTAGTGTTAGTATGGGGTGTCTGCTGATCAAAAGGGGCAGAGTGTTTCAGCTCGCAAGATGTATGTAGGTCTTCTTTAATTTGATTTATCACCTGTTCCATTTGGTCTTGGCGACTATTCATTTGAGCCAGTTTGATGTGTATGTAAGTGGAGTGATTTTGTAGGTCTACATTATCACAAAGGGTTTGTGTTTCTGAATTTTTCTGCATTTTAGGTGTTTCTTCAGGTGTCTTTCTATTCTCACTTTCCATCTGCCTGATTATTTTTTGTAATCTTACAATTTCTGTTTTATATTTACTTATAGTGTTTTCTATAAGTAAATATAAATAATCACATGGCCACCCATTCTTTGATTTACGTGACCAATATTTATATCACAAAAAGTACAAAAAATTGACATACTTGGCTATTATTAAAAAATATATAAGGAATAATTGCGGTTGTGAAAACTATGGATATTCGAAAAAAGTTTTTTTATTCTATATATAAAAAAAAGAAAATGATTATTATTATTTCAGGTTTTACAACTTAGGCCTACATGCTAATTTTCTGAAAACTATTAGGAAATGTTTCTTACTACAATGCATTTTTTTATTCTACTCATTTCTTACCCTATCTTCATTAAGTTACATTTCTTCATTATCTTACAGTATTTTCTAGGGTCTACAGTGCACCGAAATTCAGTACAGGTACGGTACAAGTCAAAATACCGTCATTGGTTCGGTACGGTTAAAGCGATCAGTACAAATCCGGTTCGGTACAGATTACAAATGTCAAAAATATTAATGTGTCTAGTACTTATATTTGACTTAAGAAAAACGGAATTGATTAATATTTTGTCGTTATCTCTTTGTTTTTTTGGATTAACGCATAAAAAGAATGGCTTGAGATCATCGCTCAACAACAAGATTATAAGTTAACTAACGATGTAGCATTCACCGGCTTCCGAGTCCACGGATAGAAATACAATTTACAATTTGCGGTCCAACACAATTATGTTTTTTGTTGGCAACAGCGCTCATAGCGGCTGATCAAGTACATTAGCTCTTATTCAATCACACCTACAACAAACTACAGTGATATGCCCGCCGACAGAGACGCTAGCGTCAGTAGGACAGTTGTTTGATAAGAAGTGACGAGAACTGTATCGACTGCCGATTGAAAAGATATGACCTAACCACTAAAGTGACCCGGATTAGCTGAATGCATTCAGGAAATATACACAATAGCTTTGCGCAAAGAGTAAGACCATCCAAAAGCTGTTTGTTCATATGAATTTATATCGATCAGAGAAAACTAGAAACATTCTAAATGTTTCAATTTCTTTAGTCAACACCAGATTGGCTTTTAAAATATGGGCAATGTTTTCGAAATAAGTAAATTTTACGTCGTTATATATGTTCCTTCCAGAGGCTTAGATGTGTATAAACTTACTCTGTGGCGTTGAATTTCTCATTGTACTTTACCTACTGTTGTTGGATTGGTTATTACGCTTGCTCTGTCTCTTGTCGGGCCTACTAGCCTACTAATACATCAGCGTCTTTGTTTAGTAATAGTTGCCCTGGTAGTTTCATGAAATAAATTTAGGATTTGAATTTAACCAAAAGTGAAGCACAAATAATTTAGTTGTAAATAAAAAAATAATTACAGTAAACTTCCTCTAATCCGGCACGTTAGGGACTTGACATGAGCCGGATTACAAAATATGCCGGATTACAGGATGAATATCAGGAAAAAAATAAATCAAACAAAAAGACTATAAAACACGTATTTTGTTACTAAAACAGCTTTTAAAGAATGAAAACTATTGTATAACGTGCCTATTCTACGGTAATGAAAAATACAGTACATGATTATGAAACTCAAAAGAGTACAGTAGACGCCCGATTATCGAGGTACAGTAATTGGGACCGAGGCCACCTTGGACACGGAGAAAACTCGGATACAGTAATACGGAGGTAATGTACTATAGTGTAACTAATAGAATCATTTATGGTTTAGAGAATATTTTTGTTGACTTTTGTTGTCATTTAATAAATGTACAAACAGCGTCACAAAGAGACGCACACAAGCAGACTGAACACGAATAAGAAATATAAACAAAGCTACAGTGACACCAGGCATATTCCGAGATTACACGATGTCACCCGATGTCGGCCGAAGACGACTCGTCTTCCCAGCACGCATTCCAACCCAATACAGAATACGCCACAGTCTTATGTTATTGGGAGACAGTCGCGACACTCGTATCGAAGCTCCATGTTTAGTGCTGTCCGCGGGGTAGTTAGGGCTTTAAGCGGATAGAACCGGCGTGACTGGAGTCCCCGGTCGTTCTCGTTACGGGCGGGAACTTTAAATGTAACTCCAGTGAGCAGCAACCAATTTGGAAATACATTTCGGCCGTTACCATTCGATTGGGATTTAATTTGACGATTTTTATTGTTATCAGCATTGTATAATCAATGGCATTATTGTCAGCTGTGTTCGTGTTGCGCTGATGGCTGCAATCACCTGCGATTGTGTTGTCAACTTGGACGCCAACTACTAGGAGCACTAGTAAATCCACACTAGCGCTCCAAGCCATCGTTCCTTGCGTAACTGGAGTCCCCGGGTGGTTCAGGTGGACAACCACAAGTGACAGAGTGTCATGACTGTCTCCCAATAACCTATATTAGACTGTGGAATACTCTTTGTACGACACAGCATTGCTTCGATCGCGGCGACTTTCGATCTCAAACAAACTCGATCGCTCATTTGGTATTTTTATTTCTGTAAATATAATTGTTCTTAAAGTCGTTCCGGATTATCAAGCGTGACAGACCATGGGATGCCAGATTATTGGAAGTTTACTGTTATCATGAGTGATTCTAACACTGGAGATACTGCTCCAATGATGGCATCTGCCCTGCCAGTTCTACAATAGGCCTAGCCTACTGCGGCTACGAACGCCAGCAAAAAATAGTTTTTGAGTTCAGCTGTTTGTTCTTTTATATATATAGGCGACGAATTGAAAAAGACTGATACAGCATGTAGGCTACAGGCTTTCTTTTGAAAATCTATATTTATTAGGGGTGTGCGAGTACTCGAGTGGTCGAATAGTTGTGGTCGAATACTAGCACTATTCGTCTCGGCTCGAGGTTATGCCAAACTATTCGAGTGGTCGAGCTGAAAATGATTACAGAAGCAACAATAAAAGAAAGAAAAAAAAAGAGTTAAGAAGAAAACTCTGTACTAACAATTATTTGATTTATTAATTAATGGAAAAAAGCAGAGAAACACGGCAATTTATAATTGAGCTGTGTGATCGCAAACAGGGTTAGGGAGGTAAGACGATGGCAGGTGCGGGGCCGGGGTTTGTTTACGACGCAATAGGACCGCGGTAATGACCTTGACTGGTAGAGTCAACACACGCACACACTCTTACATGCACCCACACACACACTCTCACACACCCTCGCCCGGCGAGAATATGCTAAAAATATAAACCAAGAAAGGTCCTATTCGTTTCCACTTCATTGTGTAATTATCGTTCTGATTCGTGTGCTGTTCAGTGACCCTTAGTAATTTTGGGTTATATTATGCAAAACAACACATTTCAAAATGCATTTTATTTGCATTTCAAGAAATGTTTGATAAAGTGACATTAACACTTTATTTGACAAATTTATCAGACTAATTTAGTAACTAAACATTTAAAACAATTTATAGTTCTTAAATTTTTACCAGTTAGACAAAAAGATGAACAATAACTTGTTTTTGTTTGCGTGCTCTTATCTTGAATAAATTATCCCAAGCGACCCTCCCCCTCACCCAGCGCCGGACCCTCTCTCCCCTTCACCTTACCCACCCATCCCAGCTGCCAGATGCCAAACAATAGAACACCTGACTTTGGTTTTTTGTCCACGTTGGACCCTTTTATTGTCTTCCTTGTTCACTCAATTAGAAGATCTGTTTACCGTGGTTTTTGGTTATCCGCGGGATCCTTCAACAAGTCATTACCCCGGTTAATCGAGAGGTTGACTGTGTTTTACTTTTTTAATTTAATGGCCAAAAAATGGCCTTTTGGGAAGATAAAAGATAGTATTTTTGACAGGAAAAATTATCATAATTTTTTTTTTTTTTTTTTTTTTTGCTGTCTGGGCTCGGCTCGGCTTGAAACTTGAATATTTCATTACCAGCTCGGCTCGGCTTGGCTCGACCAGAAAAATCACTATTCGCACACCCCTAATATTTATGTATGCAAGTTTTTATCAGCCAAAAATAAATCTATGTTTTCAATCATTGCTGTAATGCTACTACTCACGTCATGTTAATTTTTACTACTTAGCATTTAACTGATATCACCAGTAAACATGCACAGGTGTGAAGTACAAGTACTTAAACTTAAGTGCTTATGATATCTTTCCTATAAAAGTTGTAACCTAGCAAAATATGGTAAATGAGGTAATTAGATATTTGAAGTGTTACCCATCGATATTGATACCGATAGGCCTCTACTGATAAAGCTTACCGTACCGTACAAAAATTGTACTGTACCGATTGAAAATTGTTGTCTTGCAGAACCCTAGTATTTTCTACAGTACTACAAAAAATTTATAAAAAACAAACTAAATAAATATTCATATAAGGTAAATAGGCTCTGTTGAAGGTGGGGGGTTACCTCTATGACTGAGCAGCGTGGAGAGAGGCTGGTCGTGGAATCCCTGCAGTTTGACTTCCAATGGGGCCTGCTGGTACATGAGTTGCTCCTGGTGTTTGAGCCATTGCTCCTGTAGACCGTGGTACTCATGTAGCTGACTTAGAATGTCTTGCAGTGACCTGGACACAGCACAAAAACAATCAGTTTGACTTCCAATGGGGCCTGCTGGTACATGAGTTGCTCCTGGTGTTCGAGCCATTGCTCCTGTAGACCGTGGTACTCATGTAGCTGACTTAGAATGTCTTGCAGTGACCTGGACACAGCACAAAAACAATTAGTTTGACTTCCAATGGGGGCCTGCTGGTACATGAGTTGCTCCTGGTGTTTGAGCCATTGCTCCTGTAGACCGTGGTACTCATGTAGCTGACTTAGAATGTCTTGCAGTGACCTGGACACAGCACAAACACAATCAGTTTGACTACCAATGGGGGCCTGCTGGTTCATGAGTTGCTCCTGGTGTTTGAGCCATTGCTCCTGTAGACCGTGGTACTCATGTAGCTGACTTAGAATGTCTTGCAGTGACCTGGACACAGCACAAAAACAATCAGTTTGACTTCCAATGGGGCCTGCTGGTACATGAGTTGCTCCTGGTGTTTGAGCCATTGCTCCTGTAGACCGTGGTACTCATGTAGCTGACTTAGAATGTCTTGCAGTGACCTGGACACAGCACAAAAACAATCAGTTTGACTTCCAATGGGGCCTGCTGGTACATGAGTTGCTCCTGTTGTTTGAGCCATTGCTCCTGTAGACCATGGTACTCATGTAGCTGACTTAGAATGTCTTGCAGTGACCTGGACACAGCACAAAAACAATCAGTTTGACTTCCAATGGGGCCTGCTGGTACATGAGTTGCTCCTGGTGTTTGAGCCATTACTTCTGTAGACTGTGGTACTCATGTAGCTGACTCAGAATGTCTTGCAGTGACCTGGACACAGCACAACAACTATCAGTTTGACCTCCAACGGGGCCTGCTGGTACATGAGTAGCTCCTGTTGTTTGAGCCATTGCTTCTGTGGACTGTGGTACTCATGTAGCTAACTCAGAAGGTCTTGAAGTGACCTGGACTAGCGCAAAAAAAAATAACTATCCGCACACCTCTAAAATTTATTACTAACTTTTTTATAAATTGATTTAGTAGAATGGAGTAAAACAAGTCAAAGTTAGTATGTAGCATACTGTATAAGTATCATTAACTGTAGTTTTTAGTTTTATATTGATTGATTCCACTTCTTTGTAGCTTGTCGGGCCTGATTAGGTTTCTGAATTACTTAAAAAAAATACTCTCGAAAATACTTGAAACTCGAAAAAATAGCTAACTACTCGACTTGACTTGACTCGAATGAATAAAATCACTACTCGCACGCCCCTACAAAATAATGAACTAATTTTTTCAACCAAAATTTGTTCAACTTTGATTATACTTCTATAAATTTGTTAATATTTTTTAAAAAATGAGCCATAATTTTTTTTTTTTTTTTGGTCGGACAATTAATTCAGAATATAGGAGATAAGGTAACTGTACTGTTCTTATCAGTGACCGTCAGCCCCGGTCGGCCCCCTCCTCCCCGCACAGCACAGCACAAAAAGATATAATGAAAAAAAAATGAATTTCGTTGTTCCAAAGTCAAATAAAAGTATTAGATACCTCAATATTTTTACATTATTTGTAATCTGAACTGAACCGGATTCGTACCGATGTCTTTAACTGTACCGAACTGATGACGGTAATTCGTCTTGAAACCGAATTTTTGGTGCACCGCAGACCCCTAAACGTAACTATATACATTATAATTATGCACACACAGAGTTTAGCGCAGTGACAGTTGACTGAAGCAACTGGCTTGCGGCGGGACGGTTGCCATTTAGCAGGGTGTAGAATTGGTTTGTGACCTTGAACACAGCCCTCCCCCTTCCAAAACCATTCCCCTACTCCTTGTTACACACAATTCCCCCATCGCTCACCCTCCAATAAAGAGCGTAGTGTATTGATAGACGTATACGATGTTTTTTTTTTTTTTTTTTTTTTTTGCTAGATGAAAATCCCAATTATGGACGAAACAGTAAATGAAGTGGTAACTTAAGGTTTGTGCATATTGTGAGAGACTGCATTTAAATGAACATTTTTCATAGATTATATTAATGTTTCATACATGGTAAAGAGGTTCAGTTTAATAAAATAATAGTTTAATTAATTAGGATGTCCTTCACAAAGGCACATGGGGGAGTCATAAAAAGCTTTTGTTATGAAGAATAATTTACTACCTATAGTGTTAGTTTTTTGCTCTAATACTACAAAGTTCAAGTGTGACATGACTCATCTCTAAATTTTCATTTCAGTGAGATCCATACCTTAAGATTAGAAATATCACAAATATTGAAAATTAATATTATCTATTCTTATCTTGGCAGTAACAAGACAATATTGAGAATTTATCTTATCACAGTAAACATTTCAAAAATAAAAAACTAACTACTAACGAATCATGTGATCTTTTTCAAGTGGCCTACAGAGTGCAAATGTCGTAGCATTAGATCACTCTTGGGAAAGAGATTACACAAGAATGAGCGATCCTACTTGGCTTTTTTAGTTTGTGAAAATTAGAATATCTTGCGATAGGAGTGCATGGCAAAAAGCATCTTGATAACAACTTTTGGAAATTAGTTTAATGTTACTGATATATTATTTATTTCGTTACCAATATTTTGTTGCCAAACCATAGGATACATATGAAAAATAAATAAAACCAAGAGGAGTTCCAGGGAATCCAAAATTAGTTAGGCTTGGATTTCGACGTCCTCTACATTACACACCATCATAATTTTCCGACAAAAAAAGATACCCCATCATTTGCCATCATCAGAACAGACCATTTTCACCATGACTGAGGAAACGACATGCCCAGACAGAAATCTCAACTCTAATTGTGACTGCTAATGAAAGTAACTTTGCTGAGTATCAAAGGTTTGTTTCCTCACTCAAAAATTAATTATGATTTAACATCTCATGTCCATGAGCTTTCAAGCTATCACGTTTTAAATTTCAACATTACATGTTATTTTCAAATCTTCTATAGCCAGGAGGCGGGATTGGCCTACCAAAATAATTACCTTCCCTCTAAACCACTCCCAGCGGGTAATTTTCATGTAAATGATCCGTTCGTTAGTGTATTCATTGTGTTCGGTGTTACACAGTATTACAGTTTAAAATGGATTCAGTACATCAATGGGCCATTGAAAGCTGAAGTAAAAGAACAACTATAATAAACTTTGAACTGAACTAATCGATACATTGTAAAACTTGTTTATGTGCTACAGACATTACCAAGATTCAAATTTAAAACAATTTAAAATTTTGAAGTGCTCAAGTTTTACTGTATCTTAAACATTCTGACCTTGTAGGCGGCTTTGGCAGCAAAACAACAAATGAACCTAGCTTATGTCTACGCTCTCACCTTGAACAGAACAATAACGTAGATTTAAATTAATGTGTGGTAAATAAAATTGAACCACTATTATTTTAGTATTCAGCCATAAGTCAGATATATAATTATTTGTGTTGGATAATATTAGAAACTATAACTTCAACAAAGCATATCAATCACCATAACACAGAGAGCCAGGCCACCAGTCTAGGAAACTTTGACAGATCACACCCATGCATTTTTTACTACTAGTATTTTCAATTTTTTTTTAGTCTAAAATGATATTATTATACTATTTTATTTTTTTAGGTGGGCCAAACTGGTTTTAAATGAAAATATTATACAAATAATACCCACGTCGCAGAATACCTGCCTACTCCGCGAATTTCCAAAGGAATTAGATAAGATTTTTTATTTTCCCCATAAACACCAAAGGAATGAGTAAGTAGGTTTACTGCCATGGGATGTAAACATTAAAAAGGGTTAGTTGTGAGGAAATATAATCGTTAGGTTAGATAAAAATCAAATTGTAGCAATATTCGGCCTTCTTTAATTTTCCCCATATCCCATGGGGGTAAGTATGGTTTGCCGGCATGTGGGCGTTATAAATAAATTTTAACAAGTTATATCAATAAATAAGCGAGATACATGGTTTTGTTGATTTTCCATAAGATTAACATGGGAAAGCTTTTTGTGGTTTTACTCCGTAATCTGTTAAGCTAAGTTAAAAATTAAAAATACTTACTGGTTTTTTTTAAGCTCTTATACATTTCAGTTAAAGTTCTTGAATTTTGAAAATTAAGGTCAAGACCCCATAAAACCTTGTTTCCATAACCCAATCATGCTGGTCCGTGAACTCATGAAAATAGACCTGGTCTTCCAAATTTCATCAAAATCGGAGGTCCCCTTCAAAAGTTATCGGTACCACAGCACACATATATGTAGATAGATATAAAAATGAACGAAAGGGGTTTTTTCTTCTGGGACTTCAAAATGAAAATGTAACATGGTCCCAGACTTATATCCCGTTCAAAATAAATGTGCGGTCGAAACCCAGATTTCAATTCCCCCATTTTTCCCGTTCCTCCCGCTGCCAATAATCCAACCAATCAGAATCACTGAGAATTACTACAGCTGTTTAATATCTCATGTCACTTTAAGCCAATGTTTTGCTTTTTCGTAAATAAATATTCCAATTTTGACGTTTCAGGTGTAACAAGGTGCGCTTCCAGTGGCAAGTAAGGGAAGTAACACGATCATCAGCGCTATTTTCTACTCTGAATTTTAAGTGTGAAATTAAAATAACATGTGATTTGGAAGAAAATCGGGGAATTCAGGAAGGTATTGAGGGAATATTCCTTGTGGTGGGAAATAAAATTCTGTCTTTCGACCGCACATTTATTTTGAACGGGGTATAGGTGTTACCATTGACTATATACACTAACGTGAGTAGACTTCTCATAGCATAGGCGTGTGTGATACCTATTGACGGTGATACGATTTCGTGCGGCGTACATGGAAGTACACATAACATATGATGGATAAATCAGTATTACCACTCTTCTCAACCATGAATGAAACATTTTATGACTGAAAGTTATGTTTATGTTTTGGTAAAGTGTTTTTAAAGCACTGTAAATTCAGATGAAAAATAACAACAACGATAGCAGCGACTCTGGCTCACGTACACTGAACTTCCAAATTTTTGCCTCAAACAAAATGCATTGGATGAGAGGTCTATTCAAGTTAGTGTACATAGTCAATGGTGTTACCATGGCTACTACCGTAATAGCGTATTCCCTATAGGGAAATATGCTAATAACAGGAAAATTATTTTCAGCCTTTGTTTGGTGTCAATGATCTTGCAAATAAAAATAAGAATTGTGGCCTTCTACAATAATAAATCAGATGATAAATTAAAATTAAAATTTAGAGCATGTAGACATTATAGCGTTGCATCACCTATAAGCCACCGTGCGTTCTTATTATAGGTGTTTTAAATTTTAGGAGAACAAATGGTTGTGTACACATGCAACACACGAGCATGTAGGCATATTTTAGGTTATTGCATGTGTACACAACCATTTGTTCTCCTATAATTTAAAACACTCATTGGAACACACGGTGGCTAAGAAGTGATGCAACGCTATCATGTCTACATGCTCTTATACCTTTATGAAGCTGGACAAAGAGATTGTGAGAATAACATGCAAGTGCCCAGCTTAACTCAATAGAAAGGCCTAACCCTCCAGTTTTTTTAAAGATTTTATAAAAGATATTTATCTATTCATAAAGAAAATATGAAAATTAGGGATGGGTCAGTTGTTTAAGTCAATTGTCGGTTTTATCGGTTTTTGAAGATAAAACCAATAATCAAAAATTGATAACAAATGTCAATTTTTGTTTTTTTGTTTTTTTTACTAAAGAAAAATGATAAAATGTTAAACAGAAATCATTTATAAAGGAAAGGACATCCAGTTCTAGTAAGATTACAATACGTTACAATGTAATATAAGACATAAATGGATCGCGGAACACCCTTGGAAGAAAATAGGCTGTTTAAAATTTCCTAGGCACATGCGCTCTCGCTTTGTTAATAGGTATGTTGAGTGGCTTGGAATTTTTCCAATGGGAAGGATTTTACTTCAATCCAAGGAGAATATAAGTGTACCTGTGTAGCTGGTAGAGTGAATTCTCGAGCTTGTGGTGACAGAGAACTGCGAATCGATTCCTTTCAGCGGTTGTCCAATGGGGCTCCAGCTTGAGAGCGTTGTCGTAGCAGGCGATTGACCTGCACATCAACCGTCAGCAGTTATCATCATCATGGAACTAAAAATTCATCTCAACCTCTTACCTTTGCAATCATATTTCTATTGTGATTGATAAGGTAAGAGGCGTACTGCTTGAACTTCTACCCAAAAGTGAAATTCTAGTTTCTATCAAGGGTCAAAATGATTTACAATCCTAATAGTTATTGAATGTTTGGTTGAAAAAAGTATTTGCAAGATTAAGAAAGAAACCATGGAAACATTTTTTAAAAACTTAATTGCCACTAATTTTGGCAATAGCAATTTCAAAACTTATTAAACCAATAAATTTAAGATTAGGAGTAATAGAAATAAACAAGGAATCAATAGCTAATTAAATTACTAAAATAAAATTTCAAAAAAACCCTGCAGTATCGAAGCAACAGATCTGACCAAATTAACAGGACTAAGGCTACGACCACACACGGCGACTTAGTCGCCGCGACACAAACTCCGCAACAAATAAAAAAAGTGTGATACATTGAATCAACTGAAGGTGGCCACACAAGGCGACCCGCGACATTCAATGTATTACACTTTTTTTCCTTTTCGCGGCGTTAGTGTCGCGAAGACTAAGTCGCCATGTGTGGCCGTAGCCTTAAAACATTGTTTATTATAGGGATGGACGGGAATGGATTTTAGTTCGGGACGGGACGGGACGGGAATTTTTATTTCCCATCCAATTTCGGGACGGGATCGGGACGGGATTGCTCTTCTCAACGCTATCGGGAAATATTCGTTTTGACTTTTATCTGAGTGTTGTATAAAGACAAATTAATGTTAAAACAACTAGTTCTCCTTGTGTGTAGGCTACTGAAATTTAATATTTGAATTAAAATTATAAATAAATAAAGGGTAAGCTAATCTTGACTCGCTTGGCTTAATGCAAGAGGTTAAGGATCGGGATTGAACAAACACAAATGTAAGTAAAACATATGTTTAATAAACACCATAAACTTAACCTAATAAATGAGGTTGCCCTTTCAATGATAAAATACGTATAATATTATTCAAAATCTCACAGAAGCACTGGAGTCCTTTGTTATAGTTCAAATCACAAATCGTAGTTTCACTGGATCCGGATGACCGAAAGTCTTTACACCTTTTGTCTCTCAATGAGCACTTTGGTCGAAATATTCGTCACCAGAAATTCAAAAAGACAATATTTATAATTATATTTATATTTACAAGTGATCTATAGAGTTCAGAGTCCTATGCTTTAAATCAGTTTTATTACTTAGATTATATTTACAACCGTTCGTCAAAAATCAGTAATTAACTATAACCATCAAATAAATTGATTCAATTATTCTGATAAGGATCCCAATAAAAAATGTTCATTAAAATATTTAGGACCTCGAAACCAGTAAGATACACATTTATTTGAGTTAGATAAATAATGAAAACAAGGATCTAGGTAAATAATAAAGTAATCTGTACAAGAATTAATATAAGCTATCTATATAAAGGAAATATTTACAAATGAATATCCCGCGAGCTGTTTCTCCCTATGTTCAAACCCTAAAACTCCTTTATTTAATTAGTTTAATTACACCCTAATTATATCCTCTTGTCTGTTTTAATATTTAGGTTAAATTGTTTTTTTTACAAAGGTTAAATGGAATCGAAATTAAGTTTTTGTGTTTAATTTACTGTTGCCTTTGGTTAACTTTGTCTTGGGCCTTTTCTCATAATTATTTATCAACATACCCTATTCATCCGGCGGGTGTTTTCCTGGGCGCGGCGACGTTGTCCACCAAGGGATGATCTTCCGGGACGGTGATCTCGAAGATGGGGCCCCCTGGTGTGGTCGTAAAGCTGCAACCCTGGTCCGTGGATGCGGTGTTGGTTGGCCGCCTCCGCTCCTGGGTGGTCCTCCGGGCCGTCTGGTGATGTCCTCTTTGGTCCCCGAAGTCCGTGTTGTGCAGTGATTGCCATCGAATTTTGGGAGGGAGCAGGAAGATTTGTCTCCAAAGATACGATGAGAGTTGATCTCCGGGTTTGAGTTTCTTCGTTGAAGTACTTGATGTTTTCAGTAAGTCTTCGTTGTTCGGGGTGATGGATGTTGGAGTCTTGGAGATAGGTGGTTCGGACGCTGGGGGTGGCTTACTACCTTGTCCCGCAGGTTGATCCTCTCCAAATCCTAACTTCTTCCAGACTAAAGTTCTCTTCTCTTCCTTTTCGGCCGCTCGGCTCTCGCTTCCCCTTCCCTAAAATTTTGTCATCCCCCACGAGACATCACATTAGCCAATCAGTTGATTTTCTGACCACGCCCCTTATTTTGATTTGCCGATTATGTCGTCACCGTTAGTTGCCCCCACGGGTGACCATCATGGCGGCGTGGTGCAGCGTTGACAAGTTTCTGGTTTCGTTCTCGTGGGAATGAAGGTATTGAACTTATATCGTGGCGCATTTTATCACGTGCCACTACTGTTACAGTTCGCGGTAATTCGCCATTTTGGTTCCCAGCAACAGTATACCTAATTTTTATGAAATGTGATTTGCTTTGTCGTTGTCTGGGTCTGTGCACTAACTAACTAGAATTATAATTTACATTTGAACAAATACTTTACATTGTATAAGTTACAATGAATGTCCTTTTGTTGAAAAAATTAAAATATATAGTTTTGATATTTGCAGGATGCAATAAGATCATGGGAAATTATAAATTTTATTGTAATTAAATAAATTTAAGTTGAATCACTAAACATACATAAAGGAAAAATGTTGCCCATGTCTTATTTAATACAAGTTTTGTTTAATAAAATATTAAACGTTTGGTACGAAGAATAAAAATAAACATTATGTGCGGTACTGGTACGTAAAAAATATAGATTAAAACTATTGGAAAAATTGTAAAGAAAACAATACTATATTACAATAAATAAGGCCTGCTCAGATAAAAAAGAACAAAAAACCACAAATTGAAATTAGAATAAATATTAACACTCAGAAAAGAAGTTGTTCAACAAGCCAATGCCATTTATAACCCTAAGAAATATTTTGCCAATTTCTTTTTTATATTCATTGATTTTACTGAGACAGTTTCTTACTTGAAGAATATAAATAAGAAAATTGAACTGAGAAATTATAAATTATTATACTTTTGTTATTATAGTTATTATTTTAGCATGGATTCATTTACCTATTTTTTGCTACTTCAGAAAAAAAATTAAGGAGTGTTTGATGGAAAAAATTATAAAAATGTAAATTTAAAGCTATAAACCCTAAAATCTAATAAATATAAGCTATAGCTTAGCCGTGTTTTCCTCGTTAGCGAGATTGTCGGCCGCGATCGCCGTCCTCGTTAGCGAGATCGTCGCCGCGATAGCCGTCTTCGTGAGCGAGATCGTCGCCCGCGATAGCCGTCCTCGTTAGCGAGATCGTCGCCCGCGATAGCCGTCCTCGTTAGCGAGATCGTCGGCCGCGATCGCCGTCCTCGTTAGCGAGATCGTCGGCCGCGATCGCCGGCCGCCGCTCGGCAGTTCCCATCCCGATAAATTCCCGAGTACAAAAAAATCCTGCCCGATGATCGGGACGAAAATTTCCTGAAAGTTTTCCCAAAATTTCGGGACCCGACCATCCCTAGTTTATTATATAGAATATAAGTCCACATGCCATGTATGTGCTTTTTCAGCAGAATTATTTTTCTTTATGATGAAGACATATCATTACATTATAACATTATGGAGAGTTTGCAACCAAATTAAGAATAGATTATGTTGAGTTAATGTTTAGATTATTTTAACTTCATATATTAAATATAAGCCTGCCATTTAAATTTTGACATGTAGGGACACATTTAATTAATTAAAAATATTTCCCAAAATGATTTCCATACAAAAGTTATCCATCCAACCTTTTTCATTCCTATAGTTAACTGCATGAAAATAGTTTACTGAGAGTTGACGAAATTGCCAAATCTTTCTAGAAACATATTGTACTTAGTATTTTGCATTGGAAACACAACCATAATTTCTCTCTCTCCTATTAGCAACTCAATCAAAAAACAGTAAATCACAGAAGTCCAAACCATTCAAACAATTTACTTTTTCAAAAATTCTTCATTTCAATTAACTTGTTTTCTTTAAGATAACTTACTACTACTGTGACTTATTTTCACAGACAGTCATCAAGGCATGAGGATTAATTTCACTTAGGCTATACAGTACACTCTCGTTCATCGGACTCGGCGACATCGGAACTCCGCTTCATCGTAAGTGAAAATCTGAATATCATTAATTTTTTTTCTAACGAAATAAATAATTTTTCCGTTTTAGCGCCTTCAATTTCCATTCGTTCTATCCGCACAACAGTGAAGTATCACATTTTGCATCAAACGTCATCAGGCGTTTTCCATAATCTGTACACATCGATGTGATTTACGAGGCCGTGGAGTATTCGCACAAAAATAGAAAGAGGTAGGGGGCAGGAAGAACATCCGTTTCGACTGCTTCCCAAACTGTCATTCAGTCTGTCTCACGTCGCGACTGCACCTGTGTTACGTGGAAGTCAGTTGACTGCTGGAATATGAGTGGAATATGAATATGGAATATGAGAATAATGATTTTGGATCTTTATTTCCTGCGTTGTTTTTATTCCTATAAGTTCACTGTTACTATGTTCAAAGTTTGAGTGCCTTATATTCATAAAATCTCTTGTGTTATCTTAAAAACAAGAGTGAATACAATCACGATAGGTCACCGTACAGGCGGAAATGATGACTCACGACGGACTCCGCTTCATCAGAATTTTTTGACATCCGAACCGGCCATCCGCCACATTAGTTCCGATGAACGACAGTGTACTGTACCTATGTATACTAGCATTAATTTTATATCAGTATACAAGAATAAATAATAAATTGATACTAAAATTTTAAAACATTTTAGGTTAAATTAAATATATTTTTATGTGATTTGATAAATGAAAACGACAACGGTGCAACAATAGAGTTGAGAGGGAGGCACAGCAGTTATAATTTCCATGGGAGTATTTTCGTGCCATTTACTATTGTTTAGCGGGTGACAGGTGGTGACTGACCTGTTGTAGTCGCCCAGTATGGCGTACACGTTGGCCAGTGCCAGGTGGGAGGAGGCGACGTGAGGCGCGTGGTCGACCGCCGCATGCAGCAATATGGCCGCCTCCGCCGGGCACCGCGCCTGGTGCACCAAGCAGCCCAGGTTCAACAGTGAGATGTCCTTGTACTGCCTGTACATTCAACACACATCTAACGATAGTAATCATCTTTGTGTACAATATTCATACAATTACTGAAGACAAGGAATGGTTAACTCTCATTGACTTGGGCTAATGCGACTGTTAGCCTAGACTTGTGGGCCAGAAGCCTCATCACTTCTGTTTTGTATGTCCATTTCCGGTTTTAAATTAAAAATCTCCAAAATACCATAACACAGTAACAGTATTATATTCAATCATTAACTATATTAATAAGTAGGTTACAATGGTGAAAAAAGATTTTCACCATTTCACTGACAGGTTTTCAGTCAGCTGAAAGGATCATCTTTAAGATTACTGATGGCATTGAAGTCATAAAAACAATGCTAGACTAACAAGTTTTGAGAAATCCTTATAATATGTAAAGCCATTTTTATTATTATTAATTTGAAATTAAAAATTCGAATATACCTATGGTTTATAAGTGAGTACCAGGTTAACCGCACCTTGCTCTTTGGTTTTAATTTACTTTTGTTAAGTATCATGGTAAAGCAGGCTTTGAAATAAACACCAACTATATCTTTTCACAGGCGGCAGCTGATTCAAAACCAATGCTTGAATGTAGCATTCTTTTATTTCTGTTTGCCTTTTGTGTTTTTTTGTTGCCTTAAGGATGACCAATGCTAAAAAATTAGAATTTTCAAAGTTAGTTTTGGACCAAAGTTAATTTTTCCTGGTTTTCAGACTGTTATTAAACTTATTTTTGGAACAAACACTCTCAAATGCAAAGTTTAAGCAAAATCTACCTGCTAGATTTTGAGATCACGGAAAATACATCGCATCAGACAGTGATAGGATTTTTGCAAAAGTTGTTGGACTTATGTGCTTTGAAAAGAGAACATTTTGTCAAAGTTGGTAAAACGATTTAGGGCAAACCATTGACCCAATAGTCATGAAATTTTGCAATTATTTCTCAAAAATTGTACTTAAAAGCTACAATATGTTTTCATTTCATACCTTTTTTATTAAGTAATTAGCCTACTTTTCTCTTTTAATAAAATTTTAAATACATACATTATTTTGTTACAAAGTACAAATCAAAATATGAAGTTAACATCAATTTACTTTAGTTTGGCCTAAATTTTTTTACCCTTATTTTTAGATAAATGTCATCAGCGCCAGAGTAGGCTACCCTAATAGAAAGTTTATGTTTAGTACGACACTCGTAGTCTGGCCTAGTATGGGGCAACTACTGCCCGTATTAGGCTTGCAGCCTAACATACTTAAGGTGTTTGATCTTGTAATTAAATGATCTCCGAGCCTGATGGTGAGTTACCTGGGTGAGAGGTACACGGCCCGCTTGGCACACTGCAGGGCGCGCCATGCGTCACCGTGCCCGCGCCAGTACAGCGCCGCCAGATTGTGCAGGTACCACGACGTGCGGTTGCTGCGGAGGCCGGCGGCGATCTGCCGACCTGCCACGTCCGACAGCGCCTTCAGGCCTAGCAGCAGCTCCGGGGCGGTGGTGAGGTTCCACGACAGCACCTGCGCAAAACGACAGCGATCATAGAGTCAGATTAGTGAAACAACAATTAACTTATTCTTTACCGACACAGATTTAAGGTTTACAACCGATTTAAACGCATAAAAACGACTTTCGGAGCTTGATTGTACCAAATCCCTATTACACCAGTTTAATGTTTTAGAAATGTAGGAAGATGATTGTAAGTGGTATAAGTTTCTCCATTTCCAGGATAAAAAATGTTTAGGGTAAAATATCCTGATCTTTTCTTTGATTTGTAAAATTTCATTGTATTGTAATTTTAAGCATTTCTACTGGTGGTAAATCTTTAAGTGTAAGACAATCACAACACTACAAATGGTTTTCTGCGATATTAACAGTATTGCAACGAATACAAAAATATAATAAATTAGGAAAGATGGATTGTACAGAGTGACAGCTTCCACTTAAAAGAGCCTGTGCTAAGGCTTTCAGATTTTGCAATACTGAGACAGAATTTACTATGTAAAAAAAAATGACTATAATTTAAATAATAGGATTTTTATGAAAAAGCACTCGGCTTAGGCATTTTGTAGGTGGGGGAAATAGGAACACACCTACCTTGGATGAGATGACAGCACATAGTCATGAAATGGTTCAGACTTGATTAAGTAGGCCTACTGGAACTTCCCATGGATAATTCAACCATCAAGTATTCAAGTATTGTCTAGCACTTTAGCAATTTTGCAGGAAACTGTGAGTTGTGTGTGTAAAATAGAGCTAGAGGATTTCAGGAAAGGTATTAATTATCCCTGCGCAGACCTATCATAAGGACATTAAAACGCAATATACTTTTTAATATTTGAGACATATCTAGAGGCTCTGGTGAATTGTAAAACCATGGAAGAATGCTGCAAATCCAACATTTATCCTTCATATTACACATAAGCACTATTTAAACATTAAAAAACATTTTTCCAAAAAAAAAAAAAATATTATATCAACATAATATGTGAGGCAGAACCACTTATGTCTATAAATTTATTATTACTATTCCATTACTATTCCATGATTGTTTTGGTTATAAATATGACTGAGCCTGCATTACACTGGACTTTGATTTAGACAACCATTCACCTGTAGATGAGGGAAAGTTCGCATGGAGAATGGCAGGTCCAGAACAGCACTGCAATCTGGCTGTTCTGGAACATCAGATGGAGTACTGGACGGCAGCAACTCTTCCAAGCTTCAAACATAAACACAAACCATCTTTATGTACACTTCTTGAGTTTAGTCAAATGGAGAGGCCCATTAATCTCATATTCAATACATGCTTCTTAAAAATTTTTAACTGATTTTACAGTTGCAGTTCAAAACCTATAACAGGACAAGGAAATTTTATATTAGCTTGAAAATAATTTTAAAATACGGTGAACAATCACAAATAATAGTTTATGCAAGCCTGGACTAAAATATTGGGTTAAGGAAATAAATCCCTATTTTTAATTAATGATTACTAATTAATTATTAGCTACTATGAGAATAATAGCTACACATATTTATAAAAGAGGATGTTGAACTTTATATAAATGATAAATTTCATCGATTAGGTTTGTAAGTGCATGAACACACAGAGATCGATGCGTCACGATGCAATTGAAACAAATCCATGTAATCAGGTTGAGCCGAACACACTACCAGCGATCCCGTGCGACGAATTACATGGATCTGATTCGATCGCGTCGCGTCGCTCTCTGTGGTTTTGTGCATAAACACATTAGTTTTTTTTATATCTCTCAGTAATTAGCCCCAGGACCGTCATAAATGTATCCATGCCAGGGTTTTTTTGGAGTTTTTCTTCTTAGCTGTTTATGAACACAACAGATGGGATATGTTATTTGTTAAGAAAAAAGAAGAACAATAACAAGCATTTGAAGTACCCGCCAGCTGGTAGCTGTTTAGGATAAATTTATCTAGATACAGTGGAAAACTAACTTAATCTATTACATTGCATTCGTGCATGAGTTTACAGCACTTAATTTACATACATATGTATGATTTAAAAATAATTTACGCACAGGGTAAACCAATAATTTCCACTAAAAACAATGTAGACTCTCATTAAAAACAATAAGTTATAAAAAATTTCCCATTTCCCATAAATCAATTATTTTAATAGACCTATCTAAATTTCAGGCTATGTATATTCTGATCATCCTCATCAAACCAATTCTTTGCATAGGCAAAATAGAATTTATGTAAGCCTATTTATTATTTCAAAAGTTCTCAAAGAATTTTCAGCGGAAAACACTATCTTACATAAACAAAGTAGGCTATTGTTGATAAGTTTTGAAGTAGCTTCCTTCAAAATAGGATATCCTGGGGCTGACTGATAGCTCGTTATGCAATAGAAGTCAGCGTGTTGGTGAACCTTTAAACATACAACTTAAATACCGGGTGTCCCCGGGAGTCCTTCCCCTGCTTAATTTTTGAACGAGAAATACTTTTGCTTTTTTTATAGATATGCTAGAATAATAGATAATACAAATGCTTTTTTTTCTCGGCGAATTACTTTTTTCAAAGGGCAGTTTATTTTATAAATCAAAACCATACGATTGCTCTATTTTGTGGCCAATAAAATCCTAAATTCCTAAATGTTTAAAAAGGAAATCACTAGTTGCGAATGTAAACACTGGGAGCAGTAGTGTAGTTCCCTTTTTCTGGGCCTATACAAACTGCGAATGTTGTTACAATTATACTAAATGAAAAATGTGCTACAAAGTTATGTGAATAAACTCGTATAAAAAGAATAAACTCATTTCCATTTCTTCAAATGAATATACTTCCAATCAGAATAATGGGCTCAAAGAAGTTTCTGTTATTAAATTAGTAAAATTATTTTCAATTTTTTATAAATTGTCAAAGTGCCGCCCCTAAAATTTTGCTGCTATAGGCTCCAGCCTTTTCAGCCTATTTAGAAATACGGCCCTGCCTGGTCCATGATACTGTATTTGGAGAATAATGACAATGGTTTTCAATGAGTCAAAAAATCATCAAACAAACCGGCATCAATTATGAAAATAGATTCGCGTATCTTATAACAAATATGATATCGGCACCTTTTTTTGTATTAATTAATGGTTTTAAAACAATAATATAGCCTAATATTTTTTTCAATTTTTCACATTTTCCTTGTTTCAAGAGAAAACTTAATTTAAGAATAGATGGAGTTTGAATGGAGTTGTGAACAGCAGGACTCTGGAGTAATGTTTAAGGGGTATCTATTGATGATCTTTAGTTGTACCATTGACTATGTACACTAACGTGAATAGACCTCACATCCAATGCGTTTAATTTGAGGCAAAAATTTGGAAGTTCGGTGGACGCCGTACCAGAGTCGCTGCCATCGATGTTGTTATTATTCAGCTGAATTTACAGTGCTGCCAAAACACTTTACAAAAACATAAACATAACTATCAGTTATAAAATGTTTCATCCTTGGTTTAGAAGAGTGGTAATACTGATTTATCTATCATATGTTACGTGTACTTTGATGGACGCCGCACAAGATCGCACCACCGTCAATATGCTTCACACACGCCTATGCTATGAGAAGTCTACTCACGTAGTGTACAATGTCAATGGTTGTACTCTCTATTGCAATTGACTTTATATTCTTCTTGTACCAACCTGATCTCATATGACAATATGCAATAAATTACCCTATTACTTAAAACTATTGGTAGATTTTAATACCGTAGGTACTAAAAATATTAGGTGAAATTTTAAGCGGATAATTTACCTACAAGTAATATAATATCAACTAATATTTACTATCAACTACGGTACTAAAGGAAAAAGAAATATAGAAAGGTTATTAAAAGAAAATAAATTTATAAAATAACATGTGAGAAAATATAAATTTTGAAATCAATTGTAAAACACAAAGACAATGATTAAATTAATAAACTCTTTCAGAGGAACAATCAGTTACTATACCTACATTTTTTAACATTGACTATTTGCCTACTTGAATGCCAACCTGACGGACAAATGTGTTGCAAAATCAGATGTAGTACCACTACGGCCGACATAGATATGTCGAAATTTATATGAGTTGTCTTTGTGATAAATCGGGCATAGATACATGTCACTGAGCTCTGGCCTCACAAGTCAGCAGTCCCCGGTTCGATCCCGGGCGACGACATTACACGCACAAACATGAGCAGTCACCTCTAGCTAGCCTATGTGACGTAGCCGTGACCGTACCTTGCTGTCTTTAGATCACCGCACAAGCCTATTGGCCCATGGTAATGGGCAGTGAAGGTTCTTTTCTTAAAAGAAAAATTAAAAGAAATTAGATAACACCACTGCAGGAGTTTTGTTCATGGCAAGAATCAAATTAAGATCCAGTTACCGGTAATTTACTCTAATCAACGTTTAGCAAGAATATTAACTTCAATGCTAATGACTGACATTATTACTGAGTTATAAAGTTAACTTTTATTTTTTTTTTTAATAACGTTCTAAATTAATTAGATACTGTAGCGACAAGAGGGTGGTATTAGAACTGCTCTTAGTCTGTAAGAAATAACACTTTTCAGCAAGTGACACAAATTAGGCCAACAGAGCATGCTGCTGATTTTGTTTCCAGATTTTGACACTGGTTTCATAGTCTAGTATGATTAGTTAATGTGACTGACTAATGTCACAACTTCTCTAATACTTTATTCTTCTTATAAAGGCCATTACTACAAAAAATAAAATCAATTCGAACTTAAAATCAGGAAGCTTATTACAGAAAAACTTATCATGTAAAGTAGACGAATATATATATATATATATATAGGTGCTGCTACTATATTTTAATGTTGTTATCTATTATGATTTTTATTGTAAAGATTTGTTATGACTTATCATGCACATTTGTTAAGAAACAATTAAACATATTAATGACCTTTGAAAGTTTAAGAGCACTTTAAAATCATTTTTATTGGAAAAAGCTTTTTTTTCTTTGGAAGAATTCTTTTGCACTAGAGCATGATATCCTGTCCCCCCTAACCAATCAACCAAACATCATGATGTCCCGGAGGACTGGGCATTATTGACAACAACAACGCTACTCAGCCACTTGGGAGCTACGCAAGTATAAAATATTCCTTTTTGTAAATTTGTTAGTCATCTTGCGTTGTCTTGTAATATTTTATTATATAAAATGGTTGTACCGTGGAAACAGAAGAAATAAATAAATGTGGCACTTGAAGTTGCTTACTCGATGCCTTCTCGGCCTATGCCGTCTGAAGCCACACTAATGTAGAGATCCAGATCAGACAGAGGTCGTCCAGCCTGAAGACAGTCGGGGTCCGATGTGTACAGACGAGACTCCAGCTCGGTGGCGCTCTCTAGTCCCGCCCACTCTGCGTCGATCCTCGCCTTGCGCTCCACCATCTCCCCATATAGGCGGTCGATCTCGGCTGCACGATGCTCTTGTTCCAGCAGGGAAATAAGGTCGTACGGCCGTCGCATGTGGAAAGCTGAATCCAGCTGTGATACAGAAAATAATTTATAATAACATTGCAACTATACTATAAGTTAGTAGGCCTAGTTCTTTTCAAAAGTGGTACCGGTAACTCAATTTAGGCTACTTCGTTTTAGAGAATTTTATTAATCAGTGGGACTTAATGAAATTGGTAAGTAAAAGTTCATATATAGGGATGATACTAGTTTTTAAAAGTTATTTTTAAATGGTAACTTATCTTCAAAACACTTCAATTGGAAGAAAAATATTTAAGAAAACACTGTTTGAAGATACATGTTTCTAGATGTTGAACGGTTGATGATTTTCCTTTCCAAAAGCCAGCTAAGAATAGAAATCCGACCACGATGGGTATTTTTGTGAGCCCTGACATCCCAACCATATAACTTAAATTCATTACGGTATCCACCATTAGCCTACTGTAAGTAAATATGGTAAAATGTTTGTCCGTCACATTGATTACATTTAATATTGATGTTACAGGGTTGTCGCGATATGGCAAGATATTTTGTCATCAAGGTCTCTTAGCACCATTCTGACAGCAAAATTTAGTTGTCTTTCTACAATGCCTCATTAATGAGCCACAAAAAATCATTCATCCCAATATGCCTATATTGTAGAAACATCACTTGGCCTAAGGCTATCTTATAAGATTGTCTTGGACTGTGTTTATTGACAGCTGAGGGTCCCACCATATGGTGCTTATTAAAGATGTAAAGCCCGATAACAAAAAAACCAATGGACAGGTAATAGGCATCGTTCGTACAGGCTAACTTATAATTTTCCAAGGCGATATCGAACGATACTATATTTTCATTCAACAGTAGGCCTAGGCTTACTAAAAACTTAGGCCTATATGAAACAACTGCACTCATCTTTTCTGTTCTAGGATAACAGTTTGGCAGATTTATTTAGGCCTATTTATTTTTCTGATGACGCCACTTTAAAGAAATTATAAACAAGTTATGATCCAAAATACTTGCAAATTTAAGATGCTGTTTACAATAGCCTAATTTAAAGAAAAAGCAAATTCAACAATACATTTACATGTAGCTACGTGAATTTGGCCATTCAAGTTTCATTCCTAATCCTGGTAGCTAAGTTTTACATTTGTAGCCAGATGTCCTATTTCTTTACAAAAACAAGGATAATGACAGCAGACACTTGATATGGCGGTCGGAGCTGTTTGTAAGCACGATAAGCAGTTTTGTAATTTTGAGGTTAGGCCCTATGTAGGCTAACTCTTATTGTAGGCCTAACTAAATTTGCCATGAGTAATTTCTGATTTTGGGCAAATATCTGACATTGACCATCCTGGATGACATCTCTCCAGGACGCAGGACAAATTTACTAAATAACAGACTGTCCCTTAAAATCTGTGATGTTTGAGAACCCTGGGGAGTAACTTCCGGGTCTTAAAAAAATGCTAAGCTGTGAACATGTTAATACGAAATTAACTGAATTAATGTGAAAATAAAAAAATAGCATAGGCCTACAGTCTAACTTAATACATACTCAAAAATTTAATAGGTAAGTTTACCACAAAATGGTCTTGGAGCCTAGATAGGCCTAAAGTTAGATCTTGAACTTGAGATTTGAAAAAGTAACTTAGCCTTAGGCCTGTTTTTTTTTTTTTTTTTTTTTTTTTTTAATTGCCTTAGTAACGATTTTATCTTATAGGCTTATCAAGCTCTTTATGACCATAACTGATCCATTGAAAATATAGATTCTAATATGCCTAGGATGACCAACCTGGGACTGAATTTTTCCATTTTCTGTAACAACCCAATGTGTAGATGCTGAAATTCCCAGGAATACTTTAAAAAGAACCGTGATTATTTTCCAATGCTTATATTTGACCATTATTTACACAAATTTAAAATTGTTTAAACCCAATAACACACTCTTAACGGCATGTTCAACGAAATGTTTACAAGACACACGACCACAGACAGGGGGAGATAGGATAGGAAGGAGCAGCGTTGCCAATCACTTTTCATCAAATTACCCTCGGTCCTTGCCAAAATTACCCTCAAATACCCTCAAAAGTGCCAAAATACCAGAAAATCACTAAATTTACCCACCATCTAAGTTGTTAGTACACAGGGATGATTAATATAAGTGTATAAGCTGTTTAATTGGTATTAGCTTTCAAGTAATATTAATCATTCCTGTATTAAATCTACTTCGGATTTTAACCTATTCCCAAAAATTCACATATCTGAGTCAAACTTGACAATTTCAGTAAAATTATCCTTTTATTAGCAAAACCGATTACCCTCGAAAATACCCTCGAAGGTCCAAAATACCCTCAAAAAGGGTAATTACCCTCGAATTGGCAACGCTGGGAAGGAGATTCAGATTCTTTCTTGACTTGACTTTCCAATTCCAAAACTTCACAACACAACTTCAACTTCACACTTCTCCTTCTTCTTCAGTCTTCCTCCTTCCCTCCACGGATAGTGTTGGCTTCACAGCAAGCCAACAAGTCGTTCGGTAGTCGTTGTAGAGTATCGAACCCAGAACCATACGTTAAATCGGCATCCATTCTGCTCCGTCGTCTGCTCACTATATCACTATACTATTTAGAGACAGGGACCTCGCAAAGTGGGTATTTCATCAACCTGAATATGATCTCCGAGAGATGAGTGTAGGGTGATTGTGGTGCGATCTTGTAGTCTTGTTACTGACTAAGACCGACCTTCTCCTTAGACAGGACTGTTTACCCTTTGGGGGAACAATTAAGTTATACTTAGACTAGGATTTTAATTTTTTGCACGTTGAATAACTTTTTTTTTTAATTTTTGACGCAACTTGCATTTTTTATGACTTCCGGTTTAGAAGTTATCGTTCGTCCATTATATTGGACATTTACCCCGTAAGGTCCCCCTAAGAAAAATTAATAAATATACATATAATAATTTTCAAGGGCTAAATTCATATGAAACACATTGCTGTAGTGTAAAAAAGAGTTTTATTAACAAGTTTTATTCATTCAATTGAAAAAATAAACGGTATCAGATAACTGACACATACTTTCTCCTAACAATATAAAAACATGTGTTAAAAGCTTTAAACATTAATGTCTAGATGACTCTGTCGGATAGCTACCAGCTGAGCAGCGCGAGCTTGACCCTACGCGCATCTGTGACTTTTAACAACGTACTGCGTTTACTGCTAAACGAAAAATTGTATTTTCTCCTCAACCACTTGACGTAGAGCAATAATTTAAAGTACTGGATTATTTAGTTTTTTGAGCTTGATTTAATGGTGATAAGTAAAATTTATTTTGAGACAACAGCTATTTTGAAAATCAAAAAAATTGATTTTTTAAACACTTTTTACTCTATAACTTTTGAACGCGCATTTTCTCGGAGATGCGGGTGGTGTCATTTTATTCATCATTTTAAGCTTAATAAACCACAAAATTTTAATCAAAATCGTTAGAGCCGTTTTTGAGAAATTTTGATTTTTGACGATTTTTGAGGGTTTTTGGGGGTAAAATACCCTTAAAAATCAAAAATTCAAAAAAATGAAAAAAACGCCTGGAATTATCGTGGATTTGGATCTATATACCAAATTTCATTAAAATCGGACCATTAGGGCATTCTCTAGCTCTGTTTACATCCTGACACACACACACACACACACACACACACACAGACATCACTCCGAAAACCACTTTTTTGGACTCAGGGGGGACCATAATGGATAAATCCACCAACAACTCAAATTCGAAAATTTTGACGAAAACAATACTTTCTCCATATACTATGGTATAGAGGGAGAAAGTAAAAAACTTGTATTTGGCTATTTCAAGAAATGGGTTTACACATTTTGACCAGGTATTTTTTATTTTTGATTTTCTCGGGGCTGGAATAGAATAATATAAAGTTACTTTTTCTTTCTTAACAGTTCTTCCCTTAGTTATAAATGCCCAATTTACAGATTTATTACTAGTAAAACTAAAAAAAAACAGTTCTTATTTTTTGCCAAGCACAGGGGGATTTTGCAATTTTTGCAAGATACAAATTTATTTTTCTTGCAGCCAGGGTTTTTGCATTTTGACATCATAAAATAAATCACGTAGTTTACGAAACATGATTTATTTTATAGATATATATATATATATATATATATATATATATATATATATATATATATATATATATATATATATATATAAGTACATAAAGCATAAAAACTCGGCAAGCGACTTACAGTTGGGGAAAACTGTCCAATATATGGGACGCTTTTAATAGTATATGTTGTATTAGGTTTTCAAAAGAATCATATGTTTATTATTTTGTTGTAATTTGGATGTTAACACATGTTTTTGTTTTTGTTGTTATGTTTTTGTAAGAATCTTGGGAGATGTTATAAAAGGAGTTTTGATGAATTTAAAAAGAGTATTTATTTGTGTAGTTGCAGTTGATATTTCCCAAGGATAATAGAATATGGGGAAATAAATAATATTTATTTATTATTTAAATAAATAAATTATTTAAATTTATATAATAATTAAATATAAATATAATTAATATTTATATTAATTATATTTATTTATATTTAATAAATATTTCTTATGTTTATTATTGTTTCTTATGTTCTTTTCTTCTGTTTCTTATTTAATAGCCTTGGATATTTCCTACCATACTAAACATGGTGGCAGCGTTATGGCAAATCATGGGTGTCAACAAATACACTGCTGTTAAGTGAGACTGAGGTGATTGCCACTGAACCCATATTAACATGACCAGTGCTACAAGTGCTATGGCTGTTAACACTGTAGTTCCTGTGGAGCAATTTGATTTTAAGGACCCATGTGGTTTTGATAAGTGGCTAAGACGTTTTGAAAGATTTAGGACTTTGTCTAATTTGCATGAGAAAAGTGATGATGAGCAAATAAATGCATTGGTTTATTACATGGGCCCTCGCAAGCAGAGGAGGTGTTCTCATCCTTCAATGATGATGAAAGGAATTCTTATAAAAGACTGGTCCAAAAGTTTAAGGAGCACTTTTTACCTAAAGTTAATGTGATTTATGAGAGAGCTCGTTTTCACAAGCGGATACAGCAGGACGGAGAATCAATTAACGATTTTGTGACTGATCTACATACATTGAGTCAACGTTGTAATTACAGAGAACTGAGAGAGGAGTTTGTTCGTGATCAGTTAGTAGTGGGTATTTTGGATAAGCGATTATGTGATCAGCTTCAACTAGATCCGGATTTGACGCTAGAAAAGGCTTTAAATAAAGCTCGTCAGTATGAAGAATTGAAGAAACATTCAGGGTCTTCAGGCGAAGGCTATGAAGTAAATAGAGTCCATCAAAAGCGGGTTGTCGGAAATCAATTCAAAACTCAAAGTGCAGGAAACATTGGGTGCACGAGGTGTGGTGCAAGGTACCCTCATAAAAGGGAATGCCCAGCTTTAGAGGCTCATTGTAATATTTGTAGGAAACGTGGACACTTTGCTAAGATGTGTAAGTCCGTCGATGATGGACCAAAGAAGAGAGTTAATAACATTGACTCAACAGGTGAAGATGACTGTGGTAATTATGATAATGAGGATTTCATTGGTCTGATATCAATGGATGACGAGGTGGATGATGTATGGACGGTAAAATTATGCCTTGAAGGGAGAAGCATGTATACATTTAAGCTTGACTCTGGAGCTGACGAAACGGTAATGCCGGCTTCCTGTATTCAACCGAATCAACCTTTATACAAAACTTCAAAAATTTTAGTGGGAGCTGGAGGAAAACCATTTGATGTAGTAGGAAAACAGATTCTAACAATGACTTACAAGGACAAAAGTGTAACTGAAACAGTGTGCTTTATAAAAGATTTGAAGAAACCTTTACTAGGTAGACCGGGAATTGAACGTATGAATCTTTTAAGACGCATAAACACTATTACACCTGACGTTCAACAGTGGAAAGAAAGATTTCCTAAATTGTTTCGGGAGATGGGTGAGCTCAAAGGTGAATACAAAATTGAATTGAGAGAAGATGCTCAACCCTATGCAATTACTACACCAAGGTGCATACCTCTGCCTATTAGAAATGAAGTTGAAAAAGAAATTAATGCGATGGTTGAACGTGGAGTAATTGAACCTGTTGCTCATGCCACGGACTATGTATCACCAATGGTGATTGTACCTAAAGGAAAAACTGGTAAATGGAGAATTTGTGTCGATCTAACTAAGCTTAATTTGGGAGTTAAAAGGCAAATATTTCAGCTACCCAAAATTGATTATGAACTTGGTCTGTTGACAGGAGCCAAATATTTTTCGAAACTTGATGCCAAAAATGGATTCTGGCAAATCAAGTTAGCGGAAGACTCTAAAGACTTGACTACATTTTTAACACCATTTGGTCGTTTTAGATTTTGCAGATTACCATTTGGAATTTCATCAGCCCCGGAGTTTTTCCAAAAACGGATGTCGGAAATTTTAAGTGGACAGAAAAATGTGATTATCCATATTGATGACATTTTGGTCTGGGGCAATACAAAGGACGAACATGACCAATGTCTTAAGGAGGTTTTAGCTAAACTTCAAGATGCGGGATTTGTTTTGAATGAAGAAAAATCGATATTTTGTCAAAGTGAGGTCAAGTTTCTAGGCCATCATTTATCAGAACATGGAATCAAGGCGGATAGTGAAAGAGTAGCAGCTATTCTTGGTTTAAATAAACCTAACAATGTTTCACAGTTGAAACAGTTTGTTGGTACTTTAAATTTTGTTTTGAAGTACATTCCAAATAGTAATGCCGTTATGCAGCCACTATATGATCTCATGAAACAGTCAAATGAGTTTATTTGGGGAGTCGAGCAAGATAGGGCATTTGAACAAATAAAGAACATTTTGAAGCAAGAAAATGCATTGGCATTTTACGATGTAAACGCGGAAACTATGTTGTCTTGTGATGCATCTACCCGTGGGTTAGGCGTTGTGCTCTTGCAGCGAAAACGAAAAGAAGACGTATGTTAGTTATGTTAGTATGTAGTATGTATGTATGTTAGTATGTATGTTAGTTAAAATTTTCACTTTTGAGCTTTGATAACACAGCAATGCATGTTTGAATATTTTCCTCGAGGTAAACATTATAGTTGGACCTATTTATTGAATGTCCAGGAGTACATTAACTTTGTTGTGGTATTAGTTCAATTTTCATTAACAGTAGATTGTCTTTTTATATTTTATCATTATGTAAAGAGTTCAATTAAGTTTATTATAATATGATTGATTTTTAAATGAATAAACTTTTTTGTTCGAGCTGATGTAAATCGATTTGGCTGTCAATGATACAACTTCAACGTCATTGTAAATATGTAGCTAATTGTAGGTTAAGTAGGATGTGTGCTTGTGAGAGTGAATGTTGTGTGAGTGTGTCCCCCGTGTATGCGCTGCCCGTGTCGTCTGCCGCTCGCTGCCTGCTGTGCTCCGCGCGTCGTCACCATAGCTGATAACGCCGCCGCCGCCCCGACCCAGCGCGCCCCACCCCTCCCACCACCACTATCGCAACTTCTCTGTCAAACTCTTGCCCCATTCCCCAATTATTTTAAATTAGCCCACGTCAATGCTCAGTCTTTATTCTGTCATATTGATGAGTTCCGTACTATCTTTCAATCTTCTCAAACTGATATCATAATGGTTTCTGAAACTTGGCTCAAACCTACTTTAAATGATAAAAGTATCGAATTGTTTGGCTATAACATTTTTAGAAATGATCGTCTTCATAAAGGTGGTGGGGGTGTTGCAGTATATGTCAAGTCCCACTTTCCATCAGTTGTTTTGTTTTCTTCTGATACAACCAGAGTTGGGCGACCTGAATATATGTTTCTGGACGTCTGCATCAATAATACCCATTTTTTGATCTGTGTGTGTTACAGAGCACCCAGCATTGGGTATTTAGCAGAATTCGAGCATGAGCTGGTGAGTCTGTTGCCACGCTTCGGTCATGTCGTTGTCATGGGGGACTTTAACTCAGACTTACTTGGACAGTCCACTTACGACCAGGCATCACTTACAACTCTTTTTTACTCTTGCAACATGACGATCCTACCGTTACAGCCCACTCACCATACTGCTACTGCTGACACACTGCTGGATATCATTGCAGTCAGTGATCCGTCTCTTATCGCGCACCACGGTCAGTTCCCCGCCCCAGGCCTCTCCAAACATGATCTTATTTTCTGCGTTTACAAATTAAAACAGCCCAAACCCAGTCCAAAGTTTATTAGATATAGAGATCATAATAATTTAGATTCCAATTCTCTTCTTCTTGATGCTTTTAACGTTCCTTGGCATGAGGTTATTCAAGCACCTTGTGTTGATGCAATGATCAATAGATTCAATTTGTTTCTCACCGGCTTATATAACAAACACTGCCCCATAGTTTCTAAAAGAATTTCTAAACCCGCTTCTCCATGGATAACTGATGGTATACGTCAACTTCAGAGACAAAGAGACTCTGCTTTTCGTAAAGCCAAACGTACAAAACTTCCGCTAGATTGGGCTAGTTATAAAAGGCTCAGAAATCACACCCAACAGCAAATTAGAAATTCCAAAGCTAGGTTCTATTACAGATCATTTTCCCAAAAGCAATCCACAAAAACCCTCTGGACCAAATTGAAAAATCTGGGCATTAGTAGTTCTATAAAATCCCCCCTAGTACCATTCAGTCTTGACACAGTAAACGATTTTTTTGTTAACATTCCCGTTGATGCATCTGGGGCACGTGACCGTGTGGCCGAGTTAGAGTCTGAACCATTTGTTATGCCCGCAAACCAATTTTTCTTTCCCGCAGTGAGCGATTCTGATGTCCACAAAGCCATCATGAGGATGACTAGTAACGCAGTCGGCGCCGATGATATTCCCATCAGATTCATAAAGGAGACTTTACCAGTAACACTTCCAATTATTACCGCAATTTTCAATAAATCACTGAGTACTCATGTTTTTCCTTCTGCCTGGAAATCTGTTATAGTTCGTCCACTTCCGAAAGTTACTTCTCCCAACACACCTTCAGATTACAGACCAATTAGTATTCTTTCAGCTTTGTCTAAATGCCTTGAAAGAGTAGTTCATCAACAGTTTTCTCTTTATCTTGAACAGCACAGTATAATATCACATTTTCAATCCGGGTTTCGTCCCAACTACAGCACCACTACAGCTCTTTTAAAAATAACTGATGACATCCGTCTTGCGATGGATAGGAGACAGGCGACCATCTTAACCCTTTTCGATTTTTCAAAGGCGTTCGACTGTGTTTACCACCCTCTTCTGTTCATCAAGCTAAGTAAAGCTGGATTCTCTGATGGTTGTGTCAACTGGGTTCGATCGTATCTGTGTGATCGCCAGCAGTGTGTCAGGGTTGGAGACGTTTGCTCCAGCTGGAGGCCCGTCACACGCGGGGTGCCCCAGGGATCTGTACTTGGACCTCTTCTTTTTCTACTGTACATTGATGACATAACAGAACACATAACTCACTCACATTACCACCTTTACGCTGACGATCTTCAAATCTATTCTCACTTCTCAATCAATGACATGGAAACCACAGTTCAAGAAATGAACTTGGACATTGAATCAATTTCTCACTGGTCATTTCAAAATGGCCTTAAACTGAACGTAAAAAAACACAAGCAATTGCTGTTGGCTACCCTAGACTGTTGACTAAAATTGACCTACTCACTGCACCCAGACTAAGACTTGATGGCGACAATCTTGAATACTGTGACAAGGTCAAGAACCTGGGAATTTTCTTGAACAAGCATTTGGGTTGGACTGACCAAGTCAATGCAACATGCAACCGGGTCTTTGCTTCCATTCACAGTCTTAAACGCCTTGCAAGTTATCTACCCCTAAATGTCAAGGCAATGCTTGTAAAAACTCTTGTTTTGACACATTTCAACTACTGTGATGTAGTGATCAGCGACATGACCGTTGATATTTCAAACAGACTCCAGCGTGCACAGAATTACTGTATCCAGTTCATCTTTGGTCTCAAGCGAAATGACCATGTTTCACCTTATTTTAATTTACTCTCCCTAATGAAATTAAAAGAACTCCGTGAATTTCACACACTTCGCTTGCTTCACTCTATTATAAGTTCCAAAGTTCCCAAATATCTCTCTGATCATTTCTTATTCATTTCTGAAATAAGTTCACGGGTTACCCGTGGAGGTTCCCGTATCCTATTCACCGAACAACAGTATTTAATAAATCTTTTATTGTTTCTAGTTGCAGACTTTGGAATTCACTTCCCGATTTCATTAAAACTATTGATAAAAGCGCAAAGTTTGGGGCGGAAGTCAAAGACCTTCTTTTATTACGTGGCAGGCGCGAGTGAGTTTGTGGCACTGGCGTGGCGTTTACCTGAGGGACATGTATGAATGTGTTGTGTGTTTCTTTGTAATGTTAGTTAACGTGTAACTTGAGCAGTTTGTCTCCTGATTAATCTAAGTATTAATTACAGTTTATACATTTTCATTAATTAATACTATAGCTTTTAAGCATATTTGTTAGAGGTTAAGTGGTAGAGAGGACTTGTTAGTCCTAACTTCGCCTCCAAAATAAAGTCATTTTTCATTTCATTTCATTTCATTTCATTTCATTTCAAGACGAGTTTCGTCCAGTGTATTTTTGTTCTAGATCACTTACTAAAAGTGAAATGAATTATGCGAACATTGAAAGGGAAGCCTTGGCAGTGACCTGGGGGTGTTCCAGACTTGAGGACTTCATTCTTGGTAAGTCAATCACAATTGAAACCGATCATAAACCCCTTGTACAACTACTTCAAACTACTCCATTATCGGACCTTTCACCCCGTATCCAGCGTTTTCGACTACGGCTTTTGAGATATAATTACCGAGTAGTTTATACACCTGGGAAAATCATAGGGGTTGCAGATTATCTTTCCAGAGACCCACTTCCCTGTAAAGATCGAGAGGAACTGGAAGATGAAACTAGTGCATATATTCAGACCATAATTAAAACCTTGCCCACTACTGATGAAAATGTATTGATGATTCGTCAGAAACAGAAAGAAGATCCTGTGATTGTTTCTGTCATGTTGAATATACAAAACGGTTGGGAAAAACCCTCTCATGACAGCCCTCTGACACCTTTTTATAATGTGCGAGATGAATTGTCTATTTGTGAAGATATTTTGCTTCGAGGACAAAGACTTGTTGTTCCACGTTGTTTATATGAAGATATGCTAAATAGAATTCACAAAGGTCACTTAGGTATTACGAAAAGCCGACTACGTGCAAGAGGTTGCCTATGGTGGCCTGGAATATCGACTCAAATAGAGCAGTACATAAAGCAATGTGACATCTGTAGAGAACATTCAAGTAATCGTAAGGAACCTCTTATCCCTTCAAAGCTTCCAGACAGACCTTGGCAAAATATTTCCGTTGATTTATTTAAGCTGGATAATAAGTGGTTCATCACTTTGACGGACTTGTATTCGAGGTACTTCGAGATTTCAACGTTGAAAAATCTTACATCTTATGAAGTTATAGAAAAATGCAAGTCCTGTTTTTCAAGATATGGGATTCCAGAGACAATTCGAACTGATTCCGAGACTCAGTTTCAGACTACTGAAACATCAGAATTTCAGAACTTCTCAAAACAATATGGGTTTAAGTTAATTCGAAGTAGCCCGCATTTTCATCAATCAAATGGAGCGGCTGAAGCGGCGGTTAAAATAGCTAAATCCATTCTAAAGAAGAATAAAGAGGACCCGTACATGGCATTACTATAGCCTACAGAAACACACCAATTCCAGACTTCAATAGAAGTCCTGCAGAATTGATGATGAATCGCAAGCTTCATGATTGCATTCCTACTCACCCAATGATCCATTGAATGGCAAGAAGGATGATGAGTTCATTGTAAAAGATGAAAAGAGGAAGAATACCTACAAGAGGAATTTTGACCGTCGACACGGAGTGAGGGATCTCAGACCTCTATTAAGGGGGGAGCGAGTATGGATAAATAGCGACCGAAAGTACGGAGTGGTTGACCGAAAGGCTGAGGAACCAAGATCATACTGGTTAAAGACAAGCAATCGAGATCTAAGAAGAAATAGAACACATCTTATACCAGTTGAACCGAAAGATCCATTGAATGTGAAGGAATCCCCGAAAGCTGTCAGAGTCCCAGATCCTGTCTCGGATACAAATGTGACATCACCTGAACAAGCTGAAGGAAATAGAACCAGATCAGGACGCTTAGTAAAGCCTCCAAACAGACTAGACCTATAACCTCTTACAGGGGGAGATGTTGTATTAGGTTTTCAAAAGAATCATATGTTTATTCTTTTGTTGTAATTTGGATGTTAATACATGTTTTTGTTTTTGTTGTTATGTTTTTGTAAGAATCTTGGGAGATGTTATAAAAGGAGTTTTGATGAATTTAAAAAGAGTATTTATTTGTGTAGTTGCAGTTGATATTTCCTACCATACTAAACAGTATATTTCACCACTAGTCCGGAAAGTGACCCATTTCTGGGGGAGATAGTGTTTTACGCGCTAGGCGAAGCCGAGCGTGGAAAACACTATCGAGCCTGGAAATGGGCTTTCCGGACGAGTTGTGAACGATACTTTTCATCAAGACGCAATTATTAATAAATGTGGAAGTTTTAAAGGAGGATTATTTTTGTAAATTCTTCACCATTGGACAAAGTAAACAAAGCTGGAATTCAAAATTTAATTTATTTAAAAACCAACTGATTGTTGCTGTACACGGAAAAGTTTGTTTACCTTGGACGGAAAGTAATGTTTGTAAACATTACTTTCGGAAAGTAAACATTACGGAAAGTAATGTTTGTAAACATTACTTTCCGTACAGGTCAGTAAAATCAGCTGACGGTGACAGTTTGGGAAATGACTACTTTCCAAGGTCTCAGCTGTACGGCAAGTTGTCACTTTCGTATACGGAGTGATGAAAAAACAAGTTTTATGTAAAATCTATGTTTATAACAACTGTTGCTATGATTACATAATATTGTTGAAACCCTCCCCTAGCAGAAAAAAATAAGCCAAGGCTGTAAACCAATCGGTTTACTGTAAATAAAATAATATTGTTATGCATAACCATATGTTTTCAAGTAACCATGACTTCGCATTTCTCTATGTTTATGAATAATTCCACATCCTTCCGATAGAGTCCAGCACCAATCAGTACTGCTCAGTGATGCTATCTGTTGGTTGTAAAGCGAAACTGAAGGAAGATTAGTACAATAGAACGTTGTCACAATTATTTTTCTGAGCGTCCAGTATATTGGACAGATTCCCCGAAAGGGTTAATTAATAGCCCAACAGTCAATGGTACCTAGGGACCTACAGTTTAACGTGGGATCCGAACCACAACTTCGACCTCTTAATGCGAAATTGGTCTATGAGGATGGTATTTATGAATGAACGAGTATTCACTAGCAGTGGCGGATTTACCACTAGGCCGACTATAGGCTCTGGCCTAAGGCCGCAGGCTGCAGGGGGGCCGCACGGAGTTCCAAATATATTACATATATTTTTTAAGGATGTACTTGCACGGTAAAGATGAACATAAGCTTTGAGTCCTGATTTTTTTAGCAGACTATTGTAGTAGAAAAAACTTAAATTCACAACACAACAGAGAGACTTTGCTGAAGTCAATGTGGAATCTGCCGTTTTCCATGTCATTTTCGGGTGATCTACCTGTAGTCACATTCATATTGGTGTCAACACTGGGCGACGGCGCGGCGGCCCCTTTGGGCTCTTTATTATAACCATTGACTAAGGATCCTATGTTTATTTATGGTAGTATAAATAGTCAATGATATGACTTTGACTATATGTAGTATCAAGACAAGTTTTACCACTTTACAAGTAAGACAAGTTTACCAATCATTTAAAGCTAAGACCTTTGCTCAGGCCACATTTTGTGACCTGAGAAAGGCGTTTGACTGTGTTGATTCTAATATTCTTATTGAAAAATTAAAACTATATGGGTTCCAGGGTCCACCTCTAAATTTTTTAAAATCTTATTTGAGTGGCCGCAGGCAACTAGTCAAATCAAATGACAAAGAGTCTGAACCAAAATTATTGAAATGGGGTGTTCCTCAGGGTTCAGTACTTGGACCCCTTTTATTCATTATTTATATAAATGATTTACCAACGGCTATAAATTCCAAAACAATACTTTACGCTGCTGATACGACTTTCTTTAACATAAATAGTAATTTAGTTGAGTTACAAAACATTGTTGAATCTACTATTAAAGACGCATCAAATTGGATTCATTCTAATGGATTTTTACTGAATGAAGAAAAAACTCAAAATATTTTATTTACATTGAAACACAATTTCATTCCTGCTGATCAAAATTTTGTAGACACAGCCAAATTTTTGGGTGTACATATTGACAGTCAACTTTAATGGAATCCTCACATTGACAATCTTTCTTCAAAACTATCAAGTATTATTTATCTCTTAAGGCGCCTCAGAGATCAGGTTCCAAAAAATTATATGAGGACAGCTTATTTTGCCTATTTCCAATCTATTTTCGTTATGGTTTACTTTTTTGGGGAGGGTCTAGTAAAATTGAAAACATTAAAGCTGCAAAAAAGGCGTTACGGACTATGAGCAGATCAGATCCAGAAGAACACTGCAAACCCCTCTTTATAGAATGGGAAGTCGAAACAGTAATAAATCTCTACATATTTGATGTTATGATAAACATTTTAAAAAACCAAGACTATTTAAAGTTCAGCAATCACAGCTACAATACACGTAAAAAACATAATGCTTTATTGGAACCTCATCGTTTAAGCAAAACTTCCAACAGCCACATTGTAATATCTGCGAAAGTATACAATGTTTTGGAAGGTTCTGCTAAAAATTATTCCTTCAAGGTTTTTAAACAAAAATTATATAATTGGTTATTGGGTCACCCTTTTTATAGACTGGAAGAATTCTTTAATTTTGAAAATATTCAATTTTAAAGATATATGTATATTTTATAACAAATATTTTATATTATACATTTTAGACATTCTTCTTTAGAGCTAAGGCATTTGGACTGTGCAGCCACACTGTAATTATGACATTGTCAATGATCATTTCATTCTTACGACAATAAAGATTCATTTATTTATTTATTTATCAATAGTCAATGGTAATATCATTGTAATATCATTGACTATTGATATAGTATTTAAAGTCAATGGTAATATGAGAAAACTCGTTGGTTTGTAGGTTTGTATTCGTGTTTGCTTGTGTGGCCAGTCTGTTTCTCAAAACGATCACTCAATAAAAAAGATCTGTCAGCTGATTGTACAAAGGTCAATGACGTAAGAAGTGTTATAAATGCGTTAGTCTGTCAAAGCAGACACCATACAGTTGCTGAATTTCCTCCGATTTCACTCACCTTCCTCAGTCAATTAGAAATTGTCAGCACCCAGTGAGGTCTACAATTTCGAATTTTTAACCATGGCCGTAAGTCAAGTCCGTCAAAACTTTCATGAAGATTCTGAAAATGGCATCAACAAGCAGATCAACATGGAACTATACGCAAGTTATGTCTACTTGTCTATGGTAAGTTTTCTTGTTTATGCATGTAGTCCTATTATCTGTTGAGACATGAACTAGTGTTCATAGTTATCTAATTAGCCTATGTCGATGTTTAGTTTGATTTAGGCCTAATCCAATCTGTCTATGCTAAGCATTTTTTTAAATCTGATTCAAACAATCGGGTTCATCACTTTATTTAAAAATATTTTAGATAAGTTTAGGTTTAATTTTTCGATATATTTTTTAATATTTGAATTTGACTTAGGCCTATATTCCTGAAAAAGTTGATGGCCTTGAATTAAATCATTTACCTCTCAAAGTACTGTAAGACTGAAATAGCCTAAGTTGGCTGTAAAACATTTAGGCCTAATTTGTATCTGGCATAGTAACTGAGCTTACCTATTTTTAACTGTTCTTTTGGGGAGTCAGTACCGTATGTTAATAATCCGTTAAAACGGGTTTTCCAAAGTTTTAAAAATGTTTTTATCTATCTTCTTAGGCTCCAGTTCATTTTCTTCTTTTTTTCCATCAAATTTTATTCTTCTTAAATTGCATAAATTCAAAATATTATTAGACCTACTTCTTTGTTTTAAACAAAACACCATAAACTATGATAGTAATAATAATAATGCTTTATTGACAGGTATCATAAAAGACACATCAAGGGTATCGTATTAAGTAATTTTTGTTCTATAAATTGAAGATTTTTTGAGATTATGTGTATTTGCATAAAGATGTTTTTAATTTAGGCCTACCTATTTCTGTTTCTTGTTTCATATGAATGGTTAAAAGAATTTTGAGGTTGGTTTTTCTATTTTTTCTCGAATGTTTAAAATAATTTGTAAGCCTAATAACTTATACGTACGTGTAATACATGTAATTTATCAGTTTTATATAGTTTTTAGTGTTGTGGTTTTGACACCAATAGGATTTCTTGCATGCCGTATTCTGCCTGATGCGGCTGTGCCCGATTGGGCACGAAAATGGCAGCCTCATTTTTTGGAACTTTTTTACATAAAAATTTATTTTTTTGTTATATTCTATTCATTTACTTGTAGAATAAGATAAATATCGTAAAAACTAATTTCAGCATCTGAGTAACCATACCCCTCAGGCGCAGCAAACTTGTTAAGTTTGTATTTTATAGCTCTACCGGTATCTTAACTTGTACTGTAATCGATAAACCCTATACTTAAATTTATGTTATGTTATACCCTATAGGCCTAACATTTTGGTAGCTTTAATTTAGATTCGGATCCTATCAAACTGTGTCGATAGAAATATTTTAAAAATGTGTTACTTTGTTTATTTTCAAAACACTTTAAATTATTGCTTACCAGTTTTTTTTTTCAATTCTTTCATTAAAAATCGGATAAAAATATTTAGAGTTCAAAAATGAGCTATCAGAATTAGGCCTATAAATAACGTACACCATTTGGAACATTGTTATAATTTATTAAAATACAACAAAATTTTAACCGTATTTGGCTTGTTAATTTTTTAAATGACAAAATTGTATTTAAAGAAAAAAGAGTTCATACATGAAGAATGCAAACATAACTACCAGACCAGAAATTCACCACTTATTCCAACAAAAGGTCACAGAACAACATTATATGAAAAATCTCCTAAATTAAGTATAACACAAAATTATAAATTCGATCAGAACTTAGGGCCTATCATAATTTAGAAATAAATACATCAAAAGATTTAAAAGTATTAAAAAATTCACTTAAGGAAAAACCTTTATACTCCATTAAATATTTTTATGAGAAGAAGAAAAAAATGAATACATTTAAAAAAAGAAGAAACATCAAAATATGGAAATTAGTTAAAAAATTATGGAAAATATGGATAAAATTAGTTTATGAAAACATTTTTATTATAATTTAAGTTAGAATTGAGAGTACCTAATGCATGTACGGTATATGTCTATAAGGTAAGTAAAAATTTAACAATTTGAAGGGTAGAGTTTCATATAGCGCCTACCTTTCTACCGAATGAAAATATCGATCGATACGATCGATATATCGCATCGGATCAATCAATGCGATTGATATATCGCATCGGATCGATCGATACGATTGATATATCGCATCGGGTCAAAATTTCTATATGTATATCTAATCTTATAGGTAACTAGATGTTTGTACATCAAAATTCATAGTTTGGTATACTGTTGCTAAAAAGTACAATAGTTATAATGTTGATCAAAATCTAAACCTAAATCTCTCAAAAAACTTATTAGTCAATGTAAGTTATAACTTATAATGGTTGATTTTTCTTTTTTAACATGAAAACTGAACTCTAACACTACTATATCTATTTTCATTTTCATCCCCTCACCAGTGCACCACACTGCTCACACAACATTTTCTTTGGTACGGTATGAGTTCATTATCTTGTAAAAATCTATCACATTGCTCATTTCTATGACCCAACTATCTAGTATAAACTTTCTATTACAAATAGGTTAATAGAAAGTTCCCTGAAACTTATGAGACTAATCAAAATAACTAAACTATCCATACTGAATATGAAATCACCTAGTAAAATCTTGGTTTTGTTAGATAAACAAACAATAATATTTAGTAAATAAATATAAAAAATTCTCAAAAAACATATGTTTAAAATATTTCATCCGATGCGATATATCGATATTTCATCCGATGTGGTATATCGATATTTCATCCGATGCGATATATCGATCGTAGCGATCGATATTTTCATTCGGTAGAAAGGTAGGCGCTGTATGAAACTCTACCCCTTTCACTTCATAATTACTAGCACTGCAGTTACCCCACCAAAAATAATAAAGTTTTGTAAGGGTGTTTAGTACAATGAAGTACCGGTAAGAATAATGTATTTTTCAGGCGTACTACTTCGATCGGGATGATGTAGCACTTCATGGCATTAGTGAATTTTTCAAGAAGAATTCAGACGAGGAAAGAGAGCATGCTCAGAAACTGATGAAGTATTTGAACAAAAGAGGAGGAAAAATTGTATTGTATGATGTGAAGCAACCACCCAGGAATGAGTGGGCAAATGCAGAAGAAGCATTTACTGCGGCTCTACAGTTGGAGAAAGATGTCAATACTGTAAGTTAAAAACTATGAGGAAGACAAACATAGACCCGTAAACTATGAGTAAAACTTGAAGCTTTTTTTTAGCAAAATAGTGTTGGGGCAAGTAATGTTAAACACATATTGTAACATTTGATAATGTAATTTAATAACATATGTGGCCCACTTTTGTTTCATTTTTACCATATCGTGTGACTAAATTTCATAGAAAAACTTTTTTAACATTTTAGGTGGAAAAATACAAAGAAATTACCAGATTAATTGTCTTTATATCTTAAATACAGTATGAAATTATAGGATGAACTAAAAATTCAAGTGGAAAAGGCTTCAGCTAGCTTAAGCCCCTCTTATCGCTTTCTGTATTGGGCGGGGAAGAGAATGTTGATGGTAGCAAACTTTAACCTAGTAAAACCCCACTTAGCAAAGGTACTAAGGAAATGTAGTTAGGATACAGGATCTACCGGTAGAAACTTTTACTTCTAATAGATACCGGTAAAAGAAAAAAAAATCCATTAAAGAAAATCTTCCATGTTTTTAATTGTTTTTCAGTTCAATGCTGTGAGGTAGACATTTTATTAATATTCCATAGCTTCAGGTAAAATCAATATTTTCTGTTCATTCTAGAAAACAAGATAACACATTATATCGCTCAAGGTCAAATCAGCTCCAAGATGGCTTTCTTGTTGCGCAGTTGGGCTATTTTAAACAGTGTGTGACTGACAGCAAAGTTTTTTTTCAGAATTTTACAATAGATAATACTTTATTTACACTAGGCATATTACAAAATTTGCAATAGAACACTTAAAATAAAAAGGAGATCATTGTGACACATTGTAAAACTAAAGTAATATGATTAAGACAATTAACTACTATGTGCAGCTGTAAATTATGGAAAATAAGTGATTCATCTCTAGCAAAAAAGTAAATAGAAACAAAACCAAATTATACACCAGATGTTCATGCAATATGGTGGTATTTTTCCAATTTTGTTGTGTCAAAGTACCCAATGGTGGTTATGACTCATTAAACCACTTCATGCTATCTCTGAATTGATAAGATATTAGAGTAGACTTAGCTTCCTTCTTATTAAACATTTACATTTGAATGCAGTTAAATTAATTTGAAGCTCAATGTAATGTGAACTGAAAATTGCATGGCGAAAAAAGTTATTCACTTGTGATGGTACCATTTTTAATATAAAACATGCATGCATCCATTCAAAAAATAATTTTATATTTTCATTCCTTATGTAGGGGCATAAGGGTTTACATGCCTTGACTTGTTAATATACGGTAATCAGCAAACCTTAAAAACTAAATAAAGCCTAAAACACTTTTTTAGAACAGAGTTTTCCAGTTAAATATGTTTTAAGCTTCATTACGGTACCTATTTCCTAAAACTACAAACGGTTTCATAGATTATAATTTTTTTTTATGAAACAAGCAAAGGATTTATAATTTAGGGGCATTTGTTGAATTAAGTTTAATTTTACTTGGTCCATCCTAAAATGAGGAGTCCACCTTAAAAAATCTAAAACTATGTGTTAATGTTTGATTTCTTATATTGTTGTTTGGTGTTACCTTGCATCAATTTACATGTTCAAAAAGCCACCACAAAGTTTTAGAACTTTAAATAAGCTTTCTCAAGGTGTTATTATAAATAATAGTGTTTTTAAAGTCCAATCAAAATAGGTAAACTAGCATTTGAGAATAGAAAACAAAATTTTTGTAGGCGTACAGCATTTACAAGATTGTTTGCTTGGATGCAAACGATAATCTATTAAGAATGCTGACCTTTGAAAATATTTTGTTAGTACCTAAATCTTTATAAAACAGTTTCGCATTGGCAGTATCTCTCCCTGATAAGAGAGATAACAAGGGAAGCTGAATAGTGGGCGGAATCTGTTATCTGAAAACTGGGTTAAGCAAGTCACTGGGGTATACCACACATGTTAACATGAATCAGCAGATATCCTCTGAAAAAGGAATTATCATCTGGCCGGTGGTATTCCACATCAGTTCTATGAACAGATGTTTATGTGTGAAAGAGCTGATGCAAACGGATTCATCACAAAGAAGTGTTTGGGAAGTCCAGACTGCCCATGAATCACTGACCTTGGCCTCAACACTGTTGTTTGTCCCACTTCAGCAGATATTCTAACATGCTGACCTTCCGTTCTGGACAATATTTTGACATTCATGGCTCCATTTAGGTTTTTTAAACTCTTCATGATTAAGAGTCTGAATTACAGCATTAAAATTTAAAAAAAATCTTGGATTAGCAGTCATAATTGTAATTTTATTTTATATTAAAAATGGTATTATAATAAACCAATAAGATTGTAGTATTATAATATTAAGATGTATATAAAATTTCAGCTAGGTTTTAGCTTTCGTTTTGTATTCTACTAAACAAAGACTAAAAGGTACTTTATAATTACCTTAGATACTAAATGTACTCTAAAATCTTTTTACAGGTTACCTGATTTGATTTTCCAAGAACCTTCCCCTCTGGTTTTCCTCTCTGCCCATTGTACCCTCCCACTCTTGACCTCACTACCTCATCCCTTCTTGACAGTTATATTGGGTAAGGTGAATTTATTTAAAAAAAGGTTTAATTTAGCTGGGACATGCTTATTCTTCTCATAAATTTTTCGTATACATTGTTTTTTATCTTTCTAAAGTAAAATAATTTTAAAAATTTAAAAAATGGTGCGTTACTGTTATTAATTTTAGTAGCCACATGGATGCTCTAAGATTTACATGATTTACATTTTTGGTACATACAACATTACAGTACCTCTGCTTGATTATGCTAATTACTTTGTTGTTGTTCGTTTGCAGAGCCTACTGTCGCTCCACCAGATCGGGACGATCCACAACGACGCGAACCTCTGCGACTACCTGGAGTCCGAGTTCCTGCAGGAGCAGGTGGATGCCATCAAGGAGCTCGGAGACATGCTTACCAACATCCGTCGTGTCGGCAAGGAGGGTCTCGGCATCTTCATCTTCGACAAGGAGCTCAAGTCTTAGACCCCGAAAAACATCACTTAGTAGCAGGAGCACTTATTATTTTACCTCCCTCCTGCCTATGTTACTTATCATTATCGGGTTATAATCAGTTACTTAAGTGTTGCTTAGAAGAACTACAATTTTCCTCCTCGAGTATAAAATGACGTGGTTTAAAATTATGATTGTTGGCGTTTAGAGATTGTATTTGTTGTTGAATCATTACACTGCTGCATTGTTGAAGTTTTGCCATAAATGATTAGACATAATTTTTGAACATAGTTTTCTTTCTGAACAAAACCAAAGATTACTTGTCAGTATTTTAAATTACTGTAAGTCCTTTTGTAACTATTTTCAAACTCATTCTTTTGTACTGTTTTTCTAGCACCTTTTGTTATTATTAAAGCAACTTATTACCAAGTTCTGAGTTGTTTTTGTAAATTATTCACCCAATGATTTTTTTTCCTTATATTTTAATCAGATTGATGGGTGCAAATTCATTGACAAGCTTTTACTCATATACACATTTTCGGTCCTCACTGAAGCTTTTCCTTGAGAAAAAAATCTCAACCCCTCAAGCAAAACTAGTGAAATAAAATCGAACTACAAAAAATAATTCTATTAGATATATCCTTATCTATTTATTTATTTTTATTTACTGCCCTGTAATTTTTTTATGGTTCGGTAGGCTTTACAGCCATGTGGCAACTTAGTTTTTTTAGGCTATAGTGATTTCAGGGTCCAAGTACTGCAATTTCTGGATAATTCATTTTACTTTGCAGGCCTCCCTTTGACTTAATTAATTTTACGCATTTCAGTGTTTTAATGTGTTATGTATGAAGACAATTTGCACATGGAAACGTTCAAAATGAATAGAGATCACAAACATGAACCACTTAACTGCATGGGATATTTGAGCAGTTATCAGTTGTTGCATATCAACAAGTGAGTAACTCTAGTAACAACTAGTAACTCATAAACTCAATGTTATGCTGATTGTTTTCATATTTAACTCAGGGCAGATAAAAACAGTTTATCGGTAACACAGAGAAGGAAAGACTATAGGTTACATTGTTATGGTGTGAGCGTGGGAGCTACCGTTGGTTCTAAGGTAAGCTACTAGGACAAGAAATGGCGCTGTGTGTCCTAGAGAGAGAATACTACTGGAGCGATTTAAAACTCAGTATACATATGGAAAAAATCATGGAATATATAGTCAACGAGTCATGAGAATAGCCCTGACAACAATGTATTTAAATACTGACCAGGTGTCTTCTTGTGACTCGCTGACAGTATTATTTAAGGACAATACACATTTTTTTAAACAGTAAGGAAAAAACACCTGGACAGTTAGTATGAGACTTCTACTGGGCTGATTCAGATGTGGGTTGTACCAAAACAAATGATTTTTCTTAAATTAGCAGGTTTTATTTGGATGTCAAAAATATTTGTGTTAATTGGTCAAAAATGAAAATTGAACTTTTCTTATGAATATTTAAACATGGGGGAAAATTAATTAAACTTTTTCAATCCTTTGGATGTTTGGCTACAGCCACACGAGCTTTTTTCATGCAGGAAGGCGGCATGAAAACACACGAGAAATATGAGCAGCATGAAATGTAATGGGGTATGCCACAGGCAGTGTGCTTTCCCGACGTAGTTCTTATACAATTGAATTATAAATTCAAGCCCTGTGAAAATAAATTGGTATTCACTACATGAAAAACGCTTGTGTGGCCTGCACTTTGACTGATACTCCCACTGGACCAATTTACATGCAGTATCTATAAGGTTTTCCTGTGTTACGTCCCTTTTTCTCTCAACCTACTTCATTCATTCATTCGATGGGGCGGATCTAATCCCAAGGCGCATCAGCCGCAAGGGCTTTTTGCGCTCCCCGTGTGTGTTTCAGAGCTCATCCAAGTCTAGGAACCCGATGAACTTCTGCAACCTGCAGACTAGCTCCTCTTGAGGAAGGAAAGCGCCCCTCCGCAGTCCTCCGAGGGCCCTCTCTCTAGCTTCTTCCAGCTCCGTGCAGTCGAACAGCAAGTGATCTGCAGTCTCTTCTGACTGCCCACACTTCCTACATACCGGGTCCCCATTGAAGAGACCCATGCGCTTCAGGTGCTTCCTCAAAGAACAATGTCCTGTTAAGAGCCCTGTTACTTGCCTTATTTGCCTCCTTTCTAGCTGCAGAATATTAGAGGCAATTTTCTGAGATGGAGAGTGAAGCGTTAGCTTACTTACCCTCAGTTGTGGTAGTCTAGCCCGAGGGTAAGTAGCTATTACATGGCATTCAAACTTAAAATTTAAAAAAAATTACATAGTATTTCAATAATTTAGTTCAACATCTATAAGCATATATACTTTACCTGCAGTGAAATGATGCATTTGTATATACAGAAGAACCTGAAACCCTCATAACGATCCTTGCTTCAATTGATAATGTTTCAAGAAGTAGATAAAATTTGTCTTCTAAAATGTTTAATATTTAAGAAATGCTCATTAAAGCAAAATATTCATATGGTGTATATTTTTTCTATTTATGTTTCTGTTGATTGATGGTAAATAAGACGTTTTGTAAACACGGTCTAAGACATAAAATATCGAGAATATTCCGTCCAAAACGATTCTTTAGACTATGTTACTCAGGGTAAAAGTACTTATTTTGACCATTCCGACTATTATTGGTTTAAGTATGAAAGTAACTGACCTTTTGGTAAGGGTCTTTGTCAGGCATCCTCACTATGTGGCCCGCGGGCTGCATGCGGCCTTCTGGATGGTTTTTTGCGGCCCTTAGACTATTATGGATTGAAAGAATTAAAGTTTAAGAATTATAAATAATATTTTATGGAAAAACTACAAAATATTTTATATTTCCTAATTAATTGTAATGAAAATCCGTCAATGTTTCTCTAAACTCTACACCTAAATTTATTTACTCAGACTGCAGTGTCGTTGGAGAACGTTGAAAACATTTTGAGAAGTTCAGTTGGGAACCTGCTAATATAGATCTCATATTAGCTGTGAAATATTTCGCCAACTTTAAACTTAAAGAATTAACAATAAAGGTTTACCAAGAGTTGTTATAGAAAATTAAAATTTCATTCTGTAGTAAATGGAAGTTGTTATCGATATAGAAACTAAATTGCTCAATCTTGAGGAACGAGTACACTAGTTTTTTGTAAGTTATTTAAAGACACTTATTTTTTGATATTAGAGCTTAATGGTGGAAAATATTTTTTAGACTGTTTACACAATTAGTCTAATTGTATTATTTGTAATGTTTTTACAATCAAAGAACAGAGTATTAGGGTCTTATTGTAAATTTTATGCGTTGTTGTTTGAAGGAAAATGTCCTAAAGGCAGCTTAAACACACGTTTTTACGCATTTATTTTTCAAAACTTTTCCCTGGAACCGCCTTTTTCTTTGGGGGTATTCCATACCTCCCAAACCCCCTGATGAGAACCCCACCAGATACAAATCACAAGCCGTCAAATTACAGCCCTGATCAACTATCCTTCCTTCATAAGATTAACTTTGAAACTTTTAAATCCTGAGGGGCGATGTGAATTATAATGGGATTCTGCTTATCTACAGGAACCTACCTTTCTAATGGTGTGTGAAGATTTCTCCTAAGATGCACACCAGCTGAGAAAAAAGGAGGAAAAGAAACGTGCTTGCCTATTAATTTATAGATTGTGACCTACAGATAATGGAGAAAGTATATTTTATAAAATCCATCCCCACTAGCATTTAAAAACAACTAATGATAATAAATCTATAACTATAAATCTGAAAGCGGCAATTTTTGATTTTGAGTTATTCACATTTTTTAATTCCTCATTTAATTCCTAACAATTTGGCGCAAGTCCCGCAAGTCTACAATTTTTTTTTTTTTTTTTTTTAAGATATAGGACTTTGAAATTACACGAGAAAAAAGGGCCATTTTGAGAAAACTCTATTCAAAAATTCAAATTAGCATAAAACATTTATTTTCATATTTAAGAAACGATTTTGGTTTCAAAAGAAAGTTCTAAATGTCTTCTTTAATGAGAACACCTATTTTTGTCTTAACTCACAGTAGTTTTCAAGAAAATAATTTTTTTTATTGAAGCATGTCCGATAAAAACATAATCGAAGTGATATTTCAGAAAAGGGACCTCTTCGCGGCCCTATGTTATTTCTCCATAACGAATTGCAAAACTGCCGAAAGCGACCTCTTGGCTTCATTTTCTGGTTTTTAGTTATTAAAAGACATTCTACATTAATAATTGATTAGACCTTGTAGTAGTTTACCTCGTCCCCGATAGAATTCATTTAACGAGTTCAGTTTTCAAAGTGTAGCATACCTTTTGGATTGGTTTTGAAAAGGGACCTGTTCGCGACAATGTTATTTCTCCATAAGCACGAAGAGGTACCTTTTCTCAAGCTAGACATTGACTACTTTAATCATTATTTTGAATGTTTTATTCCAGTACAAGTGTTTTTTAATCTATTTCAACCGTTAAAGGACGAAATGAAGCATATTAAAATGCAAACAACCGAAAATCGGTATTTTTTACCTCAATCGATAAAACTGCCCGTACTGAAATTTATACTTTGCCGCAAAGAGATCCCTTTTTCCTTTCTCCCTCACATATAAAACAGACAAAAATTATGCTTTTGATGGTATACCCTGAAAATAAGTGACTCATAGGAAAAACAGTAAAATTAAAGTTAATATCTACAACTTCAAAATAAAGTTTATTGTGGATTGTAAAGGTAGGTTTACACGTGAGAGTTTTTCACTCTCAGAGAGTTTCGTACTCTCAGCAGGTACTCGCAGAGGTGTTTACACAACAAGCGAATTTTCCAAGATTGTTAATCCCAGATAGTTTTCTGCGAGTACTATCAACAGCTGTCAGAGATTTTTATGAGAGTAACTAACCACTCTCCGAGAGTGAAAAACTCTCACGTGTAAACCCACCCTAATAATTGTTAAACACTATTTTTAACTTGATTTCTTTTATGTAAATGCTGCTCAGGTGTGAAAATACAAAAAAAAGAAACAAGTTGTTAAGAATGATTGTTCTTTAGATTGCTTGAAAGGAGTACTTAGTTAACACACCAATACTCCATTCACATGTTAACACTTCGCAGGCTAAGAATTGCGTCCTTTCAGTTGCAATTAGAGGTTTTCATTGCTGAAACCCTACAAAAATTTACATAATTAATTGTGTTCTATTGAAGAAAGAGAAATTTCAGAAATTGTGTATAAGTAACAAGTTATTCAAATAATTTAAATTGGATTTAACACAGTGAAAAAAGGATATTATTATAGAGTTACCAGTTGTTTGTATTATTTGTGAATTTTTCTAATGTACATCGTGTCCAGCTTTAACCTTTGCAAACTTTTTCAGGTTATTCAGCAAGCCAAAATAAAAATAGTTCATATGAACATCTGTCCTAAAATGCTTCGTTAGTCCGCCATAGCCGCCATTTTGTTTTTTATACTTAATAAAGAGAAGGAACCGATAGTCGCACAAGAGGAATCATCGTCAAGTTTACTCGTCGAGTCACTAAAGAAGAATTTCTTCAAAAGAGACGAGTTAAGCGCAATTTGAATACCAAAGACATTGGATTTATGGATCGATTAGCTGATGTTATTTATATCAACGAAAGCCTGAGTCCAGGAAGACGTCGAGTGTTCAACGCTGTGCGAGCTTTGAGGCAAGATTCTCAAATCAAGTTCGTGTGGATACGCAATGGGAAGATCCTGACACGAGCCGATGATGGAGCCAAAGTGGTTGCCGTAACGACGATGGAGCAAGTCGCTGCGCTACAAAAGCAACGTGTAGGCCCACCGACGGCGGCATCTGGTGACGCTACCCACTGATAAGTCTGTGTGAGTGAGTGATATTGTTACTTTTATATATTCATTCACATGTATTTCTTGTTTTTTTGTACCGTTTTTGTAGTGAAATTTAAATGAGTGAGGTCTTAAATAGTTCTATATTTGATTGTCATTCGAACGATATCGTAATTATTCACCAAAATATAAGGTGTGTCAGGAAGAATTTTGATAATTTTTTGTTAACTTTACAAAATATAAATAGAATCCCTGATATAATAATTTTAAGTGAAATTTGGATAGAAGACTCTGAAGTTGATCAGTACCATATTACTGGTTTTTCAGTGTATTCTAAATGTAATTCTAGAATAAGAGCAGGCGGGGTCATGGTCTATTCAGCGGACTATCTGTCTTGTGATTGTATAGATAATGATAATCTAATAACTGCTGATATCCTGCGGTTACAAGTCAAATGCAATCAGAACATTTTTATTGAAATTATTGCTGTATACAGGCTACAGGAATATTCTGTAGATAATTTTATTGAAGAATTTGATTCTCTTTTGTCAAAGATAAAGTCTCACAATTTGCTTATTTCTGGAGATTTAAATATAGATTTATTAAAAGCTGTATCAGACAGTTATAAAATAACCATGGCAAGCCACGGATTATTGTCTTACATAAATACACCCACCCGAGTAACAGCAGACTCAAGTACGTGTATTGACCATATTTTCTTTAAACATAAAGTAAATACAAATATTGTTTTGGAATGCTCTGTTGTTGAAGCCGGCATCTCAGACCATAGAATGACCACGGCCAGTATCAATTGCTGTTTGGATAAATCACGCTCATCTCAATCGCAAGCAACCCAACAAATAGATTACAACTCTCTAATCAGGAACGTAAAAAACGTGAACTGGAATGTCGTATATGGATGTGGGGAAGCTTCCCTGGCGTTTGATTTGTTTTTGGGTAAATTGAATTCTTGTTTTGCAAAATCATACAGACAAGTGAAAGCTAAATCAAAATCAAAAACTAAATTACGACCTTGGATGAATGATAGGCTTCTAAAGTTAGTTAGTAGGAAAAATGTTTTGTATAAAACCTGTCTAAAAAATCCAGGCAATGCACAGATGAGGGAAGCCTATAATAGATTAAAAAACCAATTGATTAATGATCTAAGAATTACAAAAAATGTTTACTATAAAAATTTATTTGATATTAATAAACATAATGTTGGTAAACAATGGCAAGTAATTAATCATCTGATAGGGAACGAAAAAAAATCAGATAGTCACATTTCTTTAAAAGATGGCAATGGTCCAACTACTGGCGACACCCGTCGGGTCGCTAATATTTTTAACACATTTTTTTGCTCGGTAGCAGGAGAGCTCAAGAAAACAATCGATTTAGAAATTCCGTTACTATCACAACATAGAAATATTACTCATGCGGATATATTTAGAAGTAATACATGTCTTGAATCTCTTTTTCTATACCCCACAGATGCTATGGAAATAAAAAACATTGTGAAATCTCTTAGTAACCGTAAAGCTCCTGGTTTTGACAATATTACACCTACAGTTTTAAAATGTATTATAGATGATATTGTTGATGTACTTGTTTATTTGGTCAATTTAAGTTTAAGTTCTGGCGTATTTCCTGATATATTGAAAAAAACTATTGTAAAACCATTATATAAAAAATCCGACAAGCACGATCCGTCCAACTATCGCCCGATAGCACTCTTATCTCTGTTTTCTAAGGTGCTAGAGAAGGTAGTCAAAGCGCGTCTCCTATCCTTTTTGACTAAACACAACTATTTTAGCGCAAACCAGTTCGGTTTTAGAAAAGGCCTGAATACTGATGGTGCTTTAATGAACTTCATGATTAAAAGTAGTGTGAAATTGTTGGTGCTGGCCCAGTTCAAGGTCACCTGAGGGATGACGTCATCGAGGTCAATGACCTCACCGATGACGTCATCGATGACGTCATCGATTGCGTCATCGATGACGTCATCACCAATGACGTCATTTCTATGACGTCACACCCATGACGTCACAGAAATGACGTGCTGATGACGTCATCACCCCTTACGTCATCAAAATGACGTCACCGACGCCACTGAGGTCAAGGTCACGCCGAAACTTAAAATTTTTTGGCACTTTTGCCGTTTCTCGCACTACGCTCCGAGTTTCAGTCAGAGTCCCCGTGACCTTGACCACTTGGAGCGAATTTTCGACGAGAAACGGCAAAAGTGCCAAGTTAAACTCGAGTTTCTGACATGACTCTGCCTAAATGGGCAATCGGTTATTCCTCAGGTGACCTTGAACCAGCACAACACCAACAATTTGATATTACTGTGACCTTGAAAACCTAACAATGGAGCGCCGACACCGATGCGCACCCCACGACAGCCACCGAGTGACTGACTGTCAGGCTCTGTGTATGCTAGGTATATCGGCTTGAGAGACTAAGACTCTAAACTGTCAGGAATGGGAGTAACTAACTGAATTTTGCAAGGAAAAGTCATTTCATCCAATATTTTAAACAAATCCTCATCAGTAAAACTGACATTAGTCTGTTTTGTATAAAACTTAGGGTGTCCGCGCAACAGTTTGCGCCACTTAGCTAAAGTTGAAACTCTCCTAACTTTGAGTGGTGGACAGTGAGCAACTAATAAAGTCTTAACACGGCTAAGTTTCTTACCTAAAGTGTCCTGCGACATGGCTTCACCTCACAAAAGTCCGCACAATACTGAGAGACTGCTTGTAGCGCATGAGTCAAGGGAAAAGAGGTGGGGGAAACAGCAGGAGTGGGGGAAGGTCACAGTGGCGGGGGAAGGTGAGGTGGTACGCTGGAGTATCGCATCACTTCACCATGAGCTGTCCTACAGTGAACACACTGTTCTCTTGGCCGGAGTTGGCACTAGAAGAAACATTCCTGTACAGCTTAGGCTGTGAGAGCCGTGGAAGCAAAGTCAAAGTGGAAATTGTGTTAAACTCCAAGATGAAGAGTCTCCTAAATAAACTAATTGTATCCTTGCAATCTCCTATAACTTTAGAGAAATACCACTTTATTAAGCGACACCTTAAACTTTGGCAAAACGAAGCGGAAATGGAAAAGATTACAGTAAAATTAATGTAACTTAAAACCTGGACTGGACACTCATGGCGATACCACGTGGCGTGCAAACGCCACCCTAAACATTACAAGTTAGGTTATTGAGCACCTCTGGTACGATAACTGATGTGCTAGAGTTAAAGTGTGATGACCTTGAGTCAAAACACTGAAATACTACAAGTCGATATCGTCCCAGAGTTAAAGTGTAGTGACCTACATTCAGAACTTGTAAAATTACTTACATATAGAGAGCTAGAGAACAGCGAGACGCACCACATGGAAGCCGGAGACATACTGGCGAAGCGGTGTTGTGCAGCCTAGGGACCCAGTTGTGGTGGGGGTATAGCCAACACTTAGAGTACAAGTGTTGTGGGTGACCTTGACCCACTTAACTTACCTGACCCCCCCCCCCCCCCCAAAAAGTGCGAACCCCCCCCCCCCCCCCCCGACAAAAAGTGCCCCCCCCCCCGGACAAAAAGTGCCCCCCCCCCCCGACAAAAAGTGCCCCCCCCCCCCCCCGACAAAAAGTGCCCCCCCCCCCCCGACAAAAAGTGCCCCCCCCCCCCCCGACAAAAAGTGCCCCCCCCCCACCCCCACCCCCACCCCCACCCCCACCCCCCACCCCCACCCCCACCCCCACCCCCCACCCCCACCCCCACCCCTGATATCCTGGGCGTGGCAGCCCCGGTGGGGATATAAGGGGGCCCAGCCAGAGCCGGCTCGCAGTCCGCTCCCGCGCGTTGAACGTGAACGATCGGGACGGACCGCCATAGGCATCACTAAACATTGAATGGCGCCTTCAGTGTTTAGCGAAGTCTACTCTAACTTTAAGACTTGTATTAGTTGTAAGATATTGCGCTTGCGTTTGGGTATTGCGAATTGTTTTATATGAGAGTGTTTTACTTGTACCTTATGTCTCCTGTGTGTTTTTTATCCTTTGTGTCTTGTTTGTTATATGTGTTTAACATGTATGTGCTTGTTCCAGCATTGACTACGTTGAGCTCAATTGTGTGTTGTAAGTGTGTTATATTTTTCTAAAGTGTATACGCTTGTTTTAGCAATCCCCCCTTGAGCTTTTGCAATGCTCAAAGTAAATCGTAAAGACAGGGAACGGGAGTAGGCCCCCGTGTAAAGTTACTTTTGTATAATTGTTAGGCTCCTCTCATGCATGCTTTAATGCGGCTGAGAAATAGGAGCGTCCGTTTGTACGCCTATATGGGGGTAATAAGCCGATGGCCTCTGCACTCGGACCGAGGACGTAAGCCACTAGGGTGTCCTCAGTTAGTTTCCCTTCTGGAAACTCAAAATTATGTAAATGAAACTTTGTTAGCTATTTGTGTTTTTTTGTCCCCAAGGCCCCCGAACATTCGTGGTTCGCCATGGATGTACGGGGGCCGAAATTTTTTTAATGTCCGTGTGGCCTTGACCCACATAGGACTTGTAAAAATTTACTGCATTGCTAAATTAAAAATATTAAAGATAGGGTTACGGGAGTAGGCCCCCCGTGTAAAGCCACTTGTTTTATAATTGTTAGGCTCCTCTCATGCATGCTTCAATGCGGCTGAGAAATAGGAGGTGGTCCGTTTGTACGCTTATACGGGGGTAATGAGCCGATGGCCTCTGCACTCGGACCGAGGACGTAAGCCACTAGGGCGTCCTCAGTTTTTTTCAAAATATGTAAATGACATTTCGTTAGCTATTGGAAAAGTTATTAGTTGGAAATGCAGTAAATGTTTACAAGTCTCGCGTGGCGAAGGGTACACGACATTGGATGTTGCCTTGTTGTCATAGTTGGGTCTCTTCGGAGGCTACAGCGATGACAACCCAAGTGCCCCACACCCCCATAGGGGGGTGTGGGGCTTATTTTTTTAAAAGTTTTTTCGTGACCTTGACCTAAATATAAAAGTTTTCAAAATCTTTAACAGTCAGATCTTACTAACACAGTTTATATATATAGAGGTCTTTTAAAAGTTAACAGTTAGGTATTAGTAACGCACAAGTTTGGAATTGGGTCTCTTGGGAGGCTTTAGCGATGGCAACATAAATGTCCCAAGTGGGGTTTATTTTTTCAAAAAGTGCGAGCCCCCCCCCCCCCCCCCGACAAAAAGTGCGACCCCCCCCCCACCCCCCCACCCCCCCCCCCCACCCCCCACCCCCACCCCCACCCCCACCCCCTCCCCCACCCCTGATATCCTGGGCGTGGCAGCCCCGGTGGGGATATAAGGCGGCCCGGCTGCATGCACTTCTCATTCCCGTCCAAGCTCCCGTACGGACAGGTTCTCTCTTGTTCTTGAGATTATTTATAATAACTTCACTTTTTCATTCTCATCTATTCTTCTCATTAAGTCCATTTATTACAATGGGTAAAATGGGCCTTAAACTCAAAAACTACCCGCCAGCTTCAACCTCAACCGACACGACTCAACCTCCATCATCCTCCGCCTCGATCCTGGAATATCTGATGACTGCAAACATCTTGAGCTGCCTGACGATGCCACCACCGCCGCCGCCGCCACCACAGCCCGCCTCCATGCCCAGCCTGTCGCCACTGCCGCCGACAGTGGAAGAGGCCGGTGCACCTCCACCATCGTCAGGAAAACTCAGCGGTCGAGTCCCGGTAGCCTCTCCAGCACTCTCGCTGCTATCGGACTCAGGATCGGAGTCTGCAGTCTTCGAAGAGACGTCCAGGTCGAGGATAACCCCCTACAGCAGAACCCAAAAAATCCTATCCTATACCAAATCACAATGTCCCTCACCCATATCCCCCATGCCATCCACACCAACCAAAGCATCCCGTAAATCCATCTTTTCCCCTGAACTTCCCTCCATAGACCTAACACGCTCTCCTACCCCACCCAAAATTGTTTGCTCCATTCCTTTTGACCAATCTTTGCCTCTTCCACCCCCTTCCACCCCTATTTCTTCTAGCCAGCCTAATTCGGAGAAGCTCCAAAACACTAAGAGTCCAACACAAAAGAAACGTAATCGTGTTAAATGCCCTGCTGGCAAGCGTGATAAATGCGATTATGTTTGGTTTAGCAGAGAGGCTGTGGTTCTTTGTTGTCCGAGTTTTGCTCTTCCAGAAAAAGATCGTTGCCAACGACACTTGAATAAGAAAATCAAAATTCCGACACCAAAGCCCTATAGCCTTAATATTATGCCTGAAAAGTCCAAGTTCAAACACCCCAACAGTCCGCAGAAGCTGAAAATTAATAGGCTCAAGAGGGACAAAAAATATTATTTCATTGTTCAAGCTTATGGAGCATTTAACATAAATGTGCAAATCATTCTAAAAGGTGATGGCCGCCTTCATAGAATGAAAGTACCACCTGCGATGGTACAAAGAGAATTTTTTGTCCCCGGGGCTTATTTAATTCGAAGAAAAGGATGCCGATCTGTTTGGGAAATGGATTAGGACATGGGCTCACTAAAAAGAAAAAGCCAAAATTGTTAGGTTGTGTTGGACAATATTTAAAAGTCTTTTCCAAATTATTTTTCCAAATTTAGTCTTAACCCTCTTAAAGTAAGGGAGAGGGGTATTATACAAGTCAACTAATAAAAAAAAAAAATACTTGACTTGTATAATACTTTAACCTGGCGGTGATGTAAAGTCACTGGGACAATCTCAAACCGTGTCCTTGAGGGTGAAGACTAAGTTACAAATAAATCATTAACAAATAAAAACTTACCTCCAAACACTTGTAGCTTGCTACAAGTGTTTGGAGGTAAAAATTTTTCAAAGTTTGAATGACCTTGACCCATATAAATTACTTACAACTAATGTTGTGTATCACGTGATACCCCCACTCTAACGCTCTTACTAAGCTTGTATGAGCCGTTCATTTGCTTCAGTCTGTTTCTGTGCTCCGTGGTAAACATGTCACGGTACAATTACAAAGGTGGTGACTTCTTGATAGATCAACACAATGCTTGGGAAGTGCTAAACCAGCATAGAATGGAAGTTGAGTATTGTATAAGACAAGACGGGTCTACATTTTATCTATGTATTATAAACAACCAAACTCATAAGTATGAACACTGGACAAAAATTAATTATAACAACATAGATGAGCTGTTTGCTTGGGTGTTTGAGGTGTGTAAAGTTATTGAAGAAACCAAAATAATGGGTGTGCTAAAGGTATGTAAAACTGATGACCGGGAAGACTAAGCAAAATTTCTTTTAACCCCCCCCCCCCCCCCCGTGTTATCCCCACCACTAAAAATGGGTATATATAGGAGTGGTGATCAACCGTCCTCTCATTCTGCTTTACACCGTTAAGCTGAACACCACCATGTCTGCTATGAACGTCCCAGCCTCTACCTCTGGCCCGGTCGCCTCCAACTCCAGCCCGAGCATTGGACCAATCCGATCGGGGCCTTCGTCAAGAAGTCGTGTCCGATTCTCCGGCTTTGGTCCTGTGAGGAAGGAGTTGCGGAGCAGCGGGGCGTCTCAACCAACCACGACGGATGCAGCAACTCAGACTCCACCAAACATCATCGAGTGGTACGACGAAGTGATAGAGCAAAGGGACAGAATGCTAGAGAATACTCGCAGGGAGCTACTTTATGTTAGGAGTAAATGGGAAAAACTGATTAAGAAGTGTGAAAGCCTGTTGGACAGTGATGATAGTGAGGATGAGAGTGGATAGGTGTGTGGGTAAAGACTTGGACTGGGACTTGTGTGTATGTATGAATGTGTGCGTGAATGTGAAATACAGAGCGGGGGATAGATCACTCTGTGGCAATGGACTAACATGCCACTTAGTGATCTATCCCCCGTTCTGGTAATGTTTTTGGATGGCCTTGACCCACTTTACCAAGGCTAGCTAGTACCCCCACCACTGATAAGTGTATATATACGGGTATTGATGTGCAGTTTGGTTATTCTGCTTTGTATCGCTTAGCTGAATACCTCACTTCAACATGGCTTCCAACTGCAAAACTTCTCAGGCTTCCTCTTCTTCTTCAAGAAGGCGTGCTGCCAACGTCCTGCCTGCTACTCGTGGACCTGCTCGACCATTCCACAGCATAACTGTTGCTCGGGCAAACGCCTGCAAAGCTCCAATGCTACGGACCTTGCTGGAGGTGAGCCAAGACGGGCAAGGCTTGCTCAGTCCTGGTCAACGGCAGGAGCAAGAAAGGCGTATGGCTTACTACAGGCTGCAGGGTGTAGTTCCCAGCTTGAAGTTAGGCGATCCGAGAGTAGCAAGCATCAACGAGGCAGCGGACTACATATCACACCTTCACAGTGTTTTAGAAGTAAAGGACCAACAAATTGAAAACTTAAAAGAACAATTGAAACAATTTAACTTTAATCCTGTGGAGTTTGTGGAAGCAGTGATGAGTGATAGTGATGATGAAGGAACTGAATATATATTGGGTATGTAATGAAAGACTTGGACAGGGACATGTGTGTGTGTGTGTGTGTGTGTGTAGAATACAGAGCGGGGGATAGACTACTTTGCGGCAATGGACTAGCATGCTGCTTAGTGGTCTATCCCCCGCTCAAAGGGTAGCATTGGATGACCTTGACCCACTTTACAGCAAGGACAACCGGTTAACTGGTATAAAAGAGGGGGGTCTGTACATCCCGACTTCATTCTGCTTTGAACCTTCCAGTGGAACGCTAGAAAATGAGTGGATCACTGATCATTGGTAAGGAGTAGGAGTATGTAACCATAAACTATTTAAACTGTAAAGGGATGTTGAAGAAGGTGTATGATAACGTTAAAAGAATGGTTGTTGAAGAAGGTAGGGTAGTGATTGTAGCGTGGAAGAAGAAGCAGTATACAGGACAACAAGTGAGAGCAAGTGACTTTGGGGGGAATAGTGTGTTTCAAATTGGACGAGCGAACTTGGTTAATTTGGACATTGTGTTTTGGGACTTGGAAAGGTTAATTGAAAATAGTGGCAAACATGGGGAACTCTTAATTGGCAGGGAGGACAGAGTATATGAGTAAGTGTAAAAGACTGGGGGCTTATGTGTGTGTGTAAAGACTAGGACTTGTGTGGAATACAGAGCGGGGGATAGATCACTTTGCGGCAATGGACTAGCATGCTGCTTAGTGGTCTATCCCCCGCTCAAAGGGTATTATTGGATGGCCTTGACCCATATAAAGGTAGAGGGGGAATGGGTAATAGGAGGGGGAAATTGGTATATATGTAGGACTGATGAATAAAGCATTTAGTCAAGCATTTGTCTAGACACTATCAACAACAATGGAGAGCTTCAGTGTTGAGTTCATCCTCTTGGAAGAAGACATCAACGAAGTGGTGGAACTTATAGAGGAGAAGACCAGCCAGGGCACATTGGAACTTGTGAATTGCGAACCGTTGGACAATGCCGCAATCGATAAGATTGCATATTTCATGATGCATTTGTATAACGAACAAACAACCAATATGGAGTTTGTGCAGTACCTTTATCAAAACCAAGTAAATGTGCGAGTGACAATTACTTGGTGGCAGTAATAATAAAGTGTAACATATGGATGTGGACTTGGATGTGGACTTGGACTTGAGTGTGGTCTGCGGAATAGAGCGGGGGATAGATCACTTTGCGGCAATGGACTAGCATGCTGCTTAGTGGTCTATCCCCCGCTCAAAGGGTATCTTTACGTGACCTTGACCCACATAAAATGTATAGTTGGTGGGGGTATAAAAAGGGCAAACCAATTGGATAGATACACCACTTTCATACCATGGCTCCACTTGACAACACCGTGTTCCATCGCAACAGAATTGTCTCTATTCTGGAGGTTATACCTCTAGAAATTATAGAAGTAGAGGACCAACTACCTGCGGTTGATCAAGAAGAGGAGGAGGAAGAGATAATGGATATTGAAACGGACTCTGACGAAGCTGGTTCAACGGACAATGAGGTGGACTTGCATGCCTACGAAACATTAGAGTCGTCATCTGAGTCGGAAATGGAATTCCAATTGGAAATCGAAGAAGAAGAAGAACAAGAACAAGACACTCCCCATCGTCCAATGGATAGGATGTTAGTTGCCAGAAGAATTATGTATTGTCATCGCTACCTATTCCGTGATGAGGATGATTCCGACTCTGATGGTGATGTTTCACCCTTGTAAAAAGTTTAAACAAAAAGTTAAAAAAGAATGTGAGCGGGGGATAGAGCACTTTGTAGTAAATGATGCTGCTTAGTGCTCTATCCCCCGCTCAAAATAATAATTCCAAATGACCTTGACCTACATAAACTTGCTCAAACAGACATCTTTGAAAAAACTTGTACAAATTATTGAATCTAGACCAAATATCATCAATTTATCAAGCCTACTGATAAATGTATTACAAACGGTTGTGTAAAGGCTAAATTTAGCACATAAGTGATAACCTGTTTCCATATGACGTCACTTTCCCCACCTATCTGCCTCGGATATAAAGGGTCCCGGTGGAGTGCGCTGCTCATTATTGCGTGGACATTCACAGAGTGTGCATTCAAAGCCAAACTGTTTGAAATGGCTCTTTGCGACATTTGTGGGGAAATCTTTCAAGACGAAGATCTTTTCACCATACACAGAGAATTACATGAAGACGAAGATAGAAAAGAAGATATTACCATGGATGAAATAGACTTAGACTCAATTGACCGGTTTTTGGAAGAGCACCAGAAGCAGATGGACTACTACGACAGCTATCTACAGCAAATGCAAAGAAGAAGACCTAGTGTGATTCAATTTGCTGGTGCTGGACCATCTACTGCTACAAGACCTATTGAAGAAGAGGACACCGAAGAAGAGGACACCGAAGAAGAGGATATGGAAGAAGAAGAACTGGAAGATGTAAGACAACTGCGCACCACAGCCTTGCCAGGACGAGTTGTAACACATTTCAAAATTAATAACGTTCAATTGGAATTGGAAACATTCATAACCCAGGCTAAGGAACTTGTTGGTCAAACGTTGAGGGAAGAATTACAAAGGCTAAATTTTATTAAATTTGGAATGGTGTTAGAGGCTATGTTTAACAATACTGATGGTGAAACAGCATTGAGAGCGTTCATTACCAAAAACCGAACCCTTACCTTCACCTCCAACATCGATGATATTATTGAAGAATGCTTGGAAGAACTTATAACAAAACTTCAAGAACATGAAGGAAGAGGATCTGGATGGACTTTGTCATCAATCGAAGGTATGGATGTAAGGGTTCACAAGCATGGATATGGTTTAAGGGGTAGTAGTTTTATCCCTTTACCAAAGAAAATCCAAAACACTAAATCGTGTAGGAATGTGCAAAATGAAGGTAATGAATGTTTTAAGTATGCAATGTTAACCAAGTATGTTAAAGATCATCCTGAAAGAGTTGGTAGAGAATATTACGAAAATGAACACCGCTACAACTTTCAAGGCCTCACCTACCCAGTTACATTGAAAGACATAGACAAATTTGAAAAGAAAAATCCTGGCGTTTCAGTGAATGTTTTTGGTCTGGATGATTCAAACAACGTTTATCCTTTGCGGGTAGTAAAGGTTGAGCAAAGAAACCACACGGACTTGCTATTGATAACTAAGGGTGAAATTTCCCATTATGTATGGATAAAGGACTTTGAAGCCTTAGTTGTAAAACAATTGACCAAAAGAGTAAATAGGATTACAGTTTGCAAGAGATGTTTCTGCTTTTCTTGGAAAGATTCAAGACGTGGAGGATTGGACTGGTTATTGGAACATAAAAGACTTTGCAACGAGAACTATGAAGTGAAGATTAGTCTGCCACCACCATCTCGAGCGTGTATCCAATTTAACAAGACAGTTCACCAATACCGAATTCCAATAGTGGTCTATGCAGATTTTGAATCAACGTTAGTACCACAGGAGCTGCCGGACGGCGAAGTGACTAGAAGAACAAAATATCAGTTGCATCAGCCCAACAGTTTTTGTTTACTAGTTAAATCAACCTTGTCTAAAAACCAATTGCAAGACTATGGTTTAACATCCACTCCAATACTCTACCGTGGTGAAGAAGCCGCTAAGTATTTTGTAGACCAACTGTACGATATTGCTGGAAAGGTTCAACGCTTGTTCGGTAATATTGTACCTATGGAACCTTTAAACCAAAATCAACAAGAAGAATACAACTTAGCGACAAGATGCTATTTATGCAAGAAGATGTTCAGTGAAGAAAATCCAAAAGTAAGAGATCACGATCACCTGACAGGGTTATACAGAGGAGCTGCTTGTAATTCATGCAATATAAATTACAAACTGCCAAACTTTATTCCTGTCGTTTTACACAATCTTAGCGGCTACGACTCCCACTTTATTATCCCGGAGTTAGGAAGAGATGACGGTAAAATTGATGTTCTTGCTACAACATTGGAAAAGTACATCAGCTTTTCAAAAACAGTAGGTAAAATTAAACTTCGCTTCGTAGACTCTTACAGATTTATGGCATCTAGTTTAGCCAAATTGTCAGAGAACCTAAGAAGAGAAGACCTAAAAGAAACCAGAAAAATTGTACCTGAAGATAAATTAGACCTAGTATTACGGAAAGGAGTGTTCCCCTACGATTACATAACTTCTACAGAAAAATTTGAAGAAACCAGTCTACCGCCGATTGAAGCCTTCAACAGCAAATTAAACGAAAGTGAAATCTCCGTTGAAGACTACAATCATGCATGTAATGTTTGGAACCAACTAAACATTCAAACCTTAGGGGAATATTCTGACTTTTATATAAAATTGGACGTAACTCTGCTGTGCGATGTGATGGAAGAATTCAGAAACACCTGCTTCTCCGCCTATGGACTGGACCCTCTACACTCGTACACATCTCCAGGATTAGCATGGCAAGCTATGCTAAAGTCAACCAACTGTCGACTGGAACTTCTAACGGATATTGATATGGTGCTCATGATGGAATCTGGTGTACGGGGCGGTTTGACACAAGCTGTAACACGTCATGTCAAAGCCAACAACAAGTACATCCCCGGCTTCGACGAGCAACAACCATCGGTCTACCTTGGCTATTTTGATGCAAACAACCTTTATGGTTGGGCAATGTCAAATCCGCTTCCCTACGCTGACTTCAAGTGGATCGACCCGGCCACCATCGGAGACATCTCACAGATTCCAAAGGATGGTCCAAAAGGCTATATTTTGGACTGTGATTTTGAATACCCGGAGCACCTTCATGACCATCACTACGACTTGCCTCTCCTAGCCAAGACTGAAGTTTCACCGACAGGAAGATGGCCAAAATTGATGATGACCTTGGAGAATAAGGATCGCTATGTGGCTCACTACTGGGTAGTTCAACAGGCTCTTGAATTGGGTCTACGTATAGTGAGAATTCATAGAGCAATTGAATTCACCCAGTCTTGTTGGTTGAAACCATATATTGATTCCAACACTGCAAGAAGAGCTGCAGCGACAACAGCATTTGAAAAGGACTTCTATAAATTAATGAACAATGCCATCTTTGGGAAGACCTTGGAGAACAAAAGAAAACACAAAAATGTAAAATTAGTGAGTGATCCTAGGAAATTGGAAAAATTAGTGCAAAAACCAAATTTCGGAACATCCATGATTATAAACGAAAATCTAGTCGCTGTCAGTATGAAGAAAACAACAATAGTCATGGACCGTCCGTTATACATAGGTATGTCGATTTTGGATATAAGTAAAACCCTGATGTATGATTTCCATTATAACAAAATGGTTAAACATTACGGAAGGGAAAACATTGGAGTCGCATACATGGATACGGACGCGTTTATCTACTGGATAAAGACTTTGGACATGTATGAAGACCTAAGGACTTTTCCATACAAAGAAGATTTCGATTTTTCTGACTATCCGAAAAACCATCCAAATTTTAATGAAAAATATAAAAAAGTAATTGGAAAATTCAAAGATGAAGCAAATGGAATGCTTTTAGAAGAAATAGTGGCGCTGATGGCGAAATTGTATTCATTTAAGATGTACCACGAGAACAACACACCGACAGTGAAGAAAGCAAAAGGAGTGAAGACATCTTATTTGAAAAAACACGTGACATTTGACCACTACAAGACTTGTTTGTTTGAAGATACTACGATATCAGCAACATTCAACAATATCCGAAGCTTTAAGCATCAAGTCTACAGTGTCACCGAAATTAAAAAAGCGTTGTCAGCTCGGGATGATAAAAGATACATTATGCCCGACAAAATCCACACTCTTCCTTTTGGCCACTACTCTCTAAACCCTATCAACTAGTAACCTATTCTTCGTCCTTCTACAACTACGACCTTATTCCTTTCTCCTTCCGTAAAAAAATGGGGAACACGGCAAGTCCAACGCCGTGTTCCCCATTTTTTTACACAAGTTTGGATGACCTTGACCCATATAAATGATGTGAATATTTAAAACAACATTCATTGTGATTATACATGTGATACAACAAACATTGAAACCTGCAATATGAAGGACTTAAAGCAACAAATTGTCAACGAACTTCATAAACCTGCAAGAAGAAAGTTTCCACGAAGAAATACGGTGATAAAAGGAATTAATGATTTATATCAAGCGGATTTAATCGAAATGATTCCTTATAGCAAACAAAATAAAGGATATAAATACATATTGACTGTTATTAACTGTTTTTCAAAAATGGTAGATGCTTTACCACTAAAAGATAAAAGTGGTAAAAGTGTTACAAAAGCAATGGAAACAGCTATACAAAGAGACAAACATATTATTAAACATTTACAAACAGATGATGGAAAAGAATATTTTAATAAGGAATTTGCAAATTTAATGAAAAAACACAATATAAACCATTATTCAACCAATTCAGAAGTAAAAGCCTCAATAATCGAAAGATTTAACAGAACTTTAAAAAGTGCAATGTATAAAATGTTTTCCAACAGAGGATCGCACATATGGATTGATATGTTACCAAAACTTATAAACGATTACAATAACAAATTTCATAGGACTATCGGGATGAAACCAAACCAAGTAACTAGTAAAAATGAAAACCTTGTATTAAAACGTATAAAAACGAATACTAAACCAAAAGTTGAAAAACTAAAGCCTAAAAAATTTAATGTGGGTGATAAAGTGCGAATAAGTAAATATAAAGGTGTATTCAGTAAAAGATACCTGCCAAATTGGACCAATGAGGTTTTTACTGTATTCAAAGTACAACCTACAGTACCTGAGACATATATTTTAAAAGATAATAAAGGACAATTGCTTGAAGGAGGGTTTTATGGACATGAAATGTTAAAATCAACAGTAGGCGATGTATATTTAGTTGAAAAGGTGTTGCAACGGAAAAAAGATAAGGTCAAAGTACGATGGTTAGGATTTAATAAGACGGAAGATTCTTGGATAGCTAAAAAGGATTTGATATAACCATAGAGAATCATTTTAGGTTGAACCATTACAAAGGATGGAGATAGTACCACAAAAAGAGAGTTTTACTATTAATAATATAGATGAACTCACAGTGGATAATTCAGAATTCAATAGTGGGAAGCATGGCAATTTGTTACCAAACACCGTTCGTTGTCTGGTTACCGGACCTTCCAACTGTGGAAAAACTAATGTAGTATTCAATTTGATTACAAACCCTAAAGGATTACGATTTAACAATCTATATGTATTTTCAAAATCACTACAACAACCAAAGTATCAATTATTGGAAAAAATACTGACTAATGTGCCTGAAGTTAAATATTTAAAGTTTAATGCAAGCGAGAGTGTCATGCAGCCACAAGAAGCTAAACCATTCTCCGTGTTTATATTCGACGATGTATCTTGTGAAAACCAAAACACAATAAGGAATTACTTCGCTATGGGTCGACATAACAACATAGATAGCATTTATATTGGCCAAACTTACAGCAAAATACCTAAACAACTCATTAGAGACAATGCAAACATGTTAATTGTATTTAAACAGGACGAAACCAACCTAAAACATATATATTTTGATCATGTAAATGCGGATATGACATTTGAACGATTTAAAGAGTTGTGTGGAAAGGCTTGGGCTGAAAAGTATGGGTTCCTAACAATTATGAAGGAACAACCGCTAAACAATGGTCGATACAGGATAGGATTTGATAAATTTATATTAATACATTAAACGTGGTATAACACATTCATTGTTGTACAACACGTCTTGCTACAAACATGGTTAACCAAGAAAAATTAGTAAAAGAAATAAAATCACTTAGTGATTCTATTCGGGCTAAAAACAGAGCATTGAAACTAGGTATTAGCGAGAGGGAGAAATTCCTTGAATCTACTTTTAAACCTATTACTGAACCCTTGAAACAATTAAACAAAAAATTTGCTAAACCTGTATTGGAAGGAGATGCGATTGCACCTATTACGAAGTTTGAAAGAGAAAATGTAAAGTCAGAAGATTTTAGTGATGAAGACCTGGAATCCTCTACGTATAGTGGTTTTACCGGTGGAGAACCCGAAAGAGAGCTAGAATCACCGGGCTATAGTGGAATAAAAGATTTATATGAAGTAAAAGCCAAAAGAGGACATGAAGTTGTATCAACTGCTAGTGAAGAGGAAAAAGAAGAAGAGACAAGGGAAGGTCCGTCAAACATAAGCTTATTGGGTGAAAACATTCATAACAAAGGACCTTTAGGAAGGAAATACATGGTAAAAATGTTACTCGGAACAATTCCTAATAAGAATTACCATAGTTATGGAGCGAGATTAACAGAAGACGGTTTAATGATAGGTAATAGCCCGTTAAACGTTGACGAACATGATAATATTGTCATTGGTGATCAAAGGTATAAGGGCACAAAAGGATTATTTGAATTATTATTTGAAAATAAGCCTTCAGTATCGGTAGTGAAAGAAAAAGACATGGAAGCATATAAAAATATTTTGGAACAGACAAATGCATATAGGAGAAAGTATTTACCTGACCAGCCTCCTTTTAGATCTAAGTCTTTAAAATATAAAGAATTTGTATCCAAGTTAATACCAACTAGAAGACAAACAATGCCGTTAACACAAAGAAAACCTGTAAAACGAAGATTTATGGCATCCACTTTGGATGTAAGTGCTCAGGAACGAAGAAAAAGAAGTAAGTCCGTTACGGGTACAGGTTTAATGAAGAAACTATATAACACAAATGTGATTTATTACAATAATATCAATAAATTGGTGGATAGAATGAAACTAATACATGAAGCTAAAGAAGCGGGTCATACTGGATTGGAAAACGAATGGGTGGCTTTAGTGGATGAACTCCGAAACCGTGGGGTAATCTCATAAAAATGCGTTACTCCCTAGAATACTATTCAGTTGCACCATGAGTGTCGACAAGTTCGGACGTTACTCCTCGGATGGGTTATATTATACCAATAGTTTAAAAAGAAGTGCTGGTTTACCACAAACACCTGATGGAGATTATGATATGAGTAATAAAAGGTTAAAAAACATAAAAGATCCTACGGATGAAAACGATGCAATAAATCTAAAAATATTAAAGGAAAAGATATCGCCAACATTAAAAATACAAAATAACACATATGACGCAGAAGATCATAGAATTATCAACGTTGGTAAACCAAATCAAAACGGTGATGCGATAAACAAAGGTTATTTGTCATCTGAATTAAAAAATACGTTAAAATTCAATGGGAAAACGTATAGTGCCAACAATAAACGTATATCCAACGTAGATGACCCTAAAGATGCAAAAGACAGCGTAAATAGACGCTATTTACATTCTTTGATACCTGAAAAGACAAAAGATGGATTTTCTTTTTATAAATTTGTTATTAACGATATAGGTTATCCAAAAAATGAAAATGATGCTGTAAATCTCAAATATATAAAAGATCATTGTGTCATACGTGATGTGGGAGTTATCGATTGTCTTGGCAATTGTTTGGCGAATGTAAAAGATGGTTCAGCACCATCTGATGGTGCAACAGTGGGTCAAATGAAAGAGACTTTAAAACAAGAAACAACTGGATTTGCAAAACGAGATGAAGTATTATCAAAGCAAGGGGATGACTTTATTCAAGGTAATGAAAAATTTCGTTTATTGACATACAAAAACGCTTATTGGGATTGCAGGCATGGAAGGTTATCAAATGTGTCATGGGGTCATGCAGATAGAGACGCGGCTGCCTTAGGACAAACAGTACATCTAGATCCAAATAATTACTATGCGTTTTTTATATGTAGTAATAAAAAATTAACAAACATGGCGCAAGGAAGAGAAGCAAATGATGCTGCAACTGTAGGACAGGCTATCACATTATCACAAATGGATAGCAAAGTGTATACTTGTAATAATAAACGTATAACAGACCTTAAAGACCCTGAACATGTGGATAATGCTGTCACTGTTAATTTTCTTGTAAAAGTTTTAGGAAATGCATTATTTGATGTATACAATCATATTGGTATTGGTTCAGGTCGTACTCCTTTGTTGGAATCTGAGAGAGGTACTTGGATTAAACGGGAAATTGTTCAAAACTATTTTATCAACCCTCGTACAAAAAAGTTTAGATCATCGGATTGGGGTGATTTTGATATTTAATAAAAGAACACAATAAACGACTTCATTTATGTCCAACTTGTCATAGAGGTAACACATAAGTTGTACATTGCGATTATAAAAGGACAATAATGACGTTCCAGTACATCAGTCCATATAGAGACACTGTAAGGAGAGGAGGTGGGATCACGTCCACAGCGGTTTCTCTGTTAAGTAAAGCTTTAAAACGAATTCCAGTAGGATCCATAGTAAATAGAGCAATAGACGCATTACCATACGAATTTCATATACCGGGAGGTTATCAGTATTGCGGACCAGGAACTAAATTGAAAAAACGACTGGAAAGAGGCGATCCTGGCATAAATAAGTTAGATCAGGCTTGTAAAGAACACGATATCGCATATTCCACGTTTGCCGATTCAAAAAATAGATCAATAGCTGACAAAAAGCTTGCGGACATAGCTTGGCAACGAGTAAAATCAAGTGACGCTAGCATAGCAGAAAAAGCAGCAGCTTTAGCAGTAACAGCAGGTATGAAGGCTAAAACAGCAGTAGGAGGTGGAAGAAGGAGGAGAAGGAGAGTAAAAAGGAGGTCAACCACAAGAAAACATGGAGGAAATATAAAAAGAAGACGACGATCTACAAGAAAAGGCAGGAAGAAGCCCACCGTGTGGTCAATGGTAAAAAACGGGGCAGGTCTTTACCTAAGACCTTATCGTGCATATTAAATGAAAGAAATCAATTGGTCATACCACATAAAGCATTAACCAATATTGAATTATTTAAATATATTTCCTGTTTAAAAATACCATTTTTCCGCGGTGTGTTTATGAAAGACAGTTTACCAAAGAAAATGTGGCAAAATGAGACTGGAATTGTAAATTTGGATAATACTGAAGGGCCTGGCACCCATTGGGTTTGTTATAAGAAACTAAATAACAATGTATATTATTTTGATAGTTTCGGTAATTTGCCACCACCAAAAGAACTTCAAAATTACTTTAAATCTGCTAAAAACATATATTATAACTATAAAAGAGAACAACCTGATAATACTTCAATATGCGGCCATTTATGTTTGGAATTTCTAGCTAAAAGTATCAGTCACTATTGAGATGTCTTCCTATACGGTATCATTAACAGGAAAATCGTCCACTTTACGAAGTATCCTTTTTCCAGCGTTACGCTTGCAAAAAGGAAGGTTTTGGGAGGCGGCACTATTGGATTTTACAACCTACAACTCTATCCCCAATGTTACGGAAGGTAAAAATAACGTATTGCATTATTATAAGGGAAAGGATGCCAGTGGAAAATTTACAGACTTACAAGAGTGCAGGTTACCCACAGGTTCTTATGAAATTGATCATATAAATGAATTTTTGCAAACTAAAATGGGAAAAGACAATATAACATTAAAAGGTAATAATAATACGATGAAAGCTGAAATTACTTCCAAATATTATGTAGATTTCACTCAACCAAACTCAATTGGTGATTTATTAGGATTTTCCAACGATGAGCCTGTTTTAGAACCAGATGTAACACATTCCGGTAAGAAAACAGTAACAATATTAAAAGTCAATAGTATAGACATAACTTGTAACATTATACAAGGTGCTTACAGGGATGGGGCTAACACCCACATCATACATACTTTTTACCCAAGTGTACCACCTGGATTTAAAATTGTTGAAAAGCCACAAAACCTGGTATATCTACCGTTGAACACCACTTTCATTTCAGACATCGTGTTGAGCGTATTGGATCAAGACGGTAACTTGGTAGACTTCAGAGAAGAAGCCTATTACGATTAGATTACATTTAAAATCGACACTTTAATACAAAACCATGGGTTTAACATTTAAAAGCGAACAACCTACGGGAAACCGCATTAGTAGCTCTTCAGCTGTGGAGGAGTTAACACGCGAGAACATTCGTTTCTTAGAGAGAATTGGATTAAAATTAACCGAGTATGGATATACTGGATATAGCGCAGGGTCCAACATTCGACGAAACCCTATGGGAAAAAGAATATCACACCCACAACCCTTACACTTCATCGAAATTAAACAATAACGATGAAATCCGTATTCCCATACAAAATCAAGACATTTACACACTACCATGTGAAAGTTACTTGTATATTGAAGGACAAGTTACTAAAAAGGACGGTACTACTGTTGGTACAACAGTTCCATTTATAAATAATCCTATGGCTTTCCTATTTGATGAAATTAGATATGAAATATCAGGTGTAACAGTTGATTCCACTAAAAAAGTAGGTATTACGACAACTTTAAAAGGATTAACATCTATAACACCCAATGAAACCAATTTACTTAAACCTGCCGGATGGGTATTACCTACGATTGACACGATCACTCCAAATCCAAATGGATATTTTGATTTTCATATTCCATTACGTTTGCTGCTTGGTTTTGCTGAAGATTATAGGAAAATAATATTAAACGTTAAACAAGAATTAGTTTTGTTGAGATCTTCTAACGATAAAGACATTATTAAAGCTGCAGATGCTACTACAGATGCGACTTTAGAATGGAAATTAAAATTAGACAAAATTGTATGGAGAGTTCCACATGTTAAATTGGCTGACGAGCATAGAATGCTACTTTTAAGAAAATTAAAAGCCGATCGTGATATTGTTATTCCATTTAGAAGTTGGGAATTTCATGAGCATCCCAGTTTACCTACTACGGATCGACACACTTGGACTGTTAAAACATCGAATTATGTAGAACGAGCCAGGTATATTATATTTGGTTTACAAACAGGTAGAAGAGACGCCATTACTAAACATGCAGGACAATTTGATCATTGTGACTTGAAAAATATTAAAGTTTATTTAAATTCACAATTCTTTCCATACGACAATTTAAATGTGTCATTCACTAAGAAGAAATACAGTATATTGTACGATATGTACGCGAGATTCCAAAGTTCATATTACGGTAAAACAAATACACCTTTATTACCACCTGACAAATATTTCGATGCCTACCCAATAGTTGTAATCGATTGTTCTAAACAAAATGAATCAGTAAAGTCTTCAAGTGTGGATATAAAAATAGAAATGGAATTCAACGATGCTATACCGGCTAATACAACTGCATACTGTTTAATTCTACATGATAAAATCGTAACATACACACCTTTAACTGGAATTGTTAAAAATGTATTGTAAGAACCGGTTTTGTTTCATTCCGCGAGTATAAAAGCAGAGCGTACAGACCGCTCCTCATCAGTTTGTTGCCTACTGTTGTATGGGTAGCATCGTATTCAATATGGCTTCTCCTAGTGGTACACCTGAAAATGTGGTAGATATTGAGAAGGAGATATCTGAGTTTTAAATCCTCAAGGTCACCAGGAAGGAGGTGAACAAAACGTTTGCGGACAACTTCACGCCAGTAATAATGTTGAAGAAAAAGGTAAAAGAAGAAAGACTATACAAAAGAGAAAAAGGGATATTGAAGATAATATTTCTCCAAACATATTGAGTGAGGTATTTTTGCGAATATTTTACCCAATCTCTTCCAGTTTGGATAAAAGTGTTTTAATCGGTGTTATGAAATCTACAGATTATTCCCCTACTGTAATTTTAACTCATGGACCCAAAATGATTTTGTTTACGGACAGTGCTTGGGAATCGTTTATGAAACATTTGCATCTACTAGAATGCTATTTAAGTAGTAACATGTTTGGAAGAAAGACAAGAGTAGGACTTTTGGATTCAAATGTGGAAATTGATATCATTAAACAACGTGGTGATCATCAGCTACGGTTTAGAGACACAACAAGACATGATAACAAAATTCAACTTAATCGAGAGGAGTTTTTCATTTTAACTTGTGCTACTGAACCTATAACAAGATACTTGAGACAACTGGTGTTTTCAAGTTCGATTATTAAAGATTATCTGGAAGACACTTTGGACAAACAACCGGACGCACCTATATTATACGGACCTGTGGATACTTCTATATTTAATAGAGTTCCTCATGAAGTACAGATGTGGAGACAATTGGAAAAGTACGCTCAACTACATAAGAAATCAGTAAAACAGGAAGAAGAGGAAGATGGAGGAGAAGAATCAAGTGTTAGTGATGAAAATGAAAATAAGGAAAATATAAAGATGGAAACTTAAATGACAATGGTTAGTTTTTAAAACAATAGCCAACATTTTGTGGGGTTAGGCCTATTGGGGACGGTGCCCACGTTAAATATACACCAACGCGCCAACAACTGTACGGCCTGGTATAAAAGTAGTACCTACCGTGGTGTGGAAATCAGTTGACCTCCTGACTTCGTAATGAGCAGACGTGTGACCTTCAAAATGGACAAGGGAGAAGAACAACAAGTAAAGTCCAAGCCTGGTATTATTGAGTTTCAAGCGTTTCGTGGTAATGATGATAGATTCATTATAAAAGAACTTGTGTTTTTGGACATGAATACAAGTGTTCCTTATTCGTTTTTATTTAAACCACCATGTTCTTATTCGTCTTTAACTAGTAAAGCCGCTACTACCAACAGATGGATTTCAAAACACTTCCATCATATCGATTGGTATGATGGATTTACAAGTTACACGGACTTGTATCACATTATGCATCACTTTTCAGACAAGTTTACCAATATTTACACAAAGGGGCTGGAAAAGAAAAGATGGATCGAAGGATTTACTCATGTTCCGGTTAATGATGTGGAATTGGATAAGAATTATCAATACATGCTGGAAACCATATGTATTTGTACAAAAAGCCCAGAACATGATAAAGATAGACATTGCGCTTTGAAAAATGCCTATAAACTCGCCTCTTACCTTCAAAGTGGGGAATTGGGGAGTGGTGGGGGTAACGGAGAGTATATAAGTGGGGAGCAGACAGGGACCTGGCATGAGTATTACTCGAGATTCCGAGACGACAACATCTCCGAGCAAGAAGACGATCTGTAACCTGACCATGGCATCTCACCAGTTCCTTCAGACTTTGGTCGAGCAGTTCAATGCTCACTCCAAGTCAACAATATTACCTGTAAAGAAGTGCTCGGAACTAAAAGACGAGAAGCACTACATAATCCATGCTATGAAGAAGATGGAGACTACAGTTGGGGAGGCCATCTGCTGCAGTCTCAGCGAGGCACCGTTTACTCCGGGGGATGAACCAAAGTTCCAGGTGTACCTGCCCAAGAGATTCGTCCATCTTCTACAAAACGAGGATCTTCGCTCTATTCAACCCGGGTGTCTATACCTGGTGTCCCACGGCTGCACGGGTAGCAATTCTACAGAGTTGACCATCCACATCGCTGACAAGCAGCAGTGTTAGATTTAAGTTTTAATGTTGTACATATGTTGTTGTTGTAATGTTTTATAAATAAACAAATCATAAAAGACAAAAAAATAAAAAAAAAACAAAAAATGCAACATATCAATATGTGACAGACTTCACGTATTGATATGTTGCATTTTTTTTTAAACTTCGCGGGTGACCTTGACCTTTGACCTTTGCATTTCACAATTACCCCCACTACTGTAATTACCCCCACTACCGCACTAGGATTCAAACCTGCTTGAATGCGAAAAACGGTCAGTCTGTTGCCAACTAGCAAACGATGAGCACCTTGTACGAGCTTTGCATACAACGAGTTATAACTCACAAGGACTTGTTCCCAACATGTTTACAAGACAACATCCCACTAACAATAAAAGAAGATGTCAAACGCTACAGGAGGGAAAATACAGGGTATTCGGAATACTCCTGGTATAAGTTCCACGACGGGGAAAAGTTTTGTAGGCCTTGTGGCGAGGCCGCCGTCAGAGACCTTCGGCGATTCGTACAGGATGGTGGTATAAAACAATTCGGATTTCTAGCGCCACTGTTTCGATTTGAAAATTACAAGGACACCTGCGCTATTTGTTCCATTCCATTGTATCGATGGAAAAAGTTTAGAACTGTTTAATTGGATTTTCTATACCCCCACCACTATTACCCCCACCACTTTTTCATGTACCTCCAAGCGCTGTGCCTCGGCTTCATTTCTACTCCAGCAGCCAACCTAGCAACATCAAGATGTCTCTGAACGTTAGTTGCGCAAGTTACGAGGAGGTGAGCATCAAGACTCAGCAGGAGCTAAACGACTTATACAAGGAGTTGCAGCTGATGGTGGCACGAGGCTACCGTATAAATGTGCAAGTTTACGCTTGCAATATACGGAACACCCGGCAGTCAAAGGAAGAGCCTGGACACTCCTCGACGGCTTCCTCACCAGCGTCCATGAAGACCGAGCCAGACAACTTGGACTACTTCAGCTGACTAGCAGTTGTATTTCTTGTCCTAACCATTGTAGAATATGTATATTTTTTCATTATATTAAAGAAGTAAAAGAGCAGAAACACCTATCTTGTTACTGACATATAAGCTCAGTAACAAGATAGGTTTTTTAAAACACAATTTGGATGACCTTGAAACTTCCCCCTCCACTGCTTTGTTACCCCCACCACTTGACTATTGGTGTACATGGCACATCGCAATTGGAAACCTCATTCCATCTTCAACAGCCACACCGACAACATCAACAATGGCAAACCTACCAACAGATGAAAGGTGTCCTCACGCATGTTGTGACTTCGTCCACGAGTTGGAGAAGAGGATGCAGGAGAGGGCGATAAGAAGAAAACAGATCCACTCAGAAAATATCATGATAGTCAACGGCTATCTTTTATTGTTCGGCCTTATTATGGTTGTACTTTTCATACTGTACGGCATAGTCACATGTGTCGGCAAGGTTGCAGAAGAAAACGCTCGCCACCATCAATTGGAAAGTTTCAATGTTACTTTGTAAGTTTTCCTTTTTTTAAAACTTCGTTTGGATGACCTTGAAAATTCCCCCACTACTCCACCACACCCCCCCACCACTTCACCATGTTCCTGCATGAGCATCACATCAACCGTCATTCCTTGTCCGACAAGCAACCATGGCAGACAACAACACCATCAGCCAAGCTGACTCCACTACTGATGTCGGTACAAGTACGGGTTGGACACTGTCGGTCGATAGTGTACACTATTTGGAGTCAATTTGCGAACGTATGAAGGAAATACTGCGGGACAACCCTGGGATCATAATACAAATGAATTTAAATTATGATTGGTCCCAAGTTAGAATGCAAGGGGACGACAACAACGGTCAACAATCTCCACAATATTCGCCCATGTCCCCGATCTATCCTTACGGCGAGTCTGACGTCGATGAAGATGAGGCTGATGAAGATGCAGGGGACAACGAGGCTGAAGAGGAGTAAGCTTCATTCCTTTTTTTTAAAACCTAAATTGGATGACCTTGAGAATTCCCCCTCCACTATTTCCTTTTTTTTAAAACCCAAATTAAATGACCTTGAAAATACCCCCTCCACGTACTTTTGGTTTACCCCCTCTACTTTTCAATACTGTTACCACAGTCTGTAGCTCACATCATTCCTTGCTTAGCTATCATGGCGGACAGCACTCTTTCTCGAGTTGACTCCACTACGGATGAAGAATGGCCATTTTCCTGGAATGTTCATCTGCAAGACTCGGCAGAAGTGGATATGTTGCATGAGAAATTGGTGTATGTATTAAACGAAAACCCCAACATTGAATGTAGAATGACTATGGATTTCGATGCGACAGGGGTCCACACTCAACCTTCCACTTCCAGCCAAAGAACTTTACACATCTTTACACTCCAATACGGCCGGAGGATGTGGTTATCAGCGAGGCAGACTCTACTACAAGTTATATTGAACCAACGAATTGGAAGCTTGTTGTTGACACCTTACACAAGGTCGACTTAGTATGTGACAAATTAAAGGAATTGATGATGCAAGATCCTGGTCTTCGTTTTAAAATTGATTTGTTTTTCATCTGGGGAGCACCTGCACGGGGCTCTTCGTCTGACAGCTCTCTAAGTACAACGGATGAGGAGGAGGAGGAGGACGACTAGTTATCTTTTTTAAAACTCCGTTTGGATGGCCTTGACCTTTCCCCCTCCACTGAGTTTATTTAAGGTGCACTCTCAATGACTGCAGCATCATTTCATCGCGCACCTTCACCACAGCAACATGGAGAGTCAACTCAACTACTGTTGCGAACGGAAATGTTTTTCATGGCCGAATGACATTGATGTTGCGGATGGCCTGGCGTGTAGAAAATGTGAAGCTTTTGGTCAATGCATGTGTAAGTGCAAGTCTTGGAAGAAGCCGAAACCGGAGTTGAAGACATTCCATGTGTACCAGATGAGAGGGCATAAGTACACTTGTTGCCCTGAACGTTGCATTGAATTCACATTAAAACAGCTAACTGGCTGCAAATTGTGCAACAATCATTTTGCAGGTTTTTGCAAACATTATTTAGGAGCCTGTCAGTACAGATCAACTTGGCATACAGAAGCACTCACTATCAATGAAATCGCTATAGATACACAAGAGTAGTCTTTCTACTCTTTTCTTTTTTTAAAACTCCATTTGGATGACCTTGACCTTTCCCCCTCCACTCACCTTAGTTTATATAAGCTCCATTCCTGCTGGCCACGGCATCACTTCATCTTGCTCCCTCGCCAAAGCAACATCAAGTATGGAAACTAAGCGTGTCTCATGTTGCGAGCATAAGTGTTTAGAGATACAAGGCGTCGTCCATTGTGCAAAGAAGCTTTGGGAGGAAGAGACAGGGACAACCTATTGCTGCGAGGGCAAGTGTTTCCTACTACCAAGATGGCAAGTGGACGGGCTGGCCTGCCGGCAATGTGAATGCTTCGGATGTTGCAGGTGTAGATGCAAGAACCAACAGCTGCCACCACCGGTACTACAAACTTTCAAAATCTACAAATCCAACTACTTTTACACTTGTTGTCCGCAGCGGTGTATTAAATTTCATTTCTCCAATCTTACCAATTGTCGGAAGTGCTACGGACAACCTGATGGGTGGTGCACCTGTTTTCTGGACTCCTGCCGCTACAGATCGGATTGGTTTACAGATCCGTTGGAAATTGATGAGGTCGCCCAGGAAGCACAAGAGTAGTCTTTCTACTCTTCAACTTTTTTAAAACTCCATTTGGATGACCTTGAGATTTCCCCCTCCACTTCCCCATATACCTAGAGTACACAGAGCCTGACAGTCAGTCACTCGGTGGCTGTCGTGGGGTGCGCATCGGTGTCGGCGCTCCGTTGTTAGGTTTTCAAGGTCACAGTAATATCAAATTGTTGGTGTTGTGCTGGTTCAAGGTCACCTGAGGGATAACCGATTGCCCATTTAGGCAGGGTCATGCCAGAAACTCGAGTTTAACTTGGCACTTTTGCCGTTTCTCGTCGAAAATTCGCTCCAAGTGGTCAAGGTCACGGGGACTCTGACTGAAACTCGGAGCGTAGTGCGAGAAACGGCAAAAGTGCCAAAAAATTTTAAGTTTCGGCGTGACCTTGACCTCAGTGGCGTCGGTGACGTCATTTTGATGACGTAAGGGGTGATGACGTCATCAGCACGTCATTTCTGTGACGTCATGGGTGTGACGTCATAGAAATGACGTCATTGGTGATGACGTCATCGATGACGCAATCGATGACGTCATCGATGACGTCATCGGTGAGGTCATTGACCTCGATGACGTCATCCCTCAGGTGACCTTGAACTGGGCCAGCACCAACAATTTCACACTACTATTAAAGTTCATGATGGTATAAATGAGGGTAGGGAGTGTGCAGGCTTGTTTATTGATGTCATGAAAGCCTTTGACACAGTCGACCACTCATTGCTGCTATCGAAAATGAACAATGCCGGAGTAAGGGGTATTGCCTTAAATTGGTTTAGTTCTTATTTGTGTAACAGAACTCAGCAGACTAGAGTGAATGATTCACTTAGTGAACCTGATTATATTAAACATGGCATACCACAAGGATCAGTCTTGTCTGGCCCACTTTTCCTAATTTATGTCAATGACCTCTGCAATGGCGCATTTAGGGGAAACCTCATTGCCTTCGCTGATGATACAGCCTTATTTTATGAAGCCAAGTCGTTAAATCAGATAAATATGGATATGCAAAGAGATTTAGATAGTTTAAGATGGTGGTTTACAAAAAACTACATGGTGATTAGCCCAAAGTCCAAATATATGATTTTCAATATATCAAGAAATGCATATTTCTCTAATGACTTAAAATTTCACGACTTGTCATGTTTAGAGGTAAGAAACTGCATTTGTCCTATTGTCGAACAAGTGCAAGAAATTAAATACCTAGGGTTAGTATTTGATTCAAGAGTAACTTGGAAGAATCACGTTGAGTGTTTAAAGGGGAAATTAATTAAATATGTAAGAATTTTTTACCTACTGAGGACCGTATGTGATGTTAAGCTACTAAGATCAGTTTATTTTGCTTTAATAAATTCAAAGCTTGAGTATGGCCTGGCGATTTGGGGAGGTACCTATATAACAACATTAAAACCAATCACGTTATTACAGAAGTCATTTGTACGAATCCTATCCAGGAAAAAAAGGTCGGAGCATACATCCCCACTATTTAAACAATTAGAGATTCTACCATTAAGGAGTTTATATGTGTTTAAAGTGCTTAGGACTTTCTTTGTCATGAGTGGTGAAAGAAATCAAACCATAAATTTGAAAAAACTGACTTTAAGAAGTAAATTGGAAGCTAGCGTACCCAAGCCTAATATAACCCATTTTAGAAAATTTTACACATTTTTAGCTCCTAAATTTTTTAACATGCTTCCAGATGAGATTAAATTAGTTAAAAATCGAAACAAGTATATCAAACTCATCAAATCTTTATTGCTAGAAATTGAATATGTAGATGCATTCTTCCATATACTCCAATAAAATATATATCAACTAGGCCTATATATATTTTACAGGTATCTAAGACGCCTCTTACCGAATATACTAAGGCTATTATATATTGTATATAGTTAAATACAGCAAATTAAACCATTATTAAGAATATATATATATATATATATATATATATATATATATATATATATATATATATATATATATATATATATATATATTTTAAAAACATTAAGTGTTAAGATATTTTAATTAAGTTTTTACCTAAGCTAGTGTTAGAGAAGCCATATATTTAGTTTATAAAATCAATGTACATAAGAATATTTTATTTAGTGTGTCGGCCACATTCCCTCTAGCTTTGAGTGTTTATTGTGTAAGCCAGTGGTAATCATCCCATACAGGTTTTAACCTCGGGATGCAGACTTTATTGTTCTATAGTGTGTGTTTTTTTGTGAATTTACAAATATTCAATCTGTTTAAAAATAACTGTAATGTAAATGTATGATATTTTGGAAGTAATACTTGTAATCTAGTTAATATATATGTATTTTTTGTAATGATATATGAAAAGAACAATAAAGAAATTTTCATTCATTCATTCAATTTTATTTCCATAATGTGTAGTTATATTGAATTCATATTTTGGCATGTACGTTCATCACACCAATGCTCATTTTCAGGAAAAAATATTTTGTCCAAATGTAAAACATTTTATTTCAAAATGGCAGCCATTTTAAATGTATAAACTCAAATATCTAAAAAAAAGGACAGTTACATGAGTAGATTAAAAAATGTAAAATAACTTTCTTATTACCTGCAGCTAGCAGTTTTAAATTTCAAACAAGAATAGTTAAAATTATTATGTTAATTTATATATAAGTTAATCACATTAATATTTGTAAAGCTAAGTTCATTAAAATTTAAATTAAAATAGAATTTTTGAAAAATTCTGTTTTTTGTTTTTTATTACAAACCACTAATAATAGTGAAACATAAAAGAAAACAATATCCTATGCACTCTCCGGCTCTATCTCTAAAGGTGAGAGGGGTAGGTATAGGGGTTTAGGTGGCATACAAAAAAATTTAAAAAGCATAATGTGGTACGGACACAAAAAGGTTGATAGGTTATTGTATATATAATCGTATATAACACTGTAGTCAATGTATACAGAACCGAATAAGTAGGGACATCCTTATGGGGAAGTGAGAGCTCTGCCCCCAAAACACAGATAGCACCACCAAGACGTAATTTTTATTCAAGGATCATGCTGATTGGTCGAATGGAAACAGATGGCAAGAATAAATTTGCAGACGTTTGTTATTGTTTTGATTTTTTGTAAACAAAATACGCTCATTGTGACATTTAAAGCCGCGTCCGCACTGGCCGAACATTCGTGGCGAACTTGTTCGGCGAACACAAAAATCAACAAACATTAATGATGAACAATTACCGGCCATATGATTTACATTCTAAAAGGTTAGCAACGAACAAACAAAAGTTCGGAAGAACTTTGTTGGGCAAACATGTTCGGCCAGTGCGGACGCGGCTTAAGCAGCGAGCACAGAACCATTTAAGATGTAGAAAGAGCGCTTCCTGTGACAATTAGGAGAAGTAATCCTAGCATCAGCGCTTTATTTTACTTTGGTTTTCAGGGGCAAACTAAAATTTTTTAACATGGAATATCCCTACTTATTTTGTTCTGTATACATTGCTGTAGTATAGGATTAATGTGTGACAATACATAACCTGGTTATGACTCAGCAGTGGGTTTTATCTCGTTGTGTCTGTTTTCGCAAGATAAATATTGCAAAGGTTGACCTCATGGCGCAGTCGGTCTAAGGTTTAACTGATTGAAAATTTGTGATTTACCACCCAGATGTGCTTCTTTTATATTGCTTTGTTAACACTTTTGGCAAGAAGTGAAAATAATGTATTCTTAATTTCTGCTCTTAAAAACAATTGTAGGTTATAAGACCAGATATAAAGGTGCAGATGCTTATATTTTACAAGTTGTATTACCACATAGACATCAAAACATTATTTTTGTAACAACCGATAGTGTCCATGTTGGAGACTGACAAAGGTGAAAATGTAAACAAAGTGACAAATAATTTCAATGTTGGTTATGTTCAATTTCAGTCAAGTTATGATTTCAATAAAATTTAGTGTTTCCTAAATTCAACTCATGATTTTTATTCTCCCTGTTAACATTTACCATACTCCCTATGGTTTGAAATTTTAATACTTCGACACTCTCTAAGTCCTCAAAGTGTCGAACCATCAAGGTTCTATTGTAGTAGTTCTCGACCTAAAGTTATCATGGGAACCTCATACCAGTCATGTCATCTCAACTTTCCAGAGTGTGCTTTTTACTCAGAAAATTGAAGGCTTCTGTCTCAGAAAATATGTTACTTATGGCTTATTTTAGTTTTTTAGCATATTTCCCACAGGTATAGGAAGCTATTACTGTAGGTCTCATGGTAAGAACTAAGCCTGGGACCATGTTACATTTTTGTTTTTAAATGTTCTGAGACCAAAAATAATAGGCATAAAAATTTATACTGTATATATATATATATATATATATATATATATATATATATATATATACAGTATAAATTTTGTAGTGATGTGTGATATTCAGACGAGTTCATAAACCAGATATATTGACCTACCGGAAGGGTCACAACACAAACAACATATTTTTGGGTTTTTGTGTTTTTTCATATGTAATTTTAAAAATTTAAATTTTCATTTTTACCACTGGAATTAGCTAAAAAACACACAATTTTCTCTATCTCCGTTACCGAGATATTAAAAAGTCTAAAGACAATACATTCAATTTTGGGACTCCAATGTTTATCTTTCACTCATTAAACAATATTTTTTATTAAAATTTGTACTATTTAGCTTAATTTATTTGAGATCCATCCATTTTTGGGAAAAATCTTGGTTTTGTAATCATCATGGCAGCAAACCTCCATACTCTTTTCCCATGTGTTAATTATTTGGAGAAAAGACAAACTCCTTTATTTATGAACAGATATTGGTGAAACTTAGTATATGGCTTCACATCGTCAAAATAAATTTTTTATGCTAAAAATACCTACTTTCAGTGTTCCCCATGGCAGCAAACCTTCATCCTCATTCCCATGGTGTATATGGTGTTCTTCGGAAATTCGCTGAATACGCCAGTCTAATGCGACAGGGGTATTTTTATGTTTTTATTACCACCTCATATTTTGAAATATCTTCTGGGGTGCTGAAGAAGAGCTAAACAAATTTTCCTGTGGCAAAAAAGAGCAATTCGCATAATGGCAGGAATTCTAAACCAAGAGAGTTATAGTTCGCAAATTTTTTAATTATGGAAAAGTGAAAATGCCGCTCCCCATATCACAGATAGCACCACCAACAATGTGTAAAGGAACCAAATAAGTAAGGTCATTTGCATAGTAACAAATTTTACAAATTGCTGCTTAAAAATAAGTTGCTTCCAAAAGAATAACATGATAACTTTGAAGACGTGTGGGGCAAAGCCTCGAGGATTAATTTGGATAAAATGTATCCTGTATCTCCTTCCTGGTTCTAAGCTGCCTCCTCACCAATTTTCAGCCAAATCAGTTCACCCATTCTTGAGTAACTAACTAACATACATAGTGCATAGTTCACCCGTTACTACATAGTGTAACAAACATTACTTTCTTTTATGTATATAGATTATTTAATTGCCCTGATGGGAGTGGGAAATGATTTTCACCTATGGTTGAGTAAGCCTCAAATCAGGAAGTATATCTCAATGTGTAGACTTAGGCTATATTAAAAATCTTCACAAACAAATCATCAATCTTCACTCAAACCTGTCAGTTTTATCTCTGGTCCAAGAAAACATGTGATTATTTATCAGCAATAAGATGCGCATACTTAATTTGTCTTCTTTGAAGCATAACACAAGACAAATCTTGCAAGAACAAAAATCAGTGACGGGCATGATAACATGATGACATTGGTACTGTTTTTACGAGAATTCTAGTAGTGATATTGGATTAAAAGTGGATATAGAATGATGCTGTTGGCTTCACCTCAAGTATTTTTCATTTATTTTTAAAAGTGACACCATTTTCAGGAATTTTGAGAGCCAAGTTTACTACCCCTAATTTTTAAAGAAAATTAGGGTTATCTTAAGTCTTCAAAGAAAAAGGTTTTTAAATAACTTATTCTTAATTATACTGAATCCTTTCAATAAATGTGTTTAATAATGACAAACAATTAATTTTCCAATAATTGCACAACAGCCACTCTATGTACATGATAAGAGTCACTAAAATTGTAGTAATATCTGCCATCTGTTGGGAAAACTTTGAATCTTCAAACGAGAGATAACAAAGTATTAGTGGCATGTGCTGCTTTCTGGCAACAAGTGAACGAAAGCCCTTGTAAACTTCATAAGCATTTTCTTTGTGTAACCACCTGTTTTTCTTTTCTGTGCTGTTTTTAGGTTAATGTATCTATTTAATCGCCTGAGCCATCAATATTGATAAAATTAGCGTTTAGTCTTTTCACTGCTTGGAATGTTATTTTTAGTCTTATTGCATTTAAGGCATTGTAGAATCCAAAATTGTCGGCATCCAAATTTCTGTCTATCTGTCTATAGTAGGTAGTGATAGACAAATGGGCTAATAGAGCTACAGCCAAGGTGGCAGAATTTGGGGAGCTGCAAATTTGGGGAGGAAAAAGTCTAGAAAATTTGCTTGGTGTTCAGGTTTACTATGCAGATACTAACTTATACTGTGTATAGTCAATAATTAAGCTTATAAACAGTGAGTACTATAGTGTTAAAAAAATAAAATACAATAAAACAATAAAACAAAAAAGAAACAGAAATATAACCGAAGATAATTATTTGAGAGATATTTTTCTACATTAATGGAACTGTGTATTTATTGTCCCACTATCTAACAGCCCATCAAAAATTATGGGTAATTTGTATTATAATATGTCATGCTTTATTAGTTTTAATGGATTAAAAATTTATGAAAATCCTGATAAATTAATTTTAAAAATTTAATTTATTTTAGTAAGTTTGAATTGATCAAAAAAGTAATAATCCATAATAAGTAAACTTTCTTTATATTAGTAACCAAAAGTTTATATATTCATCAGCTGTTTTACATAAACTGTATATTTACTCTACTGTATCCAAAATAATTGCAGTCTAGGGGGGCTTTGCTTTTATTGTCATCTGTCAATGACCATTTAATTCAAGTCGTCTGCCCTGCTTACTCTAAATCAAGGCATGAATCAACAGTGTTGTCAAATTTCATTGTAGGATTTGGATCAGCTGAAGCAGTAAACCAATCAAACTAACGTCTTAGATTGGTTTAAATAAGGCTTAACTTTCGTTTTGCGGCCTTATAAGGCATTTTCTGAGGGATACTATATTTTTCCTACCATCTAGGGGCCATAAGAAGTCTATTAACACCAAAAAGTGCACGATCCATTCAGTAGTTTTCTCTCAAGACCCTTAAATGCGTTATTTTATTATACATAAGAGTATACATGGGGCCGAGCATTTTCTCAGTAAACTCAAATAGTAATATTCTTTATAGTTTTTTTTTTTTTTTTTTTTTTTTTTTTGAGGGAGAGGCAGGGAAAATGCATTACGCACACAGGTGGCCAGCCTGTAGTGTAGGACTCCCCTAAAAAACGGGTTTACCCACTAAAAAACCCCCTCTACTCTTTAGGATTCTAACCTGGAATTGTTTATCACATTACGTCAGGCTAGGCCTAAATTTGGCTTACCCCCATGGGGCTCGCTCCTTATCCCCTTATCCAGCCGTTCGGTCGAGGGATCTGGGCCACTTCGTGGTCCAAATCGGTTTTCTTTTCCAGGAGGATGCGCCGGACGAACTGTGACAAACAATCCCAGTTGCCCTCATCCTCCATAATCTTTTGGCAGACCGTGTCCACCGAAAAAACACGAGTTTTCTTGTGGCCTCCAGGCGGGGCCTTTCCCAACGCGAACAGCGGAAGAAGGTGTGCTTGTTCCGCGTCATCGGGAACGCCCGGGCAGTAGATGCAATCCGGTGAACCGGTCTTGCCCATCCGGTTCAGGTACGACTTGAAATAGCCGTGACCTGTCAGGAACTGCGTGAGGTAGAGGTCCACCTTGCCATGCCGCCTTTCCACCCATGGTTGGACCTGCTCGATGAGTCGCGCAGTCCATCGTCCTCGGGTGTCATGCTCCCAGCTGTGTTGCCACTGCTGGAAGGTTCGGGAGCGCTCTTCTGTTCTTGCCGTGTCCTTGCCTATCTCGCCTTGTCTCTGATAAATCGCTTTCCTCTCCCCTGCCAAGAGCTTGACAGGGATGACTCCGGCGACCACCAGGACGGCAGGCTCGGACACTGTCCGGTAGGCGGAACACACCCGGAGCGCAGCTTGACGCTGAACCCGGGCGAGTCGCAACCTGTAGCACTCCTTATCTAGAGCGCCAGCCCACATCTCTGCCCCGTAAAGGAGCATGGACTGGACCACGGACATCAACAGACGTCTTCTGCTGGATCGGGGACCCCCGACATTGGCCATCAGCCTACTAAGGTAAGTGACTACCTTAGCGGCCTTGTTCGCCGTACGGAAGATCTGATTCCTCCAGCTTAACTTGGTGTCCACCATAACCCCGAGGTATTTGGCGGCACGAGTTGATGTGATCACCTCCCTTCCCACTCGAAACGGGACGACGGTGTCGATCCTCTTCTTCGTGAGAATCAGGATCTCCGTCTTACTGAGAGCAAGCGAGAGACCGTGATCGGGCATCCAGTTGTTGACCACCTGCATAACTCGGTTCAACTTCAGTTGGGCCAGCTCAACGTTGCGTGCAGCAATGAGAGCTGCGACGTCATCGGCGTACCCAACCAAAGTGGTTTCCTCAGGCATCTCGGACCTCAGGAGGCTGTCATAGGCAACGTTCCAGAGATCCGGGCAGAGTATTGAACCTTGTGCGGCACCAGAAGTGACTTCCATCGTCCGCGTTCAGTCCCTCGTGTCATAAATCAGGCTTCGAGAGCGTAGATAATCCTTGATGAGCCGCAACAGATATGCAGGAATACGAAAGGTGTTGCAAAGCGCATCCAACATATCGACCCACCTCACCGAGTTGAAGGCATTCTTGACGTCAAGCGTAACAAGAAGCACTACTCGGCGGGAGAAATGGTTGTGGCTCTCGGCTCTCTCCACAGCTCTCTGAACTTCGGTGACAGCGTCGACCGTCCCTTTCTGAAGCCGTACTGACGGGGGCATAAGTCCTCGGCAGCTTCCACGGCAGAAGTCAGGCGGGAACGGATCAGTTTCTCGAACAGCTTCCCAGCCGTGTCCAACATGCAGAGAGGCCTGTGGGACGACACAAGCTCGGGATCACCTTTGCCCTTGCTGATCAGTACAAGCCTGGCTGTTTTCCAGGGAGCCGGAAACACCCCTTCCCTTCTACCAAACAGGCATTGTACATTCTCAACAACAAGTCAGCGTTGATTGAAAATACTTTCTTTAAATCCTCACTGGGAATCACGTCTGGGCCAGGAGCCTTGTTGCTCTTCAGGGAGAGAACGGAGGTTTCCAGCTCCTCGAAAGTGAAAAGTGGAACGTCCTCTACCCGTCCGAAGTCAACCGTCGGTCGCTGTAGATGTTCAGGAAACAACGCAGCGACGATCCTCCCCATGGTGGCGCCCTCCATGATGGAAGGTGGAGAGCGGGCGCCGAGTTTCTGTGTTACAAGTTTGTAACCCAGGCCCCACGGGTCGGAGTCAACGTCGTCACGAAGCCCCCTCCAGCTATTCGCCTTGCTCCTGTTGATCGCTTGGCGGAGAGATTTTCTCGCAGCTTTATAGGCCTCCGACTTACGAACTCTGTCTGCGGGAATTCTCGCTCTAGTGGCGGCTCGTCTAGTTCTTAAACATGTTCTTCTGAGTTCTGCAATCTCTTCAGTCCACCAGTAAACGGGTTGTTTGTCGCGTCGGGGTTTCCTTCGCGGCATAGACTGGTTGCAGGCCGAGACGATCAGTTCCATCGTGGATGTTACTAGTGCCTCGGCCCCAGCCTCACCAGGATTCCCCTGCGCTCCCCGAGAGATGACTTCGATGAACTTAGCCACGTCCAGTTTGTTGGTGTTCCACCGGCGTGGCCCTTCCCGAGATGCGGAAACTCGACGATTTGCCTGATCGTGCAGGTCAAACACGATGTATTGGTGGTCGCTACCTGTGTAGTCCTCCACAACCCTCCAGCCAGAGAATATTCTTTATAGTAATACCAGTATAGTTACAGACAGTAAAAATGCCCATTTCAAAACAGCTTATTTCTTGTTTTAGACGAGCTCGTTAGCTCCGCTCACTCACCTTCATGACAAGCTCATTCGCTCTGCTCACTCGCCTTCACGATGAGCTCGTTCGCTTCGCTTACTCGCCTTTCAGACTGTTTCAATGTAGGCCTACGAGTGATGCACTCTGGTATATATAGTATATATATATATATATATAAGTAGATAGTACTATGGGGTTCCTAGGACACTTTTGGAGACAATCAAAAATCAAACAAATTTCACAGTTTTTTAATACAATTATGCAATATTTTTGCCATTTTTTGGCCAATTTTCAGCTTTTGTCAAATTGTCATAAAAAATATGCAAATTTAATGCATTTTTTAATAAATATGCATAAATTTATATGAAATTGTTTACAGAATAAAAAGTTTTTTAAAACCAGTAAAATTATAATTTTTTACAAGATGATTTAAAATTTATTATCAATACAATTATATTAAAATAATTATTCAAATTTAACTAAAGCAGTTTCTTTATCATCAAAAGTCTTAAAAGCCGTGACAATTAAATTTAAATCTTTTTTATTTAATTCTTTAATAGTTTTATCATCAATTATATTAGTAAATCTTTTTGGTAAATGTATTTTACATTTTTCTAATTCAACAATAATTGTATATCCATATTTATCTTTAATTCTTTCAAATTTTTCAATTTTATATTTTTCATTTAAATTTAAACTTTTTAATGGTTTATATTCTTTAAATCTTAATTCTCCAATATTATTAATTTCTTCTAACAGATCCATTTATATAGGGAAAAAATATTACAAATTCATTTGTGATAGATATGTTAAAAAGTTATCATCATAATTAGGTTTTATACAAAAATCCATATTTAAATATTTAAAAATCATTGGTAATAATTTTTTATATGATATATTACTTTTCTTAAAACATAAATATTTATTAAAAACTAGTGTAATTTTTTCTTTATCTTCATGATTCAATTCAAAATTAATATTGTATATTTTGTTTAAAAATTGATAGTAAAATATCCAATTTGTATAATTCCTTTGTTTTAAAAATAATTTTATATTCTTAGGTGTTATTTCAAAATGATTGGAAATACATAAAATATATAATTCATTAATTAATTGGTGTGTTTTATATGGTTGAAAATGGTTAAATTCTCTTAAAATATGTTTAAGATGTTTATTCTTATTACTTTTTCTCTTAATCTTTTTTTTCATAAATAATTCTTTTACATATATTACATCCTACACAATTTCCAATAATAGTAAAATTAGTTTGATTATGACATCTATAACACATATCCATTTATTAAAAAAATATTTTATACATAAATGAATTGAATCAATTCATTTATGTATAAAATATTTTTTATATATAAATGAATGAACCAATTCATTGTCACAAGTGTAAGAAAAAAACTAAAAATATTAATCCACAAATTGTTGAAATGAAAAATGGATTATATAGAATAGCTACTAAATGTTTAATTTGTAAAACAAATAAAAGTAAAATTTTAAAAAAAGAAGTTAAACCTATAATTAAAAAAGAATTAACTAAAAATGAACAAATAATTGAAGCAAATGAAATTCATGCTCCAATCAGAAAGAAATTTCTAAAAAGAAAAATAATTACATTAGGTATTGATGATTTATGGGCAGCAGATTTAATTATAATGAAAAATTATGAAAAAGAAAATGATGGTTATAAATATATGTTAAATGTGATAGATACTTTCTCAAAATATGTTTGGTCAAAACCATTAAAGAAAAAAGATGGAAAAACAGTTTCTAAAGCATTTGAAGAAATAATTAATGATGCAATTAAAATTAATCATAAATCACCTAATCTTTTACATACAGATAAAGGATTAGAATTTATCAATAAAGAATTCAAAGAAATATTAAATAAATATGATATTAAATTGTATCATACAGAAAATGAAGAAAAATCAAGTATAATAGAAAGGTATAATAGAACACAAAATGAAAAAATGAAAATACAATTTGAAATTAATAAAAATTATAGATGGATAAATATTTTACCAAAAATTGTTAAAGAATATAATAACTCATATCATTCAACAATTAAAATGAAACCAATTGAAGTAAATAAAAATAATGAAAAGGATTTATTAGATACTGTTTTTAAATATAAACCACCAAAAATAATAACCAAATCAAAATTTAAAATAAATGATAGAGTTAGAATTGGAAATAAAAAATCAACATTTTCTAATAAATATAAAAATAATTGGTCTAGAGAAATATTTATAATTTCTAAAATTAATAATACAAATCCAGTTACATATAGTATAAAAGATCAAAATAATGAAGATATTATTGGAAATTTTTATGAATATGAATTGAAAAAAACCAATTTGTAAATTTTATTTTATATAAATGGAAAAGAAATGTTTAAGGTGTAAATTATATAAAGATATATCAAAATTTTATAAAGATAAAAATACTAAAGATGGGTTATATTATTATTGTAAAGAATGTAAGGATTTGTATTATAAAAAATTATATGATAATATTAAAGTTATTGAATTAAATGAAAAACAATGTCATAAATGTAAAGAAATTAAAGATATTTCAAATTTTAATAATTATCATTATAGTAAAGATAGAAAAAATGCAATTTGTATACAATGTATTAGAGAAATGTTTTTAAAACCACAATTTTGTGAATGTGGAAGAAATATTAAATGGACTAATAATTATTTAAGACATTTAGAAACTAAAATTCATGACAAAAATATAACAAAACTAGAAAATTTAAAAATATGATAAAAATAATAATTTTACTTGTTTTAAAAAAGTTTAAATTTTATTGAAAAAATACTATAGAAAACTTAAATTGACTTATGAAAATACAACTATTAATTTTATTGAAAAAATACTCTAGAAAATTTAAATTAACTTGTGAAAAGTTGACTATTGATTTTATTGAAAAAATACTCTAGAAAACTTAAATTAACTTGTGAAAAGTTGACTATTGATTGAAAAAATACAATTTAAACTATAAATTACCTAGAAAAAAGTGGAAAAACTTCTCATATTTTTAAGAGTTTTATTTCTAAGTAAAAATTATTTCTAATAAATGGAACGAACAAATAAAAATATTAATTGTCCTTACTGTAATAAAAATATATTATATAAAAATTATGATAGACATTATAATTCAACTAAACATTTATTAAATAAACAAAAATATGATAATAAAATATTTGAATTAAAACATTGGTGTAAAAATAATAATATATATAATTATAAAAATAAAACTTTAGATGAATTAACAAATATTAAAGAAACATTTGATCTTACAAATTATTCATTATTTAATATAGAAAAATTAAATGAAATTGCAAAAAAATTATCTGTCAGAAATTATGAAAATTTATCTAGAGATGAACTAATTAAAAGATTAAACAAAATTAAAGAAAATCCAAATAATTTAGAATATAGATCATTTAAATATATTCAAAATTTAGCAATTAAAAATAGTATTAAAATTGTTAATAAAACTAGAAGAGAATTAATTGGATTATTAAATGATTATTTTAAAAATAGACCAATTCCAAAAGAAAATATAATAAATATTCAAGAAGCTTCATCATTAAAAGGATATTTTCAAGATTATATTTTAACAAATTCAAATGATGATTTAGATATTAATGATTATTTAGAAACTCAAAGAAATGAAATAAAAAAATTGATAGAAAAACAAAAATTTAAAAATATTAAAGGACAAATGGCTTTAGAATGTGAATATGAAAGAAAATTAATAAATGGTGAAATTCAAAATAGTAATATGTATTTTTGCATAAAAAGTTCAGATATTTTAAATATAGATGATTTTATTGATGATCAATTTAAGAAATTAATAGTTAGAGAACAACTAAATCAACCATCAAAAGGCTCTGGTTGGTCATTAAAAAGATGTGTTGAATTAAATCTAAAATTATCTAAAAATAATTCATTAAATGCTGGATCATATATAGAATTACCAAATGAAATTAAGAATAAAAAATGTTGTGTAAATTTTAAAAATAAAGATGAATATTGTTTTATTTATGCAATTAGATGTGCTATTGATAAACCAAATGAACATGCTGAAAGAGTTAAACAATATCAAAAATATATAAATGATGATATTTTTAAAGGTTTTGATTATCCAATAACATTAAAAGATATTAAATTATTTGAAAAAAGATCGTTTGACTCTAAATATAACTATCCATCAATGTCAATAAATATTTATAGAATTGATGAAGATAAAAAAATAGTGCCATTACAAATATCTGAATATTATAATGTAAAATTAGAAATTGATTTATTATATTATAAAATTGGTAATAATTGTCATTATATATTACTAACAGATTTAAATAAATTGGTATATTCTCAATTATCAAAACATAAAACAAAAAAATATATTTGTAGAAGATGTTTGACTCATTTCTACAAAAATAAAGACTTGAATAATCATTTAGAAATATGTAAATCATTAGAACCTTGTAGACCTATAATGCCATTTCCTGGTCAAAAAGTAAGTTTTAAAAACACGGATCAAAATATACCGGTATTTCAATTTTTTGTATTTTTGGACTTTGATCGTTCTTCCCCTGCACCCTTCAATTGTAAAAATAATCCAAATTGCTCATATACAAATAAAATTCAAAAACATATACCATATGGATTTACAATCTATTTAGTATCTAGAGTAACTAATAAAATGTATAAACCTATTTGTTATAGAGCAAAAAATGAAGAAGAATTAATAAATTTACCAAATAAATTATTTGAATATTTAGATGAAATTTCAAAATATATAGCCAAACAATATAATTCAAAAAATAAAAAGCCTATGAATTTAACTAATGAAGAAGAAATTAATTATAAAAAAACTAATATTTGTCATATTTGTGAAAATAGTGGTTTTGATGATGATAAAAGAATAAAAGTAAGAGATCATTGCCATTTAACAGGAAAATTTAGGGGTGCTGCACATTTAAATTGTAATTTAAATCTAAAATTCCCTCAAAGTATTCCTATATTCTGTCATAATAGTTCAAATTATGATACACATTTGTTTATAAAAGAATTAGCTAAAAAATATGGTAAAATTGATTTGTTAGCTAATACAGATGAAAAATATATAAACTATTCAGTAAATTCTGGTTATGGTTATGAATTTGAAGGTGATAAACCTAGAAAATTTATAAAATTCTCATTTGTAGATACATTTAGATTTATGGCTACATCAATTGAAAAATTAGCTAAAAATCTTAAAGAATTTAAGCATATAAATAAATTTATAAAAGAAAATGATAAAATTGAATATGATAATGAAACTTTAAAAATATTAACTTCTAAAGGTGTATTTCCATATGAATTTATTGATAATGTCGAAAAATTAAACTATGATAAAATATTAGAAAAAGATCAATTTTATAGTTGTTTAACTAATGAAAATATAAGTGATGATGATTATAAACATTATATAAAAGTTTGGAATAAATTAAAAATAAAAACATTAGGTAATTATTCAGATTTGTATAATATTCAGGATGTATTATTATTAGCTGATATATTTGAAAATTTTAGATCTGTTTGTTTGAAAAATTATCAATTAGATCCAGCACATTATCTAACATCACCATCATTAGCTTGGGATTCTATGTTAAAATTAACAAAAATTAAACTAGAATTAATAAGTGATTATAATATGTATTTAATGATTGAAAAAGGTATTAGAGGTGGTATTTCACAATGTATAACTAGATATTGTAAAGCAAACAATAAATATAAAATTATGATAAAACAAAACCTGAAAATTATATGTTATATATAGATGCAAATAATCTATATGGATGGGCTTTAAGTCAAAAATTACCTTATAAAGATATAACATGGATGAATCCTAATACATATACATTAAATGAATGGGAAGAAACAATATTAGAATTAGATGAAAATGCTGAATATGGATATATATTAGATGTTGATTTAGAATATCCTATTGAATTACATGATGATCATAAAGATTTACCATTAGCACCTGAACATTATAATAATAAACTTTGCACAACATTATTTGATAAAAAAGATTATGTTATTCATTCAAGAAACTTAAAATATTATCTACAAAAAGGACTAAAATTAAAGAAAGTTAATAGAGTTATAGCATTTGATCAAGATGATTATATGAAAAAATATATTGAATTAAATACCAAATTTAGATCCAAATCAACATCAGATTTTGAAAAAGACTTTTTTAAATTGATGAATAATAGTGTTTTTGGAAAAACTATGGAAAATGTTAGAAATAGATGTGATATTAAATTAGGTGACGAAAAGTTTTCATTAAAACAAGCAAAAAAACCTAATTTTAAAACATTTAGTATATTTGATAAAGACTGTATTGCTTCACATATGATAAAAGAAAAGGTTAAGTTTGATAAACCAATCTATATAGGATTTTCAGTACTTGATTTATCAAAATTACATATGTATCAATTTTATTATGAAAAATTAAAGAAGTTTGATCCAAATATAAGGTTATTATATATGGACACAGACAGTTATTTTATAGAGTTTAAAAAGGATCCATATAAAATTATTAAAGAAAATATTAATGAATTTGATACAAGTGATTATAAGAAAGAACATGAATGCTATAGTGAAAAGAATAAAAAAATAATTGGTAAATTTAAAGATGAGTTAAATGGTGAAATATTAGAAGAATATTGTGGTTTAAGATCAAAATTATATAGTTATGAATTTAATAATAAAAATCCTGTAAAATGTAAAGGAATTAAGAAAAGTGTTGTTGATAAAACATTACATATGGATGATTTTAAGAAATGTTTATTTGATGATCAAGAACAATATAGAGAAATGACTTGTATTAGAAGTTTTAAACATGAACTATATACAATTACAATAAATAAATTAGCTTTAAGTAATAGAGATGACAAAAGATTTATTTGTGAAAATAAAATTGATACATTACCTTGGGGGTATAAAAAAAATTATAAATAAATGGAAATTTTAATTGTTCCAAAAGAATTAATAAATAATGATTTTGATATAAAATTATATTTATTTAAAACTAAAATATCAAATAAATTTTTAATATATCTTTTTAAATATAAAAATTATTTTGTATATCATTATAAGTTTAATTTTATAATAGAACCATTTATAAATATAATAAAAAATTATGTTAAAGAAAGTTTTAAAGAAAATGATCAAAATTATATTAATAATTTATAACCATATGATATTGAATTTATACTATAATTTATGTATATTTTTAAATATTTTCTTTAATAAATTTAAATATATTTAATAATTTATTATTAAATTTTTATGTTTAATTATTTGTTTTGATTCTTTCATTTAAAATATTTATTAATCTATTTTTAAATTTTTTGATTCTTTTTTAATTTTAAAATTAATAAATATAAACAAAATTTTTTTAATAAAAATAGTATGTTTTTCATTATATGATAGGGGGGACAGATCGCCTCCCCTAAAAATATCTATAAATTTTACTTTATTATCATTATAAGTAAGACCCGTCTTTAAGACGGGTCTCAAATTTGTATATAATTTATTATCTTTATAAATATCTTTTGAATGTTTAAGGAGGGTAACGTTTTGTTACCCTTAAGTTTTTATTGTATAATAAGGTTACCTCCTTTAAAATTTTTTAAAATAAATATTATAATTTATGTGGGACCCATTTTGGGTCCTACCTAATTTTAATAAGTTTTGTACGTTTTTCATTATATGATAGGGGGGACAAATTGTCCCCTCTAAAAAATCTATGAATTTTAATTTATCACCATCTATATTTATCCTTATTGTTTATCTACCTTTTTTGATTTTAAAATTAATGAATATAAACCAGATTCATTAATAAATATTGTTTTATTATCTATTTTATTGACGCCCTGTTTTAGGGCATCTGAAAACATGTTTGTACATCAATTTCTAGGGTGTCTTAATTTGTGACACCTATAATTTTTATGTAAATTAATTTATCATCATTATGTAAGTGTAACTGTTGGTTACACTTGATATTTTTTAAGTTTTATATATTTTTCTTTTACATTATCAATTAAAACTTTTATAGAATTTTTATATTTTAAAATATTACAAATATCTTTTACTTTAAACCAAGGATTATTTTGTTTACTAAATACAATTAATTTATTATTAAATATAAAATTATTGTAATTAAATCAATTGTTTTATTATTTATGTAGACAAATTTTATATTACAAATTTTGTTTTAATCTTAAATATACAATACTTTTAATATTTTCATTATTTATTAGATTTCCATCACTATCTTGAATAGATATTACAATATTTTGAATTTTATTTATATTTTTTAAAGGAATATAATCAATTTCATTTGGTTTTTCACTAATTTTTGATCCATATTCAACATTTGGATAAAATGAATATATAATTTCTGATTCTTTATGTAAATGTGAATGATCTTTATGATTTTCAAAACTAGGATCAACTAAATTACAATGTATTTCAATAACATCAAAAGGTCTAATTTTTGGTAGTTTTATTCCTTTTGTTAATACATTTGGTTCAATTATTTTATTATTTAACCCTAATAAATCAATTATAATTGTTGTAACTATAATTTTAACAGGAGATTTTATTATAATATATGGTCCATCATTTTTCAGTATAAAATCATTTTCATCAAATTTATTAATTTTCTTTTTAAATTCTATTAAACTATTAATAAAAATATTTTTTATTTCTTCAATTGTATAATTTCCTTTATTTATATCAAAATATTGATCTATAATTTTATCATCTTCATCTTTAATAGAATATCCATAACAGTTTTTATAATCATTTGGTATATTTGATATAAAATTATCTGAATAAAATCCACTTAAACCAATACTATATTTTCCATCTAAATGTATTGGATGTTCTAATCTTAATTCTAGTTTGGATGAATGACCAATTATTTTAAATAATTTCATCTTATTTAAATGGAGAAATTTTTAGAAAAAAAAGATAATATAAAATTAGAATCATATGATAAAAATAATAAAAATGATCAACCTATTAGATTATTAATTATAGGAACAAGTGGATCTGGTAAAACTACATTATTATTAAATTTTATTTACAAAAGATTAATTCCATATTCAAATTTATATATTTTTAGTAAATCATTAGAACAACCATCTTATAAATTATTACAAAAAAGATTTAAAAATATACAATCAAATATTAATAAACAAATTTCTCATTTTTCATGTGATGATGTGATTCCACTAAATGAATGTAAACCAAATTCATTAGTAGTTTTTGATGATTGTATTTTAGAAAAACAAGATAAAATTAAAGAATATTTTATAATGGGTAGACATAAAAATATATCATGTATTTATTTATCACAATGTTATTCAAAAGTTGATATGCAATTAATTAGAAATAATTTAAATATGTTATGCATTTTTAAACAAAATGAATATTATATGAAAAAAATATATAATAATTTTGTTGGATCAGATATGAAATTTGATAAATTTAAAACTATTTGTAATGATTGTTGGAAAGAAGACTATGGATTTTTAACTATTAATTTATTGAAAAAATCAAATGATGGAAAATATATGAAAAATTTTTCTGATATTAAATAATGATAATGGCTTGTTGTATATTTGAGTCAATAATTGATAGAATATTTATTTTATTAGTATTATTTATTTCATTAGTATTTATATATTTAATGAAAATTACAGAAATAAAGTAAAATAAATTGTGTTTAACATGATTTGTATTTGTGTTAATATGATTTATGTTTATGTTAACATGATTTGTGTTTGTGTTAACATGATTTGTGTTTGTGTTAACATGATTTATGTTTTGTGTTAATATGATTTGTGTTTGTGTTAACATGATTTGTTTTTGTGTTAACATGATTTGTGTTTATGTTAACATGATTTGTGTTGAACCTAAATTTTTCTTTGTAATAAATGGATAAGATATCTGTTAAAGAAGCTAAAAAATTAGATGATATTGAGAAAAAATTAATAAAAGAATTTAAAAATCAAATTAAAATTGAAGATAATTATGAAAAAATTAAACAAAAAGCATATGAACCTATAACATCAGCGATTGGTAAAGTTGAAAATAAAATTGGTGAAGTCTTAAATGAAAATAAAAACCTAATGGAATTGGTACCTGTTGTTAATAATTTTGCTAATATATCAATACCAGAAACTGAAGAATTAAATTTACCTTCAAGTACTCCATTTAGACCAATCAGACAGCCAATAATTCAAGAAGAATCGACATTTATTGACCCAAACTTAATTTCACCTCAAACATTAGATAAAATTATTGGTCCATTAGCACAAAAATATTTACCAAGAACAAAAGATGATAAATTTGGTTTATATTGGAATAAACATAAAAAATCATTTATGATTGGTGATAAAATAACTGTAATTGATAATGATGATTTAATAATTGATGATAAAAAATATAATGGAACACATGGATTATGGAGATTGTTAACTTATGAAAAGAAACCAGATAATAATTTATATACACAAGATGATTTAAATAATTATTCAAAGATTTTATGGGAAACTAATTCAATTTATAAAAATAATGATCCAAATAGTAAAAAACCAAAATCTAGTAAAGGTGATAAATATATTAATTTAATTAAACATATTTGGGAATTAAAAGGGGAAATTGAAGGTTCAGGAATCAGACAATATACAGAAAATAAAATTGAATATAGATTTATAGATGATTTAAATAAATTAGATAATATTATTAATTATATATATGCACAAGAAAAAGCTGGTAATAATAATTTTTTAAATGAAAAGAAAGCAATTAAAGACTTTATATCAAATAAATTAGATGAATTAATTGAAAAACCTGAAGGAATTAAGTATTTAAAAAGAATTTTGGCAAATATTTCATCACCATTATTAAAAGATGGATCAGGTATTTTAAATGATGTTATAAATAATTTACCTTTTGAATTACATGTACCTGGTTATCAATATCTAGGGCCTGGAACTAAATTAAATAAAAGAGTAAAAAGAGGTGATCCTGGAATAAATGATTTAGATAAAGCTGCTAAAGAACATGATTTATTTTATAGAGATCATAAAGATACAAAATCTAGAAATGAAATAGCTGATAAAATTTTACAAGATAAAGCATGGGATATAGTAACATCAAATGATTATGGAATTGGTGAAAGATTAGTTGCATTACCAACATCAGGTGCTATGTGGATGAAAAGAAAATTTGGTATGGGTTTAGAAGTAGGATTAAAATTTTAATAAAATTTTTCATTAATTAAGTTAATCTATATTATAAAAAAACTATAAATTTTTTTCTTAATAAATGGAAAAAACAAATATAAACTTGACAGATAATCAAAAATCAAAAATAAAATTAGCATTTAAAAATAAAAGATCAGTTATAATTCAATTTAATATTGATCAATTTAATGAAAATGGAAAAGATATTATATTATTATCTAAAAGACAAATTAATAAACTAAATAAACATAAAAAATTAAATAAAGGATTAAGATTTGAATTTTCATATAATCAATTAAAAGAAATAAAAAATGGTGGATTACTAAAAGAAATTTTAGATTTTGCTGATAATATACCTATAGTTAAAAATTATACACCAAATGTTAGAAAGGGAGCAAAAGTAGTAAAAGAATCTATAATTCCTAAATTTAGAAATTTTGTTGATTGGTTAGATCATGAATTAAAAAATGTAGAAGGATCTGGTTTAGATAAAAAAAACATTAAAATATATGAAACAAAATTATAAAAAAATTTTGAACCACTAACATTAGGTGAATTAGAAAAATTGTGTAAAAATATAAAATATTTTAGAGGTGTATTTATGAGAGATATATTACCTAATAAAGTTAATAAATTTGAATGTGGAATTATAAATTTAGATTCATTTGATGGAAATGGAACTCATTGGGTTTGTTATTATAAAAAAGATAAAATTAAATATTATTTTGATTCATATGGAAATATAGTTAATAAACCACCAATAGAATTAGTTAAATATTTAGGAAAAGATAATATATTTTATAATGATAATCAAATTCAAAATTATAATGATCCACCAATTTGTGGTCATTTATGTATTTTTATATTAAATGAATTAAATAAAAATAAAAAATTTGATAACATAATAAATAAATTAATCCTTAATAAATATGGATTCACAAAATATATTTGATCTGTTTGGAAGACAGAAAAAACATCCAATTAATATTAAAGAAGATTATATAAATTCCAAATTAAATACATTTTTTAATAATTTTAGTAAAAGTTTTAAAAGTCATGTAAAAAAGACTGAAAATTTAGTAAATGCTATTGGTTTATCAAAAAATTATATAAATATTAATGGTAAAAGAATTGTTAATGTAAAACCAAGTATAAATAAATATGATGTTATAGTTAAGTCAGAATTAGATGAAGTTTTAGATTCAATTATTGAAATTGGTAGTGATTATTCAGAAACTAAAAAAGATTTAAATAAAATTTTAGAATTTTTAATTAATATTGGAAAACATGTTGAAAATTTAGAAGAAAAATTAGAAAAAGAACTAAAATTTCTATTTGATGGAGTCAATAAATCAATAAAAGAATTAAATGCAGAAATAATACTAATTAAAGGAGATATAGATAAATTACAATAATTTATTTTATATAAATGGAGTTGATTTATTGTCTTAAATGTAAACAAAAAACTAATTCTAAAGATATTCAGATAATAAAATTAAAAAATATAAATATAATTAAATCAAAATGTTGTATTTGTAATTCAAAGAAAAGTTGTTTTACAAAATTTTCTCCCTAATAAATGGCTCTATACAGTTCATTTGATTTATTCATTATCAGAAACCAAAATCAATTAAACAAAGATGATTGGGATGATATTTCTGAAAAATATGAATTGAGTATTAATATGATGAGATTGTTTCAAAATAAATTAAATTGGCAAAAAATTGCTCAACATCAAAATTTAACTATAGATTTTATTACTGAATTCATAAATTATCAACTAAAAGATTATATTGATTTGATTTGTAAATATCAAGATTTAACTGAATATTTCATTCATGATTATGCTTTTACATTAAATTGGGAATTAATTTTAGAACATCAAAAAATATCAGCAAAATTTATACTTGATCATGCTACAGAAATTAAGTATTTTAAAAGTAAAAATGAAATTGATACATAAATAAAATTTGACATTATAAAATCATAAAAATTAAATTATGAAAATTTTACTTGTTTAAAAAAGCTTTTGATTTAAAAAATTATCCTTAATAAATGGCTGATTACAAAAAATATATAAATGATATTGAAAGAGCTGAATACCAAAATTTCTATCCATTATCTAAATTACATTTAATGAACCTAATAAAAAAACTGAATTTAATATAGATTTTGGAGATGGATTTTGTACTTCTAAATTTCAATTTTATATATCTGGTAAATTGACTAAATCTGATGGAACTGCATATGATAATGGTGCTAATATAAAATTAATTGATAATTTTGTTCCATTTTTATTTTCAAAAATTGAAGTTAGAAAACATAATAATTGATTGATGAAATTGAATATCCTGGTCTATTAAGTACAATTAAAGGTACTATAACTTATTCAAAATCAGAAATAAATCAAATTAATAATGGTTTTGAATCAAATTTTAGTAAAGCATTTGAAGCAATTGGTAATTTATCTCATTTTGGATTAGGATTTTTTGAAAATGTAAATATTCCAATATACAAAGGAGGTTTTAATATAACATTTATTAGATCACAAGATAATGATGCAATTTTTAGATGGAAAACTAAAAAGGCTGATGGAACTTATGATAATGCAACATTACCAGCTGAAGGTAAAATAACAGTTGATGAATTTTTTATTAGAGTTCCTATAATTGAATACAAAACAACAAGTAAAATTCAATTAATTAATGAACTAAGCAAATTTGAAAAAGTAAATTTTCATTTTAATCATTGGCAATGCATTGAACAAAAAAATATTACAGGAAAGAATTTAAGTTTGGATATAACAAATATCTATAGAAATATTTAAAATCCAAAATTTATTATAATTGGATTTCAAAAATCAAGAACAAATGATCAGTTATATGATACTTCTAAATTTGATAGTATGTATATAAAAAATATAAGAGTAAAACTAAATGGTCATTATTACCCTGATGAATTGGAAAACTTTGACATATTCAATGAAAAATTTAGAATTATGTATGAAATGTATCAAGATTATAAAAAAGTTTATTATAATAGTAGTAAAATGTATTATAATCCAACAGAATTTCTAGAAAATAGACCAATTATGTAATTGATACTACAAAAAATCCAACAAATATTTCAAGTTCAAAAAATGATATTATTATTAATGCAGATTTTGATTATGATATAGTAGCTACTAGTAAAACAAATTGTTATATTATTATTGTATCTGAAAAATTACTTGAATATAATATAATCAAAAATGATATAATTGAAATAAATTAATCTATATTCTTAAAAATCAGATATTAAAATTTACTTGTTTTAAAAAAGCTTTAAATTTACAAAAATAAAACAAAATGAATGGATATGATGGTGTATTTTGTGTAGTGTTGTAAGTGTGCATGTTTTCAGAATAGGCGCCTTAGTTACTCGTCACTACCACCTAGCTTTTATGATATTTTGTATTTTTGAATTTGAACCCATCACTGCCACATTCCAGGTTTTTATGTCCCCAGGGGCATCATTTCAGGTTCTATTGAATTATTTGATTTTTAGATTTTTTTGTGCTAGGTGGAGGAGAGTGTATTATTTGAATTTTTTAGTGTGCGGTGTTGTAAGTGTAATGTTGTATTAATGGGATGGACGATAGGCGATTGATTGAAATGATTAATGGAAATAGATTGGTGGTTAATGGAAATGGATTGGTGATTATGAAGGATGAAATGGATGAGGCAAAGGGTGCACCCACCATAGTATCTTGTCACACGGCTTGTTTCACAGTCATTATCCTATGGCCACTCGGATAAAGACCTTCCACCAACCACTGGACTTCAACTATGTCTTCAATAAATTATGCCCGAAGTTTCGAGATTTGAACTCGGAACCTCAGGCATATGAGACTTGAACGTTAGCAATGAGCTAACCAGACTTCCGTTGAGTGATAAGACTGCATGGGTTTATCAGTTGAAGCGCTAGTAGTTCATGACTATTCCACTAGATAGTGCAACAATTGCCTATACTAAATAAATATCATTTTTAATCCTATTAATACATTATAGCCCATCATAAATCAACCAATTAAACATTTGTTTCAAATACTTTTACAAATAAATCAATTAACATATTGATGAATTTAAGAAACAACAAAAAAACTTATATCTCATTTAAAACCTAAGTTGTGAGGTATTATATCAAAGAGAAAAAAATATTAAATTCAATACAATTTTCAGATTAAAGAAAACTTAATTATTAATAAAGTTATAATAGTTTAAAGTATTGGAGTTTGTGACAGGAAGTATTATTTTAACGGTCAGATAAGAGAGATAAGAGTGATAAGAGAATGTTCTCAACCAATATATTCTACAAGACTCATTATTTAACAACTGAAATCGTAGTTTATGAACTAAATAGGTTTATTTTATTAAATTTGCACAATAATTACTATAATTAGTATATATTTTGACCTGGGACCATGATAATTTCAGATTTCAAAAAAAATATATAAAATTTGAAATTTTTTTTTTAATAGAACTTAAAATATTCATTCATTAAAACAGTTAAAGAATAGAATAAGAAAGATTTACATTTAATTATTACAAACATTAAAACATTTGATGATAAAGAAACTATTCTAGTTTAATTTGAATAATTATTCAGTATTCGACAAAATTTTACTTGTTTTAGAAAAATTTTTATTCTGAAGACAATTTTATGTAAATTTAGGCATATTTGTAAAAAATTTCATGAAATTTGCATATTTTTCATAAAAATTAGAATAATGTTAGACTACAAATTGGCCAAAAAATGGCAAAAATATTGCATAATTGTATTAAAAAAACTGTGAAATTTGTTTGATTTTTGATTGTCTCCAAAAGTGTCCTAGGAACCCCATAGTACTATCTACTTATATATATAAACTTTCTTTCAATTCTTTGTAATTCAATTTAACAAAGGTTTATTAAACATATAGTCCAGGCAACGAAGACGAAAAATGACCCAATAGGGGAAAAAATTCATGTAGAAGCAAATTTGGTACAGTTGTAGGGGAAGGTGTCTTAAACAACATACTAAAAGTACAGACCCATAGGGGAGGAGCTAAAGGGGTGGGGGGGCTCTAAAGGTTTTTGGTTTTTTGTAAATAACTCAAAAACTATGGCCTCTAGCAAAAATTTTGTCCTAAGTAAAATTAAAGTTCTTAAAATTATCCACAAAAAAGGTCCCATGTACTTTTTTGCTAGGATTAATAGTAAAGGAGATATATGATCATGAATATGTGGAATAAAATTATATTATTGAAACTTGAAACGCAATTACTTCCGACATATTTGACCTTTTGAGGTCTGGTTTTCGGCTAAGTACTCTCCTTACTAAGACCTTTAAAATTAGGTATAGCATGGCTATGGACTAAGAAACTTTTTTTTAAACTTCCTCTTTGGGACGTTCATGTAGAGGATAGTTCGAGGGTGATATGATAAGCTTATGACAAGCTATCCACGTTTTCAAAGGTAATTGTAATAGCAAAAGTTTGCCGCAAACCGCACCTCGAAAGGTCAAGTATTTCGAAAATTATTACATTTTTAAGCGTTTAGGTTAAAATATTCAAAGTTTGACAGGCTGCCGTTTTCGACTCGGGCAACCTTTTGAGATAGGGTTTGCGGCATTAAATTCTACTACTTATTAGCTTTAATTTGATGTACATCCCATTGATCGACCAAAGATTTATTTCTGACTCCACGTGGGCTATCCCATCATTTTAGCTCCACCTCTATGGGACAGTACTTTTAGTATGTTGTTAAGAAACCTTCCCCTACAACTGTACCAAATTTGGCTTCTACATGAATTTTTCCCTTATTTTGTCTTCGTTGCCTGGACTAATAGGACCGCTTTCCCCAACTCAGTTTAAACTAATCCAGAAAAATGTCCAAGTGAAATCATACGGCAAAATCTTGTTTAAGTTTTGGTTTAAACCAGGTTAGGGAAAGTGGCCCTGATTTGTTAATGTGGAAAAGTCTGGAAAGCGTTTAGGTTAAAATATTCAAAGTTTGACAGGCTGCCGTTTTCGACTCGGGCAACCTTTGAGATAGGGTTTGCGGCATTAAATTCTACTACTTATTAGCTTTAATTTGATGTACATCCCATTGATCGACCAAAGATTTATTTCTGACTCCACGTGGGCTATCCCATCATTTAGCTCCACCTCTATGGGACAGTACTTTTAGTATGTTGTTTAAGAAACCTTCCCCTACAACTGTACCAAATTTGGCTTCTACATGAATTTTTCCCCTTATTTTGTCTTCGTTGCCTGGACTAATAGGACCGCTTTCCCCAACTCAGTTTAAACTATCCAGAAAAATGTCCAAGTGAAATCATACGGCAAAATCTTGTTTAAGTTTTGGTTTAAACCAGGTTAGGGAAAGTGGCCCTGATTTGTTAATGTGGAAAAGTCTGGAAAATGATTCAATATATTTTAAATTATTGAGTTGATAAAACTTAAACTAAGAAAATTCTTAATAAGAATTTTTTATTCATAATATGAGTCTTAAGGTCTAATTAATTAAGTACATACTGTTTCCAAAACTCAAAGGAGGGACAGTCCACATGGAGTCAGAAGAAAATCTTAAATGTAAGCATGTTTCAATATGTACATAAAAACTGTCTGGGTGCTGAATGGCTATAGTGCTCGCTTTTGGATCCAAAGGTTGCCGGTTCGATCCTGAGGAAAATTAGTAGCTTTTGAAAGGTGCTATTTCAGGACCCAGTTGCTATTTGTCATTGGGCTATTATTCTAACAAATGGTAAATGTTAGATAGTAACAAGACTGGGAGTTGGACCGTTCCCCTTAAAAACGTAAAAATTGCCACTAGTGTAATTACACAATGATCAAAGGTCTCTATATAGAATATAGAACACTGCCACAAACCCGACTCCAAAGGATGACCGATTAAAAATATTTCTGGCGATCAAATTTTGCATAAAAATCGTATTGCTGAAAAAAGGCTCCGATAAACTTGATGTTTTGAAGTCGGGTTTGTGGGACATTGCACATTGCAAAGCCCCGAAATGTATCACGTAACAGAGGCCGATGAAAATTATCCCAAGACTTCCTTTAGGGAACGGCCCTGGTGGAAGTCATCAGAATAAAAAAAAACTGCATTGGCCTACCTCATATGATGCATAATTTTTAAGGGTTTTGCATCCTGATGAATTTACCGCAAAACCCCACCCAAAAAGGTCGAGAGTATCGGGAGTTATTGCATTTTTGTTTTCAGCAATATGATATTAATGGAAAGTTTTTTCGCGTGCCATTTTTGAACATTGCATCCTTTTGAGGTCGGGTTTGCGGCATTGTTCTTTTTTTTACACCTTTAATTTGATGTACTCATTGACATATGCTTAAGCTTAAGATTTTCTTTTGACTCCTTTTTAACCGCCCCCCCCCCCCCTGGAGGTTCAAGTACAACTAGGTATACAATGCAGTTGTCTGCTTGCAATATTGAGCGGAGCGACTATTTTTTAGATCAATAATAGCAAATGTTTTATAGGTAGGGCCTAATGTATAAATAAGCTCGTTCGCTACGCTCACTCGCCGTCAGGGTTTAGCTCGATCGCTGCGCTCACTCGCCATTAGGGTCAGCTCGTTCGCTACACTCACTCGCCATCAATTTAGTTCGTTCGCTACGCTCACTCACCTTTTAGGTCGGCTCAATCGCTGCACACACTCGTCGACAGATTTAGGTTCTTCGCTGCGCTTAGGCCTACTCGCCACAAGTCTGCAATACTCTAATAATTTTTGATTACGCAGGTTTGCTGAGATATTAAATGGTGCGTCGTCCAAGATTTGCACTTCCTCTCCATAAACGTGGCATTTCATTCACGTACAAAGGTCAACAAACCACTAAAATAAACAAATCAACAATTTCACATAAAACTACTGTATTCACAAACAGCTGATAGTAACCGTCTGCAGTTAAATTTGATCCTTATAACAGCTGTATAATCAACACACAGTAAACAAAACAAAATAAAACATTTCTCCTATTAAAATAACATGGTAACTTTAAAGGGCCGTAGGGCAGAACCCTTTTGTCCGATTTGGACCACTTCAGATTTATACCTTCCCATAGATGGTTACTATGACCGAGTAAAATTTCGTGATTATCACTTCAGCCGTTCAGGAGGAGTACTTGTAAATAAAAAGCCAGAGTGTAGTATAGGAGCTTCGCTCGCTCCGCTCAATAAGTACTTTATGGAGTAGACTTTTAGAGACTCAAATGAATTAAACATTGTTTAGTTTTATTATTTAATTATTTTTGAATATATTTTATATCGTTTACAAACGCTTTTCTACCCTGTATATTTTCCTTTTTTTGTAGTTCTCAAAGATGCAAACAACAAAATATGAAGAAATCTATAGGATTTTTGTAACGTTGCCAAAGAACATTTGTGTCAACTATATAAAGTTACTTATAACCGAATGTCTTGAAAATTTATTCGTTAATATTTATTTTATTATTAATTTTGAATCGAAATTTCAAAGCCTATCGATTAAATGGAACATACGCTAATTTCGTAATGTATCTAATCCATAAATCATGACATTAATGACAAGCTGACAAATTGCATTCTGATACTTTGCCCTATTAGTTGATTAGATAGATGCCGGGCAGATATGATTATCTAGCTAAACGAAAGTTCAAACATCTGAGCTGTAATATTAATTCAGCTGGCGTTGCTTATGGAAATAAACCAAATAGGTTTACTATTTTCTGCCTTCAACCCTTATGTAAATTATCACTTATCTCACAAGTTGAATTTTGTCAAATGGTTACAACCTCACTTAAAATAAAATTTTTTGAGTAGTCATGTATTACTATGAATAGTAAAAATATACTAAACGCGCCAAGTAAATAAACTCTTGCCAATATTATCAATAAAACTATGAGTTATTTTCTGGTAAAACGCAGGTAATAAGTTTTAGTCATCTTATACTCGTAGCTAATATAAATTTACATTGTTGACTTGTTGATATATTACCATCCAAAGGTCTCTTTGTCACATCAACTGATGCAATTGATAAAAAAAGCCATTGTTGTTGCACAACTGTTTTATGAAGAAAAAACAAGCAGCTGCAGGTCTCTTTAACACATTGACAAATGCAATTGATAAACAAATACAAGCCATTGTTTCAATTAATTTTTGAACAGAAAAGAAAATTGTTTTACGTTGAAAGTTTAAAAGCGGAACCCTGCCCAATTCCACTATTCGGTCCCTAGCATTGAATGACTATGTACACTGCAACCACCCTTGTGCTCCTATTGTTTGTAAGTTTCCTATTGCTCAGCCTTAAAAATTATATTTTTAATGCAAACTTAATATTAATAGTATAAATATTTACAACAGTTTCATATTAGAACTAAAAATCAACCCCGGTAGCGTGAACAGTATCTTGATTATTTGTTTTAATTCGATGTGGTTTACTGTATTACCAAAAATTTTCTGTTTGTTTCATTAAGCTTTACTTGTATGAGAAATACATTTTTCTAGTTTAAATTATTCATAAAATATCTTTAAGTGCATGAATATATTGCTTAAGAATTCATTAAATGAATATTAAAAGAATAAAATATGTTGTCACTTTTATTTTTGTAAAAAATTAACTTTTTACACGATTGACTTAAAAACCTCCTGTTCAATATCAATCAGTTCTAAGTTTTTAAGACAGCAAAAAATACTGTTATTATAGTTCGTAGATAACTTTCCAAATGTATATGTATCTTTTATCGCAGAAAAAGAAAACGTCACTAATTCTTTTATCGTTTTTTATGCAAAATCATGATTTTATTTTTCAAATCTTACGACGGTTTAATTTTTGATCTCTAAACTCATTAGTTATAGAGTTTGTAATCAAAGCTAAACCTTCTTTATGAATTACATAAATAATTATAATAACCTAGAAAAACTAGAAATAGTATTATTGCAATATACGTTTGATAGTTTATGACTATTTTGTCATCCTCATACATAATCTACTCTGCCAAATATTTTTCAGGTCGCAGCGCTCCAAAACTCTGAGGGTGCCGCCACCGAGAAAAGTAAGTTAAGCATTTAATTCTAAACCAATGTGAATTTGTATAATTTTTTGTTTGTAATAGGAATTTTGCAGGGGTTTAGGTAGTTAAATTTTAAAATGTTACACTGTAACATTCATAAGAACTGTTCATATGTATTCATATAAACTTTGAATAGAGACTATACTTGATGTGTTAGTATAAGTTGGACAATGTTTTAGATGCAATTTAAATAATCAATAATACCAACCAAGAATTTTGGGATATTTTTTGGAAACAACGATAACAACTTAAATCGATTGATAGTTATCTTCAATTTTGATATGAAAAATAGTTTTTTATTCTTTGAGAACTTTTGTGTTTCAATAGAAGAAAATATCATATCTGAGTTACAACAATAATTATTAATAAAGAATTGGACGTTTAGTTATTCATACACTATATTAAGTTATTACAATACTTAAGGGTAGTTAACAAGCATAAAATTTAAGTTCTTCCCAATTCCTTGTCTTTTAAAAGCAATTAAGCTTCACCGAGAAAAGCCCTAGATACATCCATCGGTCAAAATGTTACGAATATAAAAACTAAAAAATAAACCTTTTAAACATTTTTATATATGTGTATATATATTCATATATATTGTGTACATATATTCACACACCCTAATTAAAAAGGAATATTACCTTTAGACATTAGAATGTGAATTTAATTTAGATATAATCCTATACTATAATAAAGCATTTTCTGAAGTGATGTATTTCCCATGATATCTAAATCTAGCATTTAGATTTTGCTTAAACTTTGCAATAGAGATTGTTTTGGTTCAGAAATAAGTTTAGAAACAGCTTCAACCTCAGGAAAAATAGTTTTTAGTCTAAAATCAATTTTAAAATTTTTATTTAATTGGTCTTATAGATTGCCATCAATGCAACTGAATAAGAATGAAAGGTAAAAAAAGTAAAAGAATGCCACTTTCAAGCATTGGTTTGAATCAGCTGTCACCTGTGAAAAGGTATAGTTGGTGTGAGCTTTGACCTGATTACTATATACTATGACAATAGTGATTTGAAACCAAAAAGCAAGGCTCGGTTAACCCAATACTATTATGCTGAGAATAGTATTGTATCTACTAAAAAATATGTTTTTGAAACGAATGTATATTCCTTACTGTTTTAAAGAGTTTCTTAATAAAGTGTCACAATAATATTTGACACCGTCATATAGCGTTTACGTCACACTGGAGTTCTTTCTACATACTCTTTAAATAATACATCAAATACGTAAAAAATGTAATTGTCTCTTGAACATGCACAATCTTTACGATGTTGTTTATCATTTTCAGAGGAGTACAGTGAGAAGGAGTTGAGAGAAATCTTTAAGTAAGTATTTAGTATCATTATATTTACCGGAAGTTTAATAAAAAAGGCTACATTCATGAACACACCATTTTACTCATAAAGCAAAGCAATAAAATATATTTTATTAAGTTAAAATTACCTGATTTATAACACACCAATTTAATACAGATCAAAAGTTTGTTTCAATTCGTATACTTGATTGTTTGTTAAACTTTGGAAAGTTTTACAGTTTTCCAAACATTGTCATTTGATGTTTATAAATGAAGTTTTTACGCAAATAAATTTAGAAAACTAATCAAGAGGCGAACATATACAAACTGATAAAAGTCTTCAACCCATTGAATCTTCGTTGAAATTACAATGAAATTTCCCAACACTATTGCTCGTTTCACTGCTCCTTAATATTGTATTGTGTGAATCAACTTAATTCTAAATTGATTTCATCTTAGTTGTTGCTCCGAACTGGTATAGTTCGGGGCAAAAGTAAGTTCGGCAAAGGTAAGTATAGTTCGGGGATAAGGTATAATGCTAATATAATGCCACACTATACAGTGTGGTTTTAAATTACCTTATCGCCTCGGTTGTTGTATACAACCTGGTTTCAGCACTGATTTGTGTCATGTTTACGTAGTTCACAAGTCAAAACATCAAGCTGGTAAAAAAAATCTGCCTTGACGACGTCGTAAAAATTTTTTTTTAATATTAACGACGTCGTCAAGACCGATTTTTTCACCAGCTTGATGTTTTGACTTGTGAACTACGTAAACATGACACAAATCAGTGCTGAAACCAGGTTGTATACAACAACTTAGACGATAAGGTAATTTAAAACCACACTATTATTTCTAAAATCAAATCAACTCTCCGTACATTTGGTAAGCGAAACCGAATGTACATTTCCAATAACACAATCTAAGGAAAACTTACTTCTCGCTGAGGCTGTCATAGAGGTAATTCATACAGGGATAACAATAGTTAATGCTACCATTTTTACTGTTACTGATCTATGTCAACCTTGCAAATATTTGTAAAACACATAAATAGCATCCTTTGCATTAGCTGAACTTCTTCATGATTGATAACGTATACCTCGAGTGTACCTGGAGACCGAGCATTTGCTAGGTAAACCTATACTATAATTATTTGGCAGTAATTATACATTCTAGTTTCACATAAGGTTATAACCCAATACTGAGTCTAAATAATCCTTTATTTACAAAACGTACTCAATCGTTCCGCTCACTCACAATTCTGAATATATCTATTGTAGCCTATATACATGGGCCTACCTTAAGGTGGTGCACTATGATTCTAATTTGTTTAACTGCATGTTTCATCTGTAACACGTGGGGTTTACTTCTTCAATAATCAACTGATTTTAATACTGTTTTTTCTTTTATTTTATAATAAATTACAGAGTTTCTTTTACTATCTAAACAATCATAATAATCAGTATAAAATGTGATTAAAAACTGTTTTAATTTTTTAAAACACATTTTTATTTTATTTTTTGTTATTTTTTTATTTAGACTACACATTTGTTATTTTTTTACCGTGTAGTTCGGTAGTTTAGTAATGGCTCCAACATAAATTATAGATAATGAAAAATAAGTGTTTTAAATACAACGATTTCTTTATGTATTCAATTTTTCATACCAGAACTAAGTTATTTTTTAAAGTTTGGACACAATCTTAAGAAGATTTGAAATTTGTGTCTATAAATACCTACATATATACATACATATATACTTGAATAGTATTAGCGTATTTCCTTCTAGGATTTAATTTTGAGGCCCCTAGAAAAATAACATTTGTTCAAATTGGTATATATTTTTATATTTGTATATGTGTGTGTCCGTTAACACGATTACCGTACTCTCGAACGGAAAACTCGATTGTGATGACATTTAGTACAGAGGTGTAGAGCAGCATTGGTCAGGTCAAGTTAGAAAACCAGAATGATCGGACTGCGGGAACGGTGTTTTATGTGGATCAATAAAGGGGCAAAATGGGGGTTTGGCATTTTTAGACGTCAATTTTCCAAATTCGAATATTTTACCTTAAAACGATTCAAAACAGGTTGATTTTTTTTAATTTTCAACCAGACTTAACATTACGAAGAAAATTCAAAAATAGGTTTTCCATGTTATGCTAATCCACAAATCCTTCTATCTCATTTATTTATTGACAACTTGATCAAAGTTTGGTAAAATAAAAAATACTTAATTCCATTGGAAATTCGCTAATTATGCAGGTTTACTTTTACGGGGGTATTAGCGGATAGGATATTAGACAGTTTTTGCAACGTACGGTAAGTCATACGGTAAACGCTAAAAGCTATTTTTATATTTTTTAAATTTACGAATAATTTGCAGTTTAGGGTGGTGGAATAGGATAAATAATGTATAACGTTTACCATTGATCACTTTTAAACAAGTTTTTCATACCTCTAGCAGTAAAAATAGGTAAATCGAGCGTAAATGAAATAGAGTTTAGCGTTTATCGTATTAATTTACTGTATGTGCAAAAACTCTCTATTGTATCTTAGTAAGATTTCCTGATGACAGAAGAATATTTGTATGCAGGAAGGCCGATACTAACCATGACGGCTACCTAACCAGGGAGGAAACTATCGCTCTCGGGGAACAATACAAAGTCAACTCCAACCTCATCAAAAAACGGTTCATGACAACCGACAATGACAGGAACGACCGCATCGATATCAACGGTAAACCTGGGTGGATCTTAGCCTATGCTGTTCAGCTGAAATCTCAGTTGAAACTAAGAAAACATGGCCTTCAATTTTTTTTATTTTCATTTTCTCACATTGAGAGTATTGGATAGAACGAACTTAAGGTGTTATAACATAACCTAAATAAAACTTCACTTCTTTATAAACGACCTGTACAGCATCAAAAACCTAAATATCGAATGAAATTTGCAGTAAAAGTTAAAACGTTCAACGCATTTTTCCCATGATATTTCTTTTTGATAATGAAATACATAAAGTTTTATGTTAAAATGTAAAAATATTGCCGTTTTATGAAAGTTAAAGCACAGTTTGGATACCTTGATTTAATGGATTAAAACTATTCAAAATTTAAATGTATAATTGTAGAAAAGACAATTAGAGGATGTTGGTGAAAAATGGCCTCAGTCCAAAAAAACGTGTTTTGAGATAGTCGACTCCCAATATTAAACTTATGTTTTATAGGCTTTCACCAAATTGCATTACTCTTTGGATTCTTATACTACGCAATATACGTTCTTTTGGATTAAGAATCTTTGTTTGTTTACAAATCTTTTCCATCAAAAGTTATTGAACAAAATATGAAGTAGTCAGAGGTCTTTTTTCATCAAACCACTTTTTCAAAATTAAAAACTTAGATCTTATATATTTAAACTACTCAAAGTTGATAGAAATAAAGCAAAATAACATATTTATTGGAACTAAATTTATTTTAAATTTAATCAAATCGGTCCAGGAACGATTTTATTCGTTAAACTTAAAATAAAATTGTAGGGATACAAAGGCCCATCAAAGACTTTCCTGAAAGCGTTTAAACATTTAAATAACAGATAGCTCGTTTAAATATCAACTTCCACAAGAAGAAAACCAATACAACGTTTAGCAATAACCCATAATGTTTGTCTGTACAATACTGTTTCCACCAGCTGAGGCCAGGATGCCTCATAACAGCTGACAGAATTCAAAAAAAATCATAACCCAGTAAAAACACAAGATATAGACATGAAACAAACACTGCTGCAAAGAGGATTAAATAACGGATAATTTTAAGCGTTTTACCGAAAAATGACCTCAGTCACCTGAGGTAGTTTTTCCACCAACCTCCTCGAACTTGATACTATAAAATTTTCATTGCAAAATAGTGGGTACCCAAACAAAGTACTAAATAAAGCCATAAAAAGAGTTTTAAGTAAACCCAAAACAATAGTTTAGGCCCAAATGAGGTAGAAAAGCCAATCGCCACTGTTTGTATCCCTTACATTAAAAACTGTTCCAGAAAGAGTTAGGCAAAATAAAAAAAATAAAAAAAAACATATATATAAGGCCAATTTTTAAGTCAACTATGTATTCATGAAGAAACCTCAATATAAGCATCTGTTAAAAAAAAAATAAAAATAAAAAAATAAGTAGTTATACAAGGTGTGATAGATAAAAAAATTTCAGCAACCACACTATTATACGTAGGTGGGAATTAATATTTTGTTTTATTTTTGCAGAATTCCTTGCCGGTGCCAAGACCCTGGGTATTGTGAAGAGCTAAATAGCCCAACTATGTGTTTTGTTTTAGAAAGTTTTAAACCTATTTCTAAAACAGTTTGACAATTACTGGAATAAAAATACTAGCTTGTGGTTGTTTTGTTTGGATCACACCTTTTTTAATTTTAACAATTAAATTATTTTGTAAAAAAATTATAAATCTTTAGAATTTAGAATGTTTTTATCGAAAAGTTTATAAAATGCCAAGGAATAGAAAAATACAAAAACAACTGTTTTTAAATTTTTCTGAAAACAAACTAATATCTTCCTTATCATAAAAAAAATATTGTTAAAGATTTTCTGCTTTTCGTTTTAAAACAAGGTTTTCAGGTTTACTAAACATTGTACAAAAGGTAGGCCTACTATCAACCTTTGCAAATTTACGATGCAAGTACTATTTCCAAGATGCTGACTCCCGTCGCTTTATTTAAAAAGTCGTTGTCCTATAATAAAATGAATTTAATGATGAAGTAAATTTTTAATAATACTGGTTATAATGATTCACTCTGCAGCAAGAAACTAAATTACATTGTATTTTAAAAATAAAATAATTTTGTTTTCAGAAAAATAGCTTCGAATAGATAGTCTGAGTTATCTATTATGATCTATAACCAGTTATCTGTTATCACTTGTAAAGGCTACTTTGCTCTCCTGTCTATTGAAGGGACCGATACCATTGATTATTTGGGACTCATCTTGGAAAAGAAACTTCCTTGATGGTAGAACCTCGATAATCATGTAGTATGTAGTATTGTTCAGCCCTCTTTAAAGTAACCAAAACTGCAAAAACCATCTTGTGGGACTATTATGCAGTGTAAGATATTTTATGTTACTCGTAATTGTCTTTAACAGTAGGCGAAATATCAACTGTATAATATTAAATGAAATTAAGGTTTGAACATTGATTAGAGAAATTGCTATAATATACATAATGTATGACAAGTTGTGCTGTGAGCATATAAGAAATTCATTAATTATTAATAAAGTCATCTAAAAACTCTTCTTCTCTTGATGGAATAGCTCGTTTATTGTTTCTTAAAAAGATGCACAGCTAATCGAATTCGTCTACTTAAAAGTTTATTCATTATTTGACTTCATGCAAATATAAAAATTTCAACAGTTGTTGAAACGTATTGATAAAAATGCTTTGAGACTAATGTCGGTTGACGAACTCCGTAGCTTTAATTGCTTTTAAATGACAACATAATCTGCCTTTTCCTCGTGATATTTTATACTTGTTTCACATTTCTTTCGATAGGTACCTTTAAGGAGAATATTCTATAAATACATTTTCCATGTATATAATAGGGATACTATTATTATACTAAAAATAAAATTAAAACAAGTACCCTTTTTATAGTTAATTTATTTAAAAACACCGACATGTTTCGGACCTTAAGAGCCATGATCATGGTAAATAAACTAATAACTGATAACCTCTAAATACAAAAAAATTATTAAACAAAATATTTATTGCCAACTTTCTATTCATATGTTTCTAAATTCATTGTTTTGATATTACTATTTTGGCCTTTGGTTTTCTTTCATAAGTATGATTTTCATGGATCGGATTTTTGTTGTTATTTTGCCTTGTATTAATTCGATTATTTTGATCATATTGGCTGAAGGAATATACATAACATTCATGTAGTTAAAGTTCTTTATGTATTTAACATTCTTTAACATAAAGTTTCTTTCCTTTAGATAAAAGTTCTATTATTTCTAAATCTTGTTCCAATAGTTGATTCTAAATCTTGTCTTAAATGAGTGATTGTTATATATCATATGTTCAGCGACGTTTTGATTTAATACTAGTTTGGTTCCTTGACGAATTATTGAACGTGCTATTTATAACTACAGTTGAATGTCCGGCCAGTTTGCCCTATGTAAAATTTTGGGTATTCCGAACATTTTAATTTATATAAGCCCGATTGGTTATATTTATTTATTAATTATATTTGTTTTTTCATAGTTTACTTTATTACTGACTATTTCTTTAGGGCAATGTTCTTAGTTTTGAAACTTATTTTGGATTCCGCTCTGAAAGCTTGTCTTATTGCTTTATTGAATCTAGTGTTGTATGGTAGACTTATATAACTGTGCTCTGTTTCTTCTTTATTTGAGTTTGTTATGTTGGATTCCTTTTTCTTTTTTAGATTTTTATTTATCATATTATATATCTATTTTGGGTTGTAACAATTTTTGTAAGCTAAATATTTCATAGTGTTTTCTCTTTATTGAAGCTTTTATTCATTTTTATGTTTATGAGTCTATTAATCATTGATGAAATGTTGTCATTTTCTGCTCTCAAGGATGGCTTGATTCTTTAGGTATAATACTATCACTAGTAGACGGTTTCCTACAAATTTCAAATACATATTTCTCATTTTATTTTGATATTGAATTAATGTATTTCAAAAAGTTTTTCTATTCTCCTTCTGTTCTATCAAAAATAAAAATTATATCAATTCAATTTCAATTCAAAATGATTTATTCCATCAAAAGATAACAATTGTATTACATGAAATTTTTTATATCGTGGAAAAGTCCCCGCATGGGTCAAAGCCTGTGCGCGGGGGCTGAGTCCAATCTCCTGCTCCTTGGGATGTTTTAATAAAATAAAATGAATAATTTAAACTTAATGTTAAACAGGTAACAAAAAATGCTTACTACTATACAAGAGACTAAGACTAAAACTTAGGAAAATGGAAATGAAAATTAAATATTTTAACTTTGATTGAGTGGAGTGCTAAAATATAACTAAATAAATAGATAGATAAAATAATTTGCTGGTTAATTTTGTACACTCTTATAGTCATTAATGTATTGTAGTAGTGATATAAACATTGTGCATTTGATAAGATAAGGCATACATTAATGTCAGCTAAAGCTAAAAGTATAGTAATAATAATTATGCTGAAAAAAAGATTGTTGATTGATCGGGGAAAAACTTATGACGAGCACCGAGCCGATCACGCCCCGGCACCGCAGCTCCGACCCCAGCACGACGCCCTCGGCTATGTGGCATAGATAGACGTTGTGATGACATTAGCAGCATCTCTCCCAATTTCAATGAGCCATCTCACCACCTTCCTCTTATATGTATCAACACTGCACAAATCAGTACGTAAACCTAAAGGGATATTTTTAAACACAATGTGCATTAAATAAAGCGGATTTGGGTGATTTGATGACTTGAAAAGGCGAGGTGTAAGAGTTCCAATGTTTGTTCTATGTCTCGTTTGATAAGGATGCCCAGTTATTTCCAACATTGTAAAATCCCGTTTAAAACCATATAAAAGTAATATCAACCACAGTAATATCAAAGTACCAAAGTAATATCAACCACATATTTGTACCAATAAAATAAAATAGAAATGAAATAATAAAAAAATTGATGATAGTTAAACAATATTCAAAATACTACTATTGGCCAGAGTTATTTCAATAAAAAAATTTAAATCCACAGTTTTATCACATTTTGTGTCTTTTTTGTTCCCTTAAACTATTAAACACTAACTTCATTTCACTCTGTATATATGTTTATTTTATTTACGAAGTATTGACTGGAGCCTATTGATTACAAGGTTTACAAAGTATTTGAGGTCTACACATTATAAAATCTGAATTAAACCTACCATCTTGATATATTTTTTTTAAAACCAAATTGATTATTTTATTATACATTTCGAAGACTAATTTTAAAATTAACGATAAAATAGTCTTAACAAATTTTAATTTTCAATTCCAATTAAAATTTATTTTCATTTTGTGTAACATTGTTTAATAGAGTTTAAAACTCTATTAAACAATGTTTAATATGTCTCTGGCCAACATATTTTTTTTCATTTTCCAGTTATATTTTGGCTTAATTTTACTAGACTATTTAATAAGATCTATATTTTCCTTGTTATATCGTGTAAAATAGTAATGTTAAGTTAGGCACGTTATTGTGAAGGGCGCTGAGCATTGGTTATATAAATAAATAAGTCACATAGGCCAGAGGTCACCGCTCAGGTTTTTGAGTGGAATGACGTAGCTCGGTTTCAAACCAGGGACCACTGGCTTATGAGGACGGACTCTACCACTGAGCTGCCACTCCCGTAATATTTTTTTATTATGATATGGTAAATTTTATTTACCATAGCGATTAAAAATCACATATATTAATAAATATTTATTGCTACATATCCCGGTCTAACGTAAGTGTCCCGGAACTCTCTGAAACTCTTTTGTAATTTTGTTCCTTACATCATGAAAAACATATTTTACAGTATAACCCTGTGTTTTTGGTACGTGGTTTTCTGTCTGTACGTTCGTATGTAATTTTGGCTTAATTCATTTGAAATTAAAGCCACACTTGAGGCATCATGTTAGAACTTGGAATGACTGTTACGTACTTCACGACAGTTTTTCATATAAATGAGACATTTATACTTTTTTCTGCTTCAAAATAGCGGTACTTTTAAACTTTCAAATCTGAATATAAAAAAATATGGTAAATAGTCTCAAAATATTATAATGTATTCAAAATGTGTAGGCGTTAATAGGTTAGGCCGTGTAGGTTTTAATTGTCTATTGAGGAATGTTTAAAAACATTCTGAATGAAGAATTTACATTTTTCTAATTAAATAAATGATTATTGTAATGGTTTTCCTAATAAAAACGTGTTTTCTAAAAAAATCCAAATTTCTCAATCATTTATGGTCGCGGATGACTTAAATGACAATCAGCCTTATTTTTGAACGCACAATAAAAATTTAAAAATTTTAAACACGTATCTTGTAAAATTTTGATAATATTTCTTTTTTTTTTATATAAACTTAACTTTGAAAACTTTAAATGGCCAAAATTTTGAAATAGAAGAAGGTAGAAATGTCAAACCGTATTTGTCAAACCGTCTTGACGTACGTAATAGTCAAGCCAAGTTCAAGTTTCAATACCTCAAGTGGTTTTAAAGGTTTCATGAGCCAAGCCAAAATTTCATATGGACAGATACAGACAGAAAACTACGCAACCATGGTTGTATTGTAAAACATATTTTTTCCATGCAAGGAACAATATACAAAAGGGCTCTAGAATGTTTCGAGACACGAAGTATAAAAAAACTTTTTTATTAAAAAAAGGTCAACCAACAATTTTGAGTTTGGAAAATATATTTATAGATATATATTTTTTTTTTTTTTTGAGGGAGAGGCGGAAAAATGCATTACGCACACAGGTGGCCAGCCTGTAGTGTGGGGCTCCCCTAAAAAACGGGTTTACCCACTAAAAAACCTCCTCTACTCTTTAGGAATCTAACCTGGAATTGTTTATCACATTACGTCAGGCTAGGCCTAAATTTGGCTTACGCCCGTCGGGCTCGCTCCTTATCCAGCCGCTCTATCAAGGGATCTGGGCCACTTCGCGGTCCAGATCGGTTTTCTTTTCCAGGAGGATGCCCCGGACGAACTGTGACAAACAATCCCAGTTGCCCTCATCCTCCAAAATCTTTTGGCAGACCGAGTCCACCGAAAATGCACCAAATATTTGTGTGGCCTCCAGGCGGGGCCCTTCCCAACGGGGACAGCGGAAGAATGTGTGTTCCGCATCGTCGGGAACACCCGGGCAATAAATGCAGTCCGGTGAACCGGTCTTTCCATCCGGTTCAGGTACGATCGAAAATAGCCGTGACCTGTCAAAAATTGGGTCAGGTAGTAGTCCACCTCCCCATGCCGCCGTTCCACCCATGGTTGGACCTGCTTGATAAGTCGCGCAGTCCATCGTCCTCGGGTGTCGTGCTTCCAGCTGTGTTGCCATTGCTGGAAGGTTCAGGAGCGCTCTTCTGTTCTTGCCGTGTCCTTGCCGATCTCGCCACGTCTCTGATGAATCGCTTTCCTCTCCCCTGCCAAGAGCTTGACAGGGATGACTCCGGCGACCACCAGGACGGCAGGCTCGGACACTGTCCGGTAGGCGGAACACACCCGGAGCGCAGCTTGACGCTGAACCCGGGCGAGTCGCAACCTGTAGCACTCCTTATCTAGAGCGCCTGCCCACACCTCTGCCCCGTAAAGGAGCACGGACTGGACCGCGGACATCAACAGACGTCTTCTGCTGGATCGGGGACCCCCGACATTGGCTATCAGCCTACTAAGGTGAGTAACTACCTTAGCGGCCTTGTCCGCCGTACGGAAGATCTGATCCCTCCAGCTTAACTTGGTGTCCACCATAACCCCAAGGTATTTGGCGGCACGAGTTGATGTGACCACCTCCCTTCCCACTCGAAACGGGACGACGGTGTCGATCCTCTTCTTCGTGAGAATCACGATCTCCGTCTTACTAAGAGCAAGCGAGAGACCGTGATCGGACATCCAGTGGTTGACAACCCGCATAACTCGGTTCAACTTTAGTTGGGCCAGCTCAACGTTGCGTGCAGCAATGAGAGCTGCGACGTCATCAGCGTACCCAACCAAAGTGGTTTCCTCAGGCATCTCGGACCTCAGGAGGCTGTCATAGGCAACGTTCCAGAGATCCGGGCCGAGTATATTTATAGATATGTATGGTTTCAATATGACTTTTATTCAAAACAAATTTAGGTAAAAAATAATAAAAGTTTAAGAATGCGCTTCTATGTGTGTATGTTTTTATTTATAACTAATTAGGTCGTGAATGATGTAAATTTCTTCAAATCATACACTTATGTAAAGTAGCATATTTACAACATTTGTATTATTAAAACATTTACACTGATGCATTCGTTGTTCATTATACATATATTTTATAAACTCGCCATTATCTGGACATTAAGATTTTGTCAGCTCTTGATTAGTAGCTTGAGTGTAGTATAATTTTTACTGGGCTTTTGATCTTTGCTAAAGCATATCGACAGCTCTAATTTTCTGCACCGAGTCAATTTGTTTTTCCACGTACTTGATTTGATTGATGAGGCCATCCAGGTAAGTTCAGATTAATTACCTCAATGATGGATTGCCGACAGTATTTCTCGGTGACTCTAATGTACATAATCATCAACACATGCGGAATTATGATTGCTGACGAGCAAGTATGAATTTCAAACGAAAAACGCCCTCGTGAATTTATAAGACTTAGGAGGAATCCTATAATATAAACTGTGTTTATGGTTTAGATTGATAATCTTGATAACGCTTATGAAAAGGTGTCCCAATTTATAAAAGAAAACACCGATACTTAAATTATGGAAAAACTAATATTTTTGCACTTTTACCAATATGTACAAAATGTTTTATCCATCATAAAAATGTAAAATTTTTAATCTCAATACCAAAATTCCTTTTTGGTTCATTTCGTAATCACTAAATAAAATTTTTAACAAAATTATATATAAATACTGTAAGATGGAATGTTACTTAAATATAAATGCATTACATAACTTTATATAGAAATTTTAGATTTTGAACTTAAATGCAGTTTTATTAATTATAGCTCACATGATTGATAAGTTCCAAATAACATCTACGTGTAGTTTATCGACCAATTTCATTAACAAAACTATTTTATTTTTCTACGATGATAGTCATAGATCAGTAATTTAAAGATGAAAGATACAATATATTTTCGTTTAAAACGTAGTTCTAAGGAGCCTGTAGCTTGAACTTTACACAGACTAGTCTTCACCTTTAAGTCTGTCACGTCTTTGTTCGTGTTCAAATGATCTAACCCAGTTTAAAAACACGGTTTCAAAGCTAACACGGGGTGCAGTATTAGTTTTTTTGTACTATTACCAATTCTAATACACTCTTTAACAATCTCTGTCTGAGTTTACACTCCATTGTATTTTCCACTGATAAGTTTGACGCTACAGTGTAATGGTATACACTGAAAGAGCGGCAGTGCAATGGTAAACTACTCTTTGATGTTGTACTCTCTGCTAGAATGAAGTGCACACTAACACACTAACAGTTGTAGAGCAAAGCGGCGTGGAGATGCCTGAGGAGGGTAGTTAGCAACTGATGTAAACATTAATGAGTCTACTAAATCACGAATCTATCTGAGAGTAAACTGCAGTCGTTGTTAAAGTTATGTATATATTTGAATAATTGGTGAAACACACGTATGGTATTAACTAACTTTATACTTTTGCGTTTATTTCATTGTAAATACAGTTTATCTAAAGGCTTTTATGAAATGTTGTATATTGTTTACAGGCACAAAGGTGTTCAATGATAGTTATATATATTTTATAAAAGAGGATAATAGTATATTTATAAATTTGTAATAGATGGACGAGTTTACTTCTGGACTGTTTGACATGAACCTTGTTATATACAGAGTGCCTGGATTAACTCTCTGGAACCCTTTTAATTTGTTCCTATCATCGACACAATAAGAAAATCATACAAATATGGGTCTAAAACCCTTCGTTAAGCCGATAACCACCATGTTTTTAACACTTAACAATTCTTTTCCCCGTAATGGATGGTTATATAAATTTCATATTTGGTACGAACCTTTATCTCATCCTATTATTTTCAGGAAAAGAATAATTTTTTCTCACATCTTTTTTTTTAAATGGTGGCCATTTTAAACTTTTAAACTCAAAAGATCTCAAAAAATTAAAATGTTTACAAATTTTACAAGAGGCAACTAAGTTTACAAATAAAATTTTCTAACTGATACCAATGATAAGAAGTTTATCAGGATCAGACATAAAAAATGGAGGTACAGTATTGAGATTTTTCTGCAGAAAAACATTAATTTTCCATTATAGTAATTATATATATTTAGGTTATTTTAAAAGAAAATCATAATAACTCCTTTTTTAACTTCCAAATTTAGCATCATTAGTTGGGTAATTTTATCTGTCGAGGTTTTTGTGTCCGGTAAATATTTATAAAATTTACCGTTTTTGCTATATTTGAGTTTAAAAGTTTAAAATGGCTGTCATTTTAAAATTACATACCAGAAAAAATAATTCTTTTCCCGAAAATGACATTGGTGTGATCAAGGTTCATACCAAATATGAACTTAATACAACATTCCGTTACAGAAATAAAAAATTATTATGCGTAAAAAACAAAATGCGGTTTAACACAGCATTTAGTCACCTATGTGTGTGATCGTTTTTATTGTCTCGATGCAAGGAACAAATATACAAAAGGGTTCCAGAGAGTTCCAGGACACACTGTATATTAACATTTTAAAGGAGTAGTTTTGTAAGCCATTATTTTTATAGCCCTTAGAGCTTAGCCCAAGGACCGTCATAAACGTACCCATATCAGGGGATTCGGTGAGTTTACTTTTTTTTAATTACATAAAACAATTTTTTATTTATTTAAAAGTAATATATAAATTGTATAAATTTTGTTGGCATAGCATGTCAACGCCAAACTTTGTAATCATGGCAGCGATGTAGAGCGTTCGAATGAATTCACGTTCTGTCCAGTAAATTTTGCCATTTCCATACTTTCCATACATTAGCGGCTAACCACCCTACTATTAATGCATACTGTGTTACAAGCTCAAATCTATAGGCTATTTGATCAAATCAAAGAAAGAATGATTTTTAAAATATTTTTCTTGGAAAAAAAGTTTTAAGACCCATTTAACTAACAACTCCAATAAGTATAAGATTTTCATAAAGATGATGATGCTCCTATCTTTATCTAATTATTTTCAATATCAATTCACGTACAAATTAAATTTGAACAGAAAAACATATTCAACCCAACGTTTGGAAAATATCATAAAAATAACTATTTTAGGCTTCAGACAAAATTAAAATTACTACAGAAACTTAAAGTTCCGAAAAGTTGATTAATAACAGTTGATTAATAACAATTTTCGAAGAAAGGGAAAAACGGTAGGAAGAGAATTGATAAGAGATATGAGACAGTGATGTAACAACAACAAACATTCATCACGCGATTGGCTGTTTGTTTCAATCTAACCGGGTTAATCCAATCACGGGTGAATGGCTGCTAAGCGAAATCCAATCCGACGGAACTAAATAACTGTCTTGACTCCCTGTGATTTGGATACGGCTATTAGGCCCATTTGTTAGGTTCACCTCTTATATGCCTACTACTTTTTGTCCACCTTTCTTACGTCCACTTGTGTTTCTGTCCAATCATTGTAACGTCCAATGTTTTAAATACGTTTTCAAATGTTCATAATTTAATTAACGATCAAATAGCATTACAAGAATTTAGGGTACATTATTCTAATCAGTAATTTCTTCTAGATAAAGCTCCATCCCGTAGGAAATGTCCCTCAGATATCTATATATTCCCCTCTTTCTTTGTACTCATTGTAATTCCGTACCATTTGTTCGTTGTAATTTATCCCATACGATTTTTATGGAATAACGAACATTTACGTGTTCTCTTTTAATTAGGTTGTTATAATTTTGGTCCTTATGGATGTAATAATAACAATTAATATCATATAATATTAATAGAATTAAGAAATTAACATTGATAAATTTAAAGTATATATTTATAGCATCTTGCTGATATTAAATTTTGAACGAGATTTGTAACAAATATTTACGTGTTTTAATATAGGTTTATGTTTGTGGGAAGTAATAATATGTGTTTCTGACATGTCAAGCACAAATAATAATAAGTAAATTAAGACTTTTTGTAAACAATTTTAGGTATATAAAATTTTACTTATCTAAATGTAATCTCGATATCAACTTTGACAAAATGAACCATTCAAATGTGCAGTTTTTACAAATTTAGTATGTGGACTTTTTATCGTATGGACAAGCTATGGAGTGGAAGTGATAGGTAGGGGACTTTTCTACAAGTGGGTATTTTGGTTGTGGACTTTACAGCCGTAAATTGTGAGTTTGCATCGTTTAAGTCTTTCTTATATCCATCGAATTTGAACCAAACTGTTTAGGTGTATTGAAGAATAATACATAGGAAAAAACATAATAAGGGAGGCAGTGATAAAAACTAAAACTAGGTTAGTTTACAAGTTTATAAGCATTTCCCAAGTGCCTGCAAATTTATTGCAACATCATGACATGTATATTTCACGGCTGGTATTTTCTCCTGGATTGATCCTTTGAGATTATATAAGTAGACGAATCTGAATAATTGGTTTGGGTTACAGTAAATGTCACAACAATGTATTATAATAAATTGTTATTTAAACAAACTTTTCTCATCCATATTGAAGAAATTTCAGAATTTGAACTGAATCCCATCTGCAAACTAATTATTTTTGCCAATAATATTTATGTTACAAAAATCTATTATATATGTGAACAAATCGTTTTAAATTTTGTTTTTCCTCACGCAAAATGTTGGATTGATAAAGGAACGTCAATAAAACCTATACAAATGAGGCCCTTATCCGTTAAGCTGAAACAGAATTTATGGTTACCGCCGCTATATAAGTCTTTCAAATGTGGCTGTTAAGAAGAGAGTTGAACGGACATTAGTAGAATTATTGTAGTTTAAAATAATTTAAAATAAAACGTATTTGTAAACAAGAAATGCAATTTATATTGAAATTGTAACCATACAAACCATACAAGCAAGCCAACTTGTTTCAATGGTCTTGGTAACGAATTCAAATTTCAATCATTTGAATTTCAAAATTTTATTAGAGTCAATTGTAAATGCAAGTAACTGACCCTTGTTGAATTAACATTTAATAAAAAAAACTGTTACATTTAATAGCTATTTCAGCAATTATAAGTTCGATGCGCTCGCTCACGAAGCGTTTGTCCTCTTGTGTATTTCACAGTCCCATTTGTTTGACTCTGGTAATTGTGTTGACGCCATCGTTCAAAGTGTTTACTGTTCCGGCAACGAACACCGATCATCGCCAGCCTTGTTAGAGGCACCGCTTGATGATTGGCCTCCTCTGGAACTGCTGGGAAGATTCAGAATTTGTTTGTTTAAAGTATGCCACTACTTTTTGAAGATCATTTTCAATTAGAATCTTTAAGAATTGTATAAATTGGAACTGATCGCCCACGAAACGGTCTCTTCTACAATTTGCAGCGGGAATTTCCTGCGGGATATGTTAAGCAATTTAATGTTGAATTGGACAGCAACCGCACCTCCGTCCAGCCTCACTACAACCAGGACCTGGAAGCGAATCCCATGAGGACGGGGTGAGAAGGGGCTCACAGCTACAAAACCCCAAACAAACAACAGCGTGGGTGGGGTCACTCTAATGAGACTAGTCATTGCAGGCCAAGAAAGAGAGGATTTTAATTCAACAGAACACAATTTGCAAAAATTCCTCAAAAATAGAATTACAAAAATAAAAACAACAACAAGGACAACAAATAAATAAATAAGTTTACAACGAAATCACAGCCGGTTCAGTCTATCAGGTACAACAGGTACAGCTGTTGAAGATCCGGTTAAAGGGGCATGTCCCCATCGTTCCTAATCAGGCTCCAGGATCCACCTCCGCATCATGTTGGTGATGGTGGTGGTGGTCCTCCAAACAGGGACCTCATTCGTCAGGTGGCACAGACTTAGATCTTGATGGTTAAAAAAAATGTTTGTGAATACTCATCTCACACCAGATTTAAAAGGATGAAAATCATTTAACACTTATAAAGATGTCGATCCTTGGTGTCGCTCGGTCCTTCTGAAGAAAAGCGAAACTTCTCAGCTCCGAGTCCCACAAACAGCTGACTAACACTTCCATCATGTGTGCCACCCATACGAAACAAATCGTGAAAACAACAGCACAATATACAGGGACGTGACGTTCACACTTCATAACAGTATCACAGATCAGAATATGTAAGTAATACTTTCATGGCAAAACAACACGCCTTATAGGTCCTCGCCACTTTGCAAATCAACAATGCTGCGGAGTGGCAAGAGAATACTCCCGGTAATGACCTTACTTGACTTTAGCCCATTTATAGCAGTTGTTACTTCAGGAAGTCTGGTAAATAAACCTCATCGTTACTTAGGAACTTGTTTGAATTAGTGAAACGAATGCTGATGTTTTGAGCAATGAAATTCCTAAAATATCTACCACAGAACGCTGTATACCAGTGGCAACCGTGTAACAAACGAGTACCGTCATTGAAAAGTTGGATATGCTCGCTCACGAAGCGTTTGTGTATCACAGTCCTATTTGTTTGTCCCTCGTTATTGTTGACGCCATCGTTCAAAGTGTTAACTGTTACGGCAATGTCCCATCACCATCACTAACCTTGTTGTTGGCACTTCGTTATTATTGGCAGCCAGTAGAAACTATTGTGGAACTTCTGTGCTGCAAACAATTTAGCAGAGAAAATGCTATGGATGAATATTATCAATTGTTAAAAATAGGAAGTAGAAGTAATGTAATTTGTCACTATGGTGGAACATGACTATTTTTGGATCATTATCGAGTTTCTGTGTTAGACGTCAACCAAATGCGTAATCTGCTTAAGTTTCTATGTTTTCTTTGAAAAATAAACTATTAGTTCATAAAAGAAGGTCAATTTAGTTTATTCTATGGGTAATACGTTGAATACTTTGTGTCAACATTCGACGATAGCTCTTCTTTAGTTATTAGTAATTAATTCGCTATTCCAAAAATATAATGTTTTGGCAAAAAAGTTAAAAAAAAAAAACTGTAAAATATTATTTTCTGTATTTGTAGTCAACCTAAACCTTTTCCATTAAAATTAACTTGTTTTCATTAGTTATTTAATGATTCTTACATAAGAACTACTGTTATGTAATATTTTATGTTTATATGGAAGAATCGCAATAGTATTTCTTTACGAACTAATTTACTATTAAAGAAGATGTTTCATATATCATAATTAAAAATTAACGTAATGGAAACATTTAATATTTGTCTTCTTCGAGTAGCTTTTCATGAGATAGGACAGTTAAGTGAGAGAAATTAAGTTCTAATAGATAAGAATACTCTGTTATGCAGTTAATCTTTGCGTCATTAACTGATTTAAATTAAAAACTAATGATATACTTTGAAATGTCAAAAAAAACTTAACAAAATTATTATAATAGTATGAAAAACCACCCATGGCCACTGAACCGGCTACATCCGGGGTGCACATAACAAAACTAGATAGAGTGGTAGTATTTTGCCAGACACTTAATTTTCTTTTTATATATTTTTGTATTGCCTGAGGAAATTTTTAAAACGTTTAAAGGGGAGTGGCATAAACATCGGCCTTGTTCCTATCTTAAGTTAACCTTTGTCTAGATAACACCATTAAAAAAATTCCAAATGACAAATTGCAATTGGGTCTAGTATTGAACATTTAAACTTTTCTTTTAAACGAACCAGCAACCCTTCGATTCAAAACCTAGCACAATAACCACTCAACTATTGGCCAGTTAGATCGATAGTTAATAGATGCGCTGCATAAGGGTATATATTTAAGCCGCACATCACCTATGAACTGACATGTATGCATAAAACGCATGCCAATGGAACCGCAGTCCAGAAAACCGCTTACACGATACAAATTGTGCTGCGTCTAGGATACGCCTAGGATACAGAGCGTATCTATTTCACATCAAACAAACTAAATATTCCCTGTCACACCAGCCACCGTTTCGTCAGTCAAACGATGCAAGATCATCCTCCGAGCTGGCTGAGTGCCAGTGTTTACCTTAATATAGCAATAATTTCCTTTTCCGACCGTGTTGAGAATAACATAAAATTACTTGGCCCAAGTTGTACATAATTTTTGTTTTAAATGTTAACAGGAACTGCGAAAAAACAATCATTAACTAATTCCTCAGAAACACATTGTTAGACACGGGCTGTGAAAGCATGGTTTTATATATATATATATATATATATATATATAAGTAGATAGTACTATGGGGTTCCTAGGACACTTTTGGAGACAATCAAAAATCAAACAAATTTCATAGTTTTTCAGTACAATTATGCAATATTTTTGCCATTTTTTGGCCAATTTTCAGCTTTTGTCAAATTGTCATAAAAAATATGCAAATTTAATGAAATTTTTAATAAATATGCATGAATTTATATGAAATTATTTACAGAATAAAAAGTTTTTTAAAACCAGTAAAATTATAATTTTTATAAGGTGATTTAGTATCAATAAAATTAGCTACAAAACAGAATATTTATCAAATTTCATGAATATATCTTTAAAAATAATCAAGATATTAAGGTTTGATATTTATGGCTAGTTACCCCAAAACATGAAAATTTACTAAAATCAAGTGATTAAACATTGAAGTAACTTTTTACCAAAAATTCAAAATTATTAGATGATTTTTAGAATAAAAAAAAAATATTTAAAATAAGGGGTTAAACTACCCCTAACATAAGTCAAAACATTATTTAATATTTAATAAGAATGTGTACCAAAATTAATAAAAATTGGTTGAAAAGAATTGAAGATATATCACTTTAAGGTTTTGATACAATATTTGTACCATGATTATACCATAATTTTACCATAATTTCATTTGGTATAGGAAAATAAAACTCGCATCTTTAAACAACTTTCATTTATGAACTCAGCTGTTGGTTACACAATCTAACTTTCACACCAAAATAAAGCATAGTCTTCACAATCTAACATTCGTTTAACATCAGTGTAAATCCTCCAAAAATGCTCTATTGTAATTGATAATTGTTGTAATTTTGAAAATTTATGAGCTAACACTCCTATACTTCTTAATTTTCTTCCATGACTGTCTGATATGTTAAAATTTGATTTTATATATTTTTTCCATGGAATACTTTTGTCTTTATAATTATGGAAATAAATATCTAGATAATATCCAAACTTAGTAGTTATGTAAAAAGAATAAGCTTTGTTGTTTTTTATAGTTATATTATAAGTTATCAAAAATTTATTAATTTCAGCCAAATCACTTACTTTTGGAAATATAACTTCTTTTACATTGATAGTTGGTGATAGTAATTTAACTAATAAATTATGTACTTTATCAACACTTTTAACACTTTTCTTATTTTTCAAACACATTAATAATTCACTCAAATCCTTCTTTGGCTTTTTAGGTATAACAAGTTCACCTTTTTCAACTAAATCACTTATAAGCACTTCATCCAACTCATTAATCTTTTCAATTATACTAATACATTATAAATGATATTTATGCAATTCTTTAATTTCACTACAAATAGAATTTTCACTCTGAATTTCCATACTAAAATCTTCTTCAAAGAACATAGATGTTGCTTCCATTATATTTAACAGCCACACCCAATGTAATGAGTTGGCAATCTGTATAGCAATGCAATAACTAAACACAGGCTTGCATTTTAACTATGTAACCTAGAAACTCACTTGGAAAAAACAATATGTTATTATAACATTTAAAATAAAAACATGTTGAATCCACATCACATTTTAATGGGCTTTTAATTGGTATTTTTTGCAAACACATATTTTTATAAAAGTCTTTTTTTTAAAGTCAGCCTTTTGTCTAAACATTGTTTTGCCATTGAATTATGTTTATTAAGGTTTCTTTATTATTTTTGATCGTACAAAGACTTATAATATATGAAAATGCATTAACTTTCAATGAGCTTTTCATTGCTGATATTTATTTTCCATATAAATCAATACTTATCTTTTTATCTCAAGATTATTAATTTGATAACTCTTTTATAATCACATATTTGAGTTTTTAAATTATTTCTTATTAATTTAGGACATGTGATACATGAAATAACATTAGATTTTTATAGAGAATTCAAAAATAACATTAGTGTTATGATATCATAAATAGTTAATAAATTATTTGAGAAAATGTGGTTTTAAAAAAGTTTTTTATAATTAGGTTTTGTATATATTTACTACTTCTAAGGTAAGTCTTAATTTATTATTTTTCAAACTTAGTATATTTACTTCCCTCAACCTTAAAAATCCAAATTTTTTATAAACTATTATTTTTAAATAAAATTTTAAAATCATTATTCTATAACTATTTTATTTCAGTAATATCATTTTTAATTATATTATATTCAAGTAATTTTTCAGATACAATAATAATATAACAATTTGTTTTACTAGTAGCTACTATATCATAATCAAAATCTGCATTAATAATAATATCATTTTTTGAACTTGAAATATTTGTTGGATTTTTTGTAGTATCAATTACATAAATTGGTCTATTTTCTAGAAATTCTGTTGGATTATAATACATTTTACTACTATTATAATAAACTTTTTTATAATCTTGATACATTTCATACATAATTCTAAATTTTTCATTGTTTATATCAAAATTTTCCAATTCATCAGGGTAATAATGACCATTTAGTTTTACTCTTATATTTTTTATATACATACTATCAAATTTAGAAGTATCAAATAACTGATCATTTGTTCTTGATTTTTGAAATCCAATTATAATAAATTTTGGATTATAAATATTTCTATAGATATTTGTTATATCGAAACTTAAATTCTTTCCTGTAATATTTTTTTGTTCAATGCATTGCCAATGATTAAAATTAAAATTTACTTTTTCAAATTTGCTTAGTTCATTAATTAATTGAATTTTACTTGTTGTTTTGTATTCAATTATAGGAACTCTAATAAAAAATTCATCAATTGTTATTTTACCTTCAGTTGGTAATGTAGCATTATCATAAGATCCATCAGCCTTTTTAGTTTTCCATCTAAAAATTGCATCATTATCTTCTGATCTAATAAATGTTATATTAAAACCTCCTTTGTATATTGGAATATTTACATTTTCAAAAAATCCTAATCCAAAATGAGATAAATTACCAATTGCTTCAAATTTATTTTTAAAATTTGATTCAAAACCATTATTTATTTAATGGTTTAAATCCGAAGTTTAACAAAGATTTAAAGAACACTTGTATGCTTTGAAACAAAAAGAACCAAAATCGCACTACGCTTTGCACATAATTAATGAAAATCATGAATTTGGGAAAATGGAAGATTGTTTAGAGGTATTGGAAATTATGGATAAAAGTAAGAAACTTGATTTGTTTGAAAATCTACACATATACAGACAAAAGGAAAAGAATAACATAATCAATCTACAAACAGACGTGTCGGGAACCAATACATTTCAAGTACTAAAAAGTCATATTATTAAACACTAAAACCAAAGGAATTGTTTTAATCGGTTCTACGCATAGTAAAACTAGAAAGTTCCTTCCCCTTGGCCGCTACCCTCGGCCGCGGCATACGCCGCATTCCTTCACTGACCTCCCCGAATTCCAAAAAGTACTTCGAGACCCTCCACCCCGAAGGTTCTAGAAAACTTTCCCCTATATAAGACGTCTCCCAGATACCTCTACAGTAGCAGTTGACAATGGCAAGCCGCCGAAAGCGCTTCTGCGACTCCAAAGACAAGTGCAGCCCGACGGACAGCAAACTCTCCGAGTTGTTGAACACCGGCGCACGGACCCCAACGACATCTTCGTATGATTCATTATTTATTTGATTTATTTCTGATTTTGAATAAGTTATAGTACCTTTAATTGTACTTAATAGACCAGGATATTCAATTTCATCAATCAATTTATTATGTTTTCTAACTTCAATTTTTGAAAATAAAAATGGAACAAAATTATCAATTAATTTTATATTAGCACCATTATCATATGCATTTCCATCAGATTTAGTCAATTTACCAGATATATAAAATTGAAATTTAGAAGTACAAAATCCATCTCCAAAATCTATATTAAATTCAGTTTTTTTATTAGGTTCATTTAAATGTAATTTAGATAATGGATAGACATTTTTGTATTCAGCTCTTTCAATATCATTTACATATTTTTTGTAATCAGCCATTTATTAAGGATAAATTTTTTAAATCAAAAGCTTTTTTAAAACAAGTAAAATTTTTATAATTTTATGATGTCAAATTTTATTTATGTATCAATTTCATTTTTACTTTTAAAATATTCAATTTCAGTAGCATGATCAAGTATAAATTTTGCTGATATTTTTTGATGTTCTAAAATTAATTCCCAATTTAATGTAAATGCATAATCATGAATGAAATATTCAGTTAAATCTTGATATTTACAAATCAAATCAATATAATCTTTTAATTGATAATTTATGAATTCAGTAATAAAATCTATAGTTAAATTTTGATGTTGAGCAATTTTTTGCCAATTTAATTTATTTTGAAACAATCTCATCATATTAATACTCAATTCATATTTTTCAGAAATATCATCCCAATCATCTTTGTTTAATTGATTTTGGTTTCTGATAATGAATAAATCAAATGAACTGTATAGAGCCATTTATTAGGGAGAAAATTTTGTAAAACAACTTTTCTTTGAATTACAAATACAACATTTTGATTTAATTATATTTATATTGATTTAATTATATTTATATTTTTTAATTTTATTATCTGAATATCTTTAGAATTAGTTTTTTGTTTGCATTTAAGACAATAAATCAACTCCATTTATATAAAATAAATTATTGTAATTTATCTATATCTCCTTTAATTAGTATTATTTCTGCATTTAATTCTTTTATTGATTTATTGACTCCATCAAATAGAAATTTTAGTTCTTTTTCTAATTTTTCTTCTAAATTTTCAACATGTTTTCCAACATTAATTAAAAATTCTAAAATTTTATTTAAATCTTTTTTAGTTTCTGAATAATCACTACCAATTTCAATAATTGAATCTAAAACTTCATCTAATTCTGATTTAACTATAACATCATATTTATTTATCCTTGGTTTTACATTAACAATTCTTTTACCATTAATATTTATATAATTTTTTGATAAACCAATAGCATTTACTAAATTTTCAGTCTTTTTTACATGACTTTTAAAACTTTTACTAAAATTATTAAAAAATATATTTAATTTAGAATTAATATAATCTTCTTTAATATTAATTGGATGTTTTTTCTGTCTTCCAAACAGATCAAATATATTTTGTGAATCCATATTTATTAAGGATTAATTTATTTATTATGTTATCAAATTTTTTATTTTTATTTAATTCATTTAATATAAAAACACATAAATGGCCACAAATTGGTGGATCATTATAATTTTGAATTTGATTATCATTATAAAATATATTATCTTTTCCTAAATATTTAGCTAATTCTATTGGTGGTTTATTAACTATATTTCCATATGAATCAAAATAATATTTAATTTTATCTTTTTTATAATAACAAACCCAATGAGTTCCATTTCCATTAAATGAATCTAAATTTATAATTCCACATTCAAATTTATTAAATTTATTAGGTAATATATCTCTCATAAATACACCTCTAAAATATTTTATATTTTTACACAATTTTTCTAATTCACCTAATGTTAGTGGTTCAAAATTTTTTTATAATTTTGTTTCATATATTTTAATGTTTTTTTATCTAAACCAGATCCTTCTACATTTTTTAATTCATGATCTAACCAATCAACAAAATTTCTAAATTTAGGAATTATAGATTCTTTTACAACTTTTGCTCCCTTTCTAACATTTGGTGTATAATTTTTAACTATAGGTATATCATCAGCAAAATCTAAAATTTCTTTTAGTAATCCACCATTTTTTATTTCTTTTAATTGATTATATGAAAATTCAAATCTTAATCCTTTATTTAATTTTTTATGTTTATTTAGTTTATTAATTTGTCTTTTAGATAATAATATAATATCTTTTCCATTTTTATTAAATTGATCAATATTAAATTGAATTATAACTGATCTTTTATTTTTAAATGCTAATTTTATTTTTGACTTTTGATTATCTGTCAAGTTTATATTTGTTTTTTCCATTTATTAAGAAAAAAATTTATAGTTTTTATAATATAGATTATTATAATTAATAAATAATTTATTAAAATTTTAATCCTACTTCTAAAACCATACCAAATTTTCTTTTCATCCACATAGCACCTGATGTTGGTAATGCAATTAATCTTTCACCAATTCCATGATCATTTGATGTTACTATATCCCATGCTTTATCTTGTAAAATTTTATCAGCTATTTCATTTCTAGATTTTGTATCTTTATGATCTCTATAAAATAAATCATGTTCTTTAGCAGCTTTATCTAAATCATTGATTCCAGGATCACTTCTTTTTATTCTTTTATTTAATTTAGTTCCAGGCCCTAGATATTGATAACCAGGTACATGTAATTCAAAAGGTAAATTATTTATAACATCATTTAAAATACCTGATCCATCTTTTAATAATGGTGATGAAATATTTGCCAAAATTCTTTTTAAATACTTAATTCCTTCAGGTTTTTCAATTAATTCATCTAATTTATTTGATATAAAGTCTTTAATTGCTTTCTTTTCATTAAAAAAAATTATTATTACCAGCTTTTTCTTGTGCATATATATAATTAATAATATTATCTAATTTATTTAAATCATCTATAAATCTATATTCAATTTTATTTTCTGTATACTGTCTGATTCCTGAACCTTCAATTTCCCCTTTTAATTCCCAAATATGTTTAATTAAATTAATATATTTATCACCTTTACTAGATTTTGGTTTTTTACTATTTGGATCATTATTTTTATAAATTGAATTAGTTTCCCATAAAATCTTTGAATAATTATTTAAATCATCTTGTGTATATAAATTATTATCTGGTTTCTTTTCATAAGTTAACAATCTCCATAATCCATGTGTTCCATTATATTTTTTATCATCAATTATTAAATCATCATTATCAATTACAGTTATTTTATCACCAATCATAAATGATTTTTTATGTTTATTCCAATATAAACCAAATTTATCATCTTTTGTTCTTGGTAAATATTTTTGTGCTAATGGACCAATAATTTTATCTAATGTTTGAGGTGAAATTAAATTTGGGTCAATAAATGTCGATTCTTCTTGAATTATTGGTTGTCTGATTGGTCTAAATGGAGTACTTGAAGGTAAATTTAATTCTTCAGTTTCTGGTATTGATATATTAGCAAAATTATTAACAACAGGTACCAATTCCATTAGGTTTTTATTTTCATTTAAGACTTCACCAATTTTATTTTCAACTTTACCAATTGCTGATGTTATAGGTTCATATGCTTTTTGTTTAATTTTTTCATAATTATCTTCAATTTTAATTTGATTTTTAAATTCTTTTATTAATTTTTTTTTCAATATCATCTAATTTTTTAGCTTCATTAACAGATATTTTATCCATTTATTACAAAGAAAAATTTATGTTCAACACAAATCATGTTAACACAAACATAAATCATATTAACACAAACACAAATCATGTTAACACAAAAACAAATCATGTTAACATAAATATAAATCATGTTAACACAAATATAAATCATGTTAAACACAATTCATTTTACTTTATTTCTGTAATTTTCATTAAATATATAAATACTAATGAAATAAATAATACTAATAAAATAAATATTCTATCAATTATTGACTCAAATATACAACAAGCCATTATCATTATTTAATATCAGAAAAATTTTTCATATATTTTCCATCATTTGATTTTTTCAATAAATTAATAGTTAAAAATCCATAATCTTCTTTCCAACAATCATTACAAATAGTTTTAAATTTATCAAATTTTATATCTGATCCAACAAAATTATTATATATTTTTTTCATATAATGTTCATTTTGTTTAAATATGCATAACATATTTAAATTATTTCTAATTAATTGCATATCAACTTTTGAATAACATTGTGATAAATAAATACATGATATATTTTTATGTCTACCCATTATAAAATATTCTTTAATTTTATCTTGTTTTTCTAAAATACAATCATCAAAAACTACTAATGAATTTGGTTTACATTTATTTAGTGGAATCATATCATTACATAAAAAATAAGAAATTTGTTTATTAATATTTGATTCTATATTTTTAAATCTTTTTTGTAATAATTTATAAGATGGTTGTTCTAATGATTTACTAAAAATATATAAATTTGAATATGGAATTAATCTTTTGTAAATAAAATTTAATAATAATGTAGTTTTACCAGATCCACTTGTTCCTATAATTAATAATCTAATAGGTTGATCATTTTTATTATTTTTATCATATGATTCTAATTTTATATTATCTTTTTTTTCTAAAAATTTCTCCATTTAAATAAGATGAAATTAATTAATTAAAATAATTGGTCATTCATCCAAAATAGAATTAAGATTAGAACATCCAATACATTTAGATGGAAAATATAGTATTGGTTTAAGTGGATTTTATTCAGATAATTTTATATCAAATATACCAAATGATTATAAAAACTGTTATGGATATTCTATTAAAGATGAAGATGATAAAATTATAGATCAATATTTTGATATAAATAAAGGAAATTATACAATTGAAGAAATAAAAAATATTTTTATTAATAGTTTAAAAGAATTTAAAAAGAAAATTAATAAATTTGATGAAAATGATTTTATACTGAAAAATGATGGACCATATATTATAATAAAATCTCCTGTTAAAATTATAGTAAC
>CM061533.1:236940393-237017327 GCA_030545055.2 Neoaliturus tenellus
AACAAAACTTTATTATAGCCCATTGTTTATAATGTAACTCTTTATAGGAAAGTGAAGTGGTATTTGCATAAAAAAATTATCAACTGCATACAAAATGAAAAATAAAGAATTTTTTCATGAATAGTTTTTTCATTACTCAAGGAATACAGATTCTTTTAAAAGGAAAAATTAAACTAAATTGGTTAAAACAATTAATCGTACACTATATAACCAATTACATCTATACTTATTTAATACGCTTAGTGTTTTTTGTTTTGAGAACTCCTCCTACAATTTTCAACCGATTTTCAAGTTTTTGGCGTCGTTGGATTACAATGACGTCTGTAGTTGGATTAAAATGCTTGGTCTGTAGTTGTTTCCACAAAAAACTGATGAGAATCGGATTGAAAATAAAAGCGCTATCCCCCATAGAAATCTCAAATTTTCCCATTAAAATAACATTCGGATTGAATAAAGCATTTTAAACATCTGTTAATAATCAGCTGTAAATACATATCGTTTTTGGTGATTACAGATATTCACAATATTAGATTGGTTGGATGTCATTGATTTTAGAGCTAAAAGTAACATTTGTATTGTATTAAATAAAATTAAATGCTAGATTTCGAGCAACACATATATTAGTTTAATATAATAATACAAGGTATAAGTACGTGCAAAACCAAGTTCTTTATTAAAAATTAATGTATTTAAGTGTTAAAATGAAAAGTATCTTACCTTCACTAATTTTGAGTTTTCATGTTCTTCTTCCTAAATTAGACGATTTTCATTCGTAAAACAATTCTCCTCACGAGGCAAAAGATTTCTTGGTCGTTAAGAATCTTTCATCTACATTTTCGTGTTCTTTTCTGTAATTTTAATGCCAGAAATATCTGAGAGTTGTTCCGCTAGTTAGGATTTAAAGTTCATATTCAATCATTCTTTTTAAGGGATTTTAACTCCTTGTACCTTCTCTGTCAAGGATAAATTGGTAAAAGACCAATAAGATAAATCACCCTAAACATATTCCAGCACTTGTCTGATAAGTTGGTAATTCATGAACATTCATTCACAAAAACAGTTTACAAGGAAACGTAAACCTTTGGAAAACGGTTTAAGTTGAAACTTAATAGTTGCTTTATGTAGTGATGGAATCAAATAGTTACTTTTAATATTGAAGAATTATGTTTTAAGGTTAAATAATCATAATGCTACCGAACAATTAAAATATGTAGAGTAATACAACTTTGTTTACAGTTTCCTATCTAAGAATTTGTCATCGTGTATTCTGATTATGTAATGTGTATTCATGTAATATACATGATTTTTTCATCCAGAAAATACACAACGGGTTTGGACTAAATCGTGTGTAGGGTGGGGGGGGGGGTATGTGGATAGGGTGTAAATCGGGCGTGAGATTGGCGATGTTGCGACGTTGCCCGGGGGCGAACGCAAACTTGCCCCCTCAAACACGCCGTAGACGCTGCAAAATTCAATAGATCGACGGTAAATGTCCCCCAGGGTCTACAGATAAACTTTACGGTATATCGCGGGAAATGAATTTGCAGAGTTGTGAAAAATAAAAGACAAAACATAGTGGACTTGTGAATGAAGAAGTATTAAATGGCCACCAGAAAAAGTTTATAATATTTAACGGTTTATATTCAACACTGCGTGATATGCAACGGTATTAGGTATTTTGTAAGTGACCACAAAATGCACTAATATGCAAGTTTCCAATGTACATTTTCAAAGATTTGAAGCATTAGGCATAAATGAAAAGTATTTATTAATACTCTTTATTTATTAAATTTATTTTTTAAGTCAACGAGTAAGTTGACTTAGTCGTGAATTACCCAAAAGTAAAAATTTTTTAATTAAATAGCATGTATCTAGTAGACCCAGTATCGTATATTTTACTGAATACTAGTTTTCTTACTCTTAACCCTGAAAATTGACGTGAAATCTCCAACCCTTTAGGGTTTTTAATGAACATTTTTAGAGAACACTAGAAAACCAAAACCTTATTGACAAATTTTGCTCACTACAATAATGCTTTAATTAAGATAATTTAATGAATGGTTGGTTTTGATTTCGTAATCACTTTAATGGAATACGATGGTAATATTATTTTAAGTTTAAATACACAACCTAAACGTTTAACCACAACAATAGTCCTTATAGAAAAGCTTGGATATCAATACTGTTCTTTGAATTTTAAAGACCATAGATCACTGAATTGTTTTATAGAAAGTTTTCACTGTCAAGGAATTTTTTACAGATGGGCTATTTCATGGACAAATCAAGTAAATACGAATTCTATCAACATCCCCATAGCTGATTTGGGGGGGGGGGGGGTGGGCCCGTATACAAACATAGAAAACAAACAAAATCAGAGATTGCCGATTTGATCCCTGAAGATGTCAAATAAGTTGTCTAATAGACACTTGTCATAGGAATATTAATTAATGATGCGATATATCTAACAATATGTCTTCACTAGACCGTTTGGACCACACTCCATTGATACATTAAACATTGTCAATTAAATAGATACACAAATCAATTCTTATTCAAATTAAAATAGTTAGCGAAATTTCTTTGCAACATTTACTATTTTGTTCAATAATTCTATAAGTATTTTGATTGTATTTTCGAAATTTTTTCGTAATACGTTTAAAAAAATCAGAGAGCATATGAACCAAACAAAATTGGTTCAGTTTCAGGTGTAACTACTATCAACCTCATCATGTACTACACTCAAAATCTAATTTATAACTTATATTGTTTTCATAAGAGTTTGGGGAAATGCAATACTATTTTGCAAAACATGTATTATCCGAATTTACTAAAAAAAAAATTAAGTGTTTAAATAGGCTATCCTGAATCTTTTGTGAGTTCATACGACAGCCAAAAGAAACCGTAGAGTATCTGTAACTGGGAAATGGATTACTCCGAACCAAAATTGTCTTACAAACCAATCCCTCACGACTGTCACCACCTGACTCCAGACGTGTTGCCTCGTGAAGCCTTTGGCTCGAAAACCGTTTGAGGAATGTAAAAATATCTTGAGTAACCTGTATTGGTACAGGAATCTTGTTTTCTAGGCTTAAAAAACAAAATAGAAAACACTTATTCTGATATAATGTATCTTAACTAAAGTTAAATGATGTAAAGTAATAATTTCTCCTTTAAGGGTTGAGTTGAAACCGTGTGTTTTATTTACTAATTTTAATAAATGTACTAGTTTAATAATAGATTATATTCGACTAAAAACAGTTTTTATTCTAAGAAAACGATCCATATTTGTTTATTTTAATATTATTTGGTATTATTATATATTTTGTAATAATTTTTTTGGTATAAAAATTAATTCAACTTAACAGTATACAAATTTTTAGCTAGCAATAACAGTATAAGCAGTATAAGTGGTGGTCATTGTACACTGTAGGAACTTTAACACTCTTTGACTTAAATGAGAGCGAAGCCGCTATCAGCAGGTCAAGGTCAGGTCACTTGTGATAAGCGTGGCCGGTCGAGGTGGCTTGGAAACTCAGTCATGGATTGAGGGGTTTCCCCGCATATTTAAGATTTTTATTGTAAAATATAATTGATGATATAAATTTTAAATTATTGTTATAAGTTGTTAGCAAATTGGACTCTGTGCTTAGTAATGAATCAACAATGATAAGGAACAATGATCAAGACAATTAGTTTTGGCAAGTTAGCTTTTTATGTTGCTACAAACCATCTACATTATACTGTAACAGTTATTCTATTTAACCATATATTCGTCGATGCAAAATTTGACCATTAGTTACAAGACGGTAAATCCTCAACGTGGCTTGTTTTAAACTGTAACGAAATTTCCTGTAAGAGTAAAAGTAAAAGTTGAATATAGCTCCTTGTCTTTATCGGTCACCATAATTCAGAATTTCATTGAGGCCTTTTATAGTTATAATTGATAAAATCGTTATATCACACATCTATTATGTATTTGTCAAATACCATCACTCACGTATCAGAGAATCTCTGTAATCATACAGGGTTGCAATTTCGCATATGGGTTTCTCTTTGTCTAAACACTCATTAAGAAACGATTTTGCGAAATTCCTTCAGAGCTCCATTCCACATGTCGTAAAAATTATTATAGGTCATACGAGGTTAAAATTTGGCATGGACGTTCCTCTTTGCCCATAAGTAATCACGAAGAAACATTTTTCCAAAACCGTTTTAGGGCTGCACCCCACAGAACTTCAAAATTTCAATATAATTCTTGTGATAGAAGATTGTTTTGCATTTTAATGAAATTTTATTATCTATTAAAATAAATCATAATCGCGTGCTAATGAAGTTAATCTGTACAGACACGAACTATAACTAACAACGTGCAATGCTGTGAATTACAGGAATGTTTCGGGCCGTCCATAAATTACGTCATCGCTTTTGGCCATTTTTATACCCCCCCCCTCCCTAAAATCATCCTACCATCATAATTTGTCTGACCACCCCCCCCCCCTCTAAGAAAAATTACGTCATTTTTAACAAACTTTCATTTTAAGTAAAAATAATGATTTTTTTACTTACCTTGGACTGACGATGTCCAGATAAACTAAAAACATTGGCTAATAAAATCTAAATTTACCTTCAGAAATAATCCAAAATGACTTTCCCAATGGAAAAATAAACTATAAAACAACGCTTAAAAATTGTCTAATGTATTTTCTTCGATAATTATTTTGTAATACTTGAATTTTGTGCGAATTTATAGATGTTTTAACGTCAAAATTTGATATAAAACATCATTTTTTAAATGACGTCATACCAAAGCCGACCCCCCCTTGCACATCACCCTGCCGTCATTTTCAATCTGGACCCCCCTCTCTATTTTCAGATGACGTAATTTATGGACGGCCCCTTGTCAGTATTAAGTATCAGTTTATTGTTACAATAAACCGCCATAAATTAAGCTCACCACTAAGAAGCCCCATTACGGCCGGCCTGGGCGATGACCTCGGAGCTGTGTTACAGACTGTTCACGGACAATTTCCCCCGCCTCTATAAGCTCACCCTTCCTCCCTAAACCGCTCCAATCATTTATCCCTCCTATATCCCTGGCATTAGGGTTACGATGTGTCATTTATTGAAAGCTCTGGCAGAAGTACTATGATGATGATGATTACAGATACTATATGATGTGCTGATTTGGATGATTCATGTTCAATTTATAAAATATATATTTTTTTGGATGAAAGGAATGTTAGTTGTGACAAGAATGTCAGTTGAATTTCTCAAATATTTAAGTGCAAGTCTGTTTTAAAAATTAAATTAAAATTTCTGAATGAATAAACTATTTTTTATCAGTATTGTAAAAAGCCTCTGATGAATTGACTCTTTAAAATACTTGATCATGAAATCGCCGTAAATTGTTGCTTACTTGCTTTCGGGATGAGCAAAAAAGTCGTGATGGTTTTCTTCTTAACACAGCTTGGCTTATGAATACCAGAAGTTTGGGAATAATGGTGCCATTCAAAGACAATTTGAAAATTTTTTGTAAAGACATAGAACCTTTCGAATTAAGGGAACTAGGCCTACTTAAGATCAACTTAAGAGGCCTCTTATATTGAGTATTCAAGTAAAAACATACGGGGGCACAGTATGTAATACAAGTGTATTAAAAGAAATAAACAAATTAAATCAATATTTCTTATTCATACGTATGTCAGTTGTTGGCCAGGATAAAAAGACAAACTAATATGTCGCACTTAAACCTGAACAAATTGGAGAAGAAATAAGCACTCATGGTAGAAAACTCATAGAACTTAAACTTTTTACAGCTGGCCTACAACAGACGACAGACATAACGGATGCACACTATCGAACATGCTCGACATGACAAATTGGGTTTTGAAACATTGCTGCCGGTCTCAACACACCATCATCCGACCGAACAACCAACAGACTATCGAATATGTTGGAAGAGCCGCTCGACGGATTTGTTGGATAGTGTGTGGACCCCCTTTAGATTTCACCTGTGTTTCAAACAATACTTTCTGCTATTATTGGTTCAGTAACTTCATTCTTTACTCACGGTTACTCGAGGTTTTCAATTCAATCTGTTTTGGTAAGAATCAACATCCTATATGGCATGGCTTTTTTAAACAAACACAATCAAGTGTACGGCTAGGTTTTTAGAGACAATAATTAAATTAAGGGTGAATTCACACTCCTTTTGAAGTGACAAAATTTAAAAGATACACTTTAAATTTTTACTTGGTCATTTTTCAAAAATGCAAATTAAGATTTTATTTGTATATGTTACCACGGCTATTAACAATAATGCTTTGGTTTCTAAGGAATGCAATATTAAAAACCTACCTACGTATTTTCTTTTAAGATTTGATCATGGAGGGTGGAAATTGTGGATTAATTTGATATTTTCTTCATTCTACAAGATATCAGGATTGTTTTAGGTCGATTTGCCGCCAATTTACAACTGTTAGGTTACGGGGAATATATGTGTATATTTTAAAGAAGAATATTTAGTTTCGCCTATGAGTACTATGGTATTTCTTGTACATTAGAAAAAATCAAATATAAAAAAAAAAATATTTCTCACAATAATGTATTCATAACTAACATAAACATTTTTTCGGTCTTTAATTGATTTTATTAAAGTAAGAGAAACAAAGTAGCATAAAATCAAAATAAATGAGACTCCTATAACCTTGTTAGGGTGCCAAAGTTTTTTTTTTTTTACCTTATCACTTTATGTCTTCTATCATTAGTTTATTCATTTGATTGCGAGAGAAATGAAAAAAGTCTATACAGCAATCAAATATTTGCACTTTTACAGAGAATACAGAGGGTTTATGAAAAGATGAAAAATAACAATCGATTTCGACCGGAAACATTACGATCATCAGACCTAAAGAGAGAATGACTATGAAATCGATTGTCATCTTCCAACTTTTCATGTATGAATACCTTTCTGCATTCTTTGCAGTGTACGTGTAAATATAATTATACGTCTTGTAGACGTTCGTTTCTCATTTCTGATTTCAAACAACACGTATCATGCTAATAATAATAATAATAATAATAATAATAATAATAATAATAATAATAAAACATTTGATTGTACAAATAAAAATAAAAAATCCGCGTACATTGGACTCAGTCCCTAGACTGCTTTGGCAAAAAAAAGAGTATACTATAAGTTTTATGTTTTATATTATTCAATGTAGTAAATACAATGGGCAAAGGCAAGTGAACTAAAGAAACTAATAGGAGAGTAAAACATTGTAGGCTAAAAACCAATAAACATCATTCCAACTAACATTTATTTAGACGCAAACTGCCTTTACTCCTTGGAAATGCCTGTATTAGAAAGAAAAGGACGAAAAGAAGTAAAATTAATGTAGATTAACTGTCTATTTTGAAATTAAAGGACAATGTACCCAAGATGTGCATTGAAAACGCACCTTGTTAAAGTTTTTTTGTCCCCTCAATAATTTATTTCACAGGTTCATAATTATTCATACTAGAAATGTGTTCGATAGATGTGTCCAATAAATATGTCCGAAATGTGTTTTCATTTCATGATAGTGTTGTTATGGCTGACACATTAAGCGAGGAGAAAACACGACCGCCATAGGCTGGGTGTTGCTAGAGCTGTTGCTGAATGTTGTGGCCCTGGTGTTGTCACACAGTTGCGACCATCATGATTGTGTTGTTATTACAGGCACATAATGTGACTAGGAACCAATACTGAAATAACCTAGGTGTTGCTCGTGCTGTTGTTGCAGAATCCTGTGTCCCTTGGTGTTGTCACACCGTTGCGACCTTCATGATTGTGTTGTTATTACAGCCACATGATGTGACTAGGAACCAATACTGAAATAACCTAGGTGTTTGCTCGAGCTGTTGTTGCAGAATCCTGTGTCCTTGGTGTTGTCACACCGTTGCGACCTTCATGATTGTGTTGTTATTACAGCCACATGATGTGACTAGGAACCAATACTGAAATAACCTAGGTGTTGCTCGTGCTGTTGTTGCAGAATCCTGTGTCCTTGGTGTTGTCACACCGTTGCGACCTTCATGATTGTGTTGTTATTACAGCCACATGATGTGACTAGGAACCAATACTGAAATAACCTAGGTGTTGCTCGAGCTGTTGTTGCAGAATCCTGTGTCCTTGGTGTTGTCACACCGTTGCGACCTTCATGATTGTGTTGTTATTACAGGCACATAATGTGACTAGGAACCAATACTGAAATAACCTAGGTGTTGCTCGAGCTGCTGTTGCAGAATCCTGTGTCCCCGGTGTTGTCACACCGTTGCGACCTTCATGATTGTGTTGTTATTACAGGCACATAATGTGACTAGGAACCAATACTGAAATAACCTAGGTGTTGCTCGAGCTGTTGTTGCAGAATCCTGTGTCCCTGGTTTCGTCACACCGTTGCGACCTTCATGATTGTGTTGTTATTACAGGCGCATGACGTGACTATAGGAACCAATACGGAAATAACCTAGGTGTTGCTCGAGCTGCTGTTGCAGAATCCTGTGCCCATGGTTTCGTCACATCGTTGTGACCTTCATGATTGTGTTGTTATTACAGGCACATGACGTGACTATAGAAACCGATACGGAAATAACCTTGGTGTTGCTCGAGCTGCTGTTGCAGAATCCTGTGCCCATGGTTTCGTCACACCGTTGCGACCATCATGATTGTGTTGTTATTACAGGCACATGACGTGACTATAGAAACCGATACGGAAATAACCTAGGTGTTGCTCGAGCTGCTGTTGCAGAATCCTGTGCCCATGGTTTGGTCACACCGTTGCGACCATCATGATTGTGTTGTTATTACAGGCACATGACGTGACTATAGAAACCGATACGGAAATAACCTAGGTGTTGCTCGAGCTGCTGTTGCAGAATCCTGTGCCCATGGTTTCGTCACATCGTTGTGACCTTCATGATTGTGTTGTTATTACAGGCACATGACGTGACTATAGAAACCGATACGGAAATAACCTAGGTGTTGCTCGAGCTGCTGTTGCAGAATCCTGTGCCCATGGTTTCGTCACACCGTTGCGACTTTCATGATTGTGTTGTTGTTGCAGGCACATTATGTGAGTAGGAACCAAAACCGAAATAACCTAGGTGTTGCTCGAGTGGTTGCTGACTGCTATGTTACTGGTTTAGTCACACAGTAGTGACATTCATGATTGTGTTGTTGTTGCAGGCACATTATGTGAGTAGGAACCAAAACCGAAATAACCTAGGTGTTGCTCGAGTGGTTGCTGACTGCTATGTTACTGGTTTAGTCACACAGTAGTGACATTCATGATTGTGTTGTTGCAGGCACATTATGTGAGTAGGAACCAAAACCGAAATAACCTAGGTGTTGCTCGAGTGGTTGCTGACTGCTATGTTACTGGTTTAGTCACACAGTAGTGACATTCATGATTGTGTTGTTGTTGCAGGCACATTATGTGAGTAGGAACCAAAACCGAAATAACCTAGGTGTTGCTCGAGTGGTTGCTGACTGCTATGTTACTGGTTTAGTCACACAGTAGTGACATTCATGATTGTGTTGTTGTTGCAGGCACATTATCTGACTAGGAACCAGAACCGAAATAACCTAGGTGTTGCTCGAGCTGTTGTTGCAGAATCCTGTGCCCATGGTTTCATCACACCGTTGCGACTTTCATGATTGTGTTGTTGTTGCAGGCACATTATCTGACTAGGAACCAGAACCGAAATAACCTAGGTGTTGCTCGAGCTGTTGTTGCAGAATCCTGTGCCCATGGTTTCATCACACCGTTGCGACTTTCATGATTATGTTGTTGTTGCAGGTACATTATCTGACTAGGAACCAGGACCGAAATAACCTAGGTGTTGCTCAAGCTGTTGTTGCAGGATCTTGTGTCCCTGGTTTCGTCACACCGTTGTGACCTTAAGATTGTGTTTTTCTTACAGGCATATTATGTGGACAAAAACAAAAACCAAAACAACCTAAATGTGGCTTCAACTGTAGTTGTTGACTGCTGTTTAGCTGATTTTGTAACACCGTTGCAACCTTCATGATTGTGTTGTTGTTGCAGGCACATGACGTGACTATACGAACCAATACGGAAATAACCTAGGTGTTGCTCGAGCTGTTGTTGCAGAATCCTGTGCCCATGGTTTCATCACACCGTTGCGACTTTCATGATTGTGTTGTTGTTGCAGGCACATTATCTGACTAGGAACCAGAACCGAAATAACCTAGGTGTTGCTCGAGCTGTTGTTGCAGAATCCTGTGCCCATGGTTTTATCACACCGTTGCGACTTTCATGATTGTGTTGTTGTTGCAGGCACATTATCTGACTAGGAACCAGAACCGAAATAACCTAGGTGTTGCTCAAGCTGTTGTTGCAGGATCTTGTGTCCCTGGTTTCGTCACACCGTTGTGACCTTAAAGATTGTGTTGTTCTTGCAGGCATATTATGTGGATAAAAACAAAAACCAAAATAACCTAGGTGTTGCTTTAACTGTTGTTGCTGACGGCTGTTTAGCTGATTTTGTAACACCGTTGCAACCTTCATGATTGTGTTGTTGTTGCAGGCACATTATGCGAGGAGGAACCACGACCGCCATAGGGTGGGTGTTGCTCGAGCTGTTGTTGCTGACTCCTGTGCCCCTGGTCTCGTCACACCGTTGCGACCGCACCCCTGAGGGCCATGTCGCGCCCAAGATACCCGCCGACAACCGCTTCCAGCTCAAGATCAGCGGATCGCCGGAGAAATACGTGCCGGGCGAGGGATACACCAGTGAGTATACTGTTAAGGAAATAAACATAAAACGCTGTCGCAGGTGGAGGAAACAATAGAAAAATATTTTATGACCACAATATTTAAAGTAGGTTTATCATCAATCTTGTCAATATTCCTTGTATTGTACTGTATATAAACTATACCCAAATTGATAGACATTCTACAAATTTATGGCGGATACAACCCGTTTTCCAAATCCCGCAAAACATGTCCTACCATTTATTTATTTACCTACATATACCTCTTATGTATATGTGTTTGACACTATTTGCATATTGCAAACAATGTTTTCATTTTAACGCTCTTTAGATTGTAAATCATGGCTTTGTTGTACTGTAGTATCATTTGAGTACATCAGCAGTATTTTAATATAATAATCAACTGTTACATAATTAACAAAGGACGATGGGAGGGTGGTTTATATTAACGTGGTAAAATTTATAAAAACTTCAACGTCTTTTTAGAGATGATACAAATAAAACATTAGTATAAAAACCTTTAAAAATAAAACTGCCAATGTTTAACTGTAATAGATGTAATACCGTGGTTGCCCTCTAATTATGGAACACAAAAAAGGATTTTTCTTGTTCTTAAATAACTGCATACAAATAGACATTTGTTTTGTACACAAAAATTAGAAGTTAGCTAATTTTAAACAATCAAAGTTTAACGTTGTTGAATAAAAAATCATAATCCTAGCTATAAAATACCCAGAAACTGGATTTACTAATTGTTGCGCCAAAAAAAGTTATAATTAATAGAAAATTTATTGCTTGTTTTGGTTGAATATTTGTTGGATAAAATTATTTATCTAATTGTCTATTCGAAGAATAGGCTATAGAGTGACTCATATTACAAATGTTAAGTCCGACGATTACCTTCGATAGAAGTCACAGATCAGTCTCAAATCTCAGTCGAATATCCTTTATGCAATTTTTTAGGCTAAGTTCGTTGTTGAAAATATATGGTTCTATATTAATTAAATAAACCAAAAATGTAAGTTTTTCATTTTCCCATTACAAATGCATTGGAGTAATTTTAGTCGTCGGTTCTTTGTTTACATTTTGGCAACGTCTTAGCAAGTCTTAACAATAAAGACTGAGACGTTCTGATTGGTCTACTATTGACGTTTTTGGGTCTACTGACCGGCTCAATTCCAGTTCAGTCCAAAAATTATTGGATTCAGAACAGAGCGGAAAACGGGAGCGGAGTGAAGTAGTCGCATAAACAAAAACAAAGTTGTTTTTCAGGGATCAAATTTTTTGAATAAGACAGTCCCTAATGCACAAATTTAAATTTCTCTTCGAATAGACGCTTACGGGAGGTACGAGCGTACTCCTAGTATTGATTTATTTAGTTTTTATTCAAAATAGTGTTCAGTGGTCGGCAATTAGGCAAATATTGGATTAAATGAATATTTTTCAGGTAAACTTATACGAATAATTTCACTTAAAATTCTACCTGACCCTATTTTACAGTCCAACATCGATTGGGGGGGGGGAATAGAAAACCTTCGGACTCATCAAATCCTTTATCATTTTTAACTTTTCAATAGCGAATATAGTAAAATACGTATACATTAAAAATAGTCATTGCAATTAAAATAATAAAATTTGATTGACGTGTTCATTGAGTATACTGGAAGTCTAATTCCGACTTTCAGAAAATTTACGTAGTTCATTGACAGGCAACATTAGCAAATAGTATAACTTTAGCAGTTTGCAAATTGGATTTCTGCCTGCTGTCTGTCAACATATATGATATCTCTAAGACAATTTGATGCACCTAATTTAAACTTGGGGTCTCGGACTATGATGGGATGTATTTCATACGTAACGCTTCAGTTACGTAAATTTTATAGCTTTTGTTTATTGACATATATAACATTTAATCTTAAAATTGTGTTCTTTGCACGAAAAATGAAACCAGCTTTAAATCATTTTTATTAGGGATATTAATTTTCATAGTAACTTGCAAGAAGCTTGTTTTAGTCTTAAAAATTACCAAAATGTTATTTACGATATTTATTGTTATCTCTAGTAGTGGTATTTGTTCATTACATAGTAAACTATACAACTACTTAGTAGTTAGCATGTGGAACTAAAAAAATTTTATGAGATAATATTTCTGACCTTAAAATGGTTGTTATAACTCAGTTCTTGTTATAAAAATTGTTTAGGTATAATTAGAATAATAAAGTTCCATAGCAAGAAGAGATAAAGGATACATGTGTTGGGTATGCATATTTTAAGAGCATGTCCATGCCGAATGCAGTTTTCAACAATGCAGGCCAATCTCGGCCATGTGTTCCATCCAGCTGGTTAACCGTCCACACTCCCCGCTCTGATCGGATGTAGCTAAATCTGATTTTGAACATTGTTTGTAGCCATCCGGTTCTCATGCCACCCGTACCCAATACATTTGTTTTCAATTACGGTTTAACGATTCATAGTTATATGTATACATATTTATGTACAGGAAATATATATTTATTGAAAAGAAAGTTTTGACAGTTTATTTGTATTTGGTTTGAACTGATTAATATACTCATCGAAGGGAACTTCTATAAGTTGAAATAAAAGAATAGGGTTTTATGATATTTTGTCTTTTTATTTGAGGTGTTGATAAAGTGGGTATTGCTAATGATAGACTACGATTTAAATCCAAGCAATTTTTTATACTGAAATACGAAACATTTTAATGGCAGATATGAAATGAGTAGATGAATTAATATAATTTCATACCAATGAAATTAATTATATTACAGTTATGCATTGGAGACTAATTTACTGTCCTGCATACGTTAAAATATTGATAATTGTAATAAATTATTACAACATTACAAGTTATAACTGAACTCGTCCATACTCGTCTTGCACTGATTGTTAATATTTAAGTGTTTACGTACCTTTTGGTGAAAATTTGCCAGTTAACATTATTGCAATAACTGTTTGTGCAGGATGATTCCTCAAATGAGAATTAGTGTAAAAGTCCATGACTTGTTGTTGTATCCTTATGACATGTACGCACATTCAGTATGTTGCACCATACAAGCATATCTCCTATAATCACAGCGGATAATCAATTTGTGTTTTTGCAGAGCAAAAAATAATAATAATAATAATAATAACGAACTAAAAAAAAAACTTAACTTAATTTGTGTGATGCTGATGTATTTGTGTTGAAACTATGGTAACTGCCAAGAGTGTCTAGAGTTTAATATTAGTTAAACCTCCCCTACTTTAAGCCCCTTCTTACCCTTTTTAACCAGGGTATAAAAATCATTCAATATAAAAGTAAAACTTCATACTTAAAATTTTGGAGTAGATTTATAAAATATTTCGCATAATTTAGTTTTGATAAAAAACGCCTCAACTATTACGATTATTTACCTACTTATTGCTATTAACTTAGTGAATAATTTATTAAAGTGGTGTATAAATCAACTTCCATAAAACTTATTACAAAACGATAGTATATAGATCAATACTTAACTATAATTTATTTTGAATGTAACGTATATAATGATTCAAAAGATGGAGGAAAACGTATCGTAGCATATAACAATCAGTCTTGTAAGCAACAAGCCTGCGTCAGCAGAAGTCATTAGGATCAGCAAAGCAAAACCATGTTGATGTCTTGCCGCTAAACTGCCGCCTCAGACTAGCGCAAGATGAATAAAATATTCAAAACTTGGTGAAATAAATATTTGAATAAATATATATTTCGGTCGTCCTAATAAGCAAAATTATTACTTGTCAATGTTTTGTAGTTAAAATTTCATTGTTATATGAATCAAAATTTCTTTTAAGGCTTAGTTATTTTATTCCTAATTTTATTATTATTAATAGTTAGTAAAATCTTCGAATGGTATAATTGTTCATTGTAGACTTCAAAATGACATTGGGGAACATGAAGTCTTTTATCAAAGTTTATTTAATGTTGATGTTGAAGAATTTTTTCTTATAATAAAGATAATCCTGAATATGGTGAAAGTAAATTGGGGTGATTGTAACAAATTATTCTTTTAATGCTTTTCAAAAAAAAAAAAAAAAAAAAAAAAGTAATTAAATATAATCTTAAAAGTATTATTAAAGATAAAATATTTTAATGGAGACGGTTCCTTTGTTTTAACTTACGTTTTCGAAGGAGAATATTTATCAAAAATTTTATTATCGATGAAATAATCAAGAATATACATTAGTATCGTAATAGGCATGTAATAAATAATAATATAACTATATCCTAATTTATTATCTCATTACAATAGTATACACCTCGTATAGACTTGTTGTTTTTCGGTTGATGCATCGGTATTTTAGTTTCTTCATTTAGAAGTTTTGAAAGTCCTGACGATTTAATAGATCAGTATAATATTGTTCCTATCCATTTAAAAACTCTACATGTTTTTAATGACAGGTATAATTCAATAAGACCTGGGGAAATAGTGATAATGTCGGTCACAGACGATACTCTGAAATGGCAACCAACAAGTTTTGTTCCTTTTCATGGATATACCGTTCACTTCGCTCACCCCCTTTTAATACATGCCTAAGGGTGCAGTGCTCTAGTAAAGGTTTTATGAATGACATGCTGAAGCTGTAACACGTTGCCGTAAATAACGAATTTCACTATTATTATTATTATAATTATTCTTTTGTTTTTTTTAATTATTGTATTGAAAATCTACAAACAAATTAATTTTTATCCGTAGTTATTCAGTCATTATCACCTGTATTAAATGCAATTTAAAAATTAAGAAATGAATATTTATTGTAGTATCTTTTGGCAACTGGCTTCAATATGAACACCCATGTTTGTACTGGAGCACGTGGTGGCACTTTGACAGTTGCATCATCTGTGCACTTTTTATTTCTTTTTTACTCTGTATAAAATTAATGTTGTAATTTTTATTGTAATGCCAATTAATGATTTTGACGAAAGTAGATTTTTCGAGTATACACCATAGACTGCCAGAACTAAGATACTTGCAGTTTTTTTAGGAAATCGTTAGAACGTTTTAGAATTCATTGTTCATATGTACAGTATATTTAACTCAGTTTAATATAATTTTTTTTGTACATCAATTTTAATAGTTATCTACGATGTTCTTAGTTACTGTAATGCCGGTTCGCGTTTTATCAACAGACAATAAATCAATAGATTGTTTTCGTGACGAGCAATAGCTTTGTTTCTTGAAGCCAACCTTGAGATGAGATTAAACTGGAACAACACAAAAGAGGACCAACACTGGGATCCACAGTAATTCGTTTTGCTACAAATAATAGTTTCCTTCACCACGGCGGAAATCGTAGTTTGCTGTTTCCTCGGAGATTTATTTTATCAGGTTAACAGTCCTTCCTGTTCTATATACAAAACAAATACATGAAATCAACATCAGTTTTAATAATTTCTACTATTAGAAAATTGCTCGTATAAAGTAACTCTTTTATAAATGAATATCGTTACTTTTTACAATAAAGTAAAACACATGGTGGGTTAAAATAAAAATGAATTTATTCTTTCTGGGCATAAAGACTAATATTTTATATTGGGAGACGAACTAATATTTTAATACAGACAGGCAGGTATTTACAGTCCAAGTAAATTCTATTTCCTTGAATTTAAAATTCACAAACATAGAAATTAACATAGTTTTGACAACTCCTCTTGTAAAAAATTAAATTTTTTATATAGAATTTTATTTTTTTATATAATTTTATATAAACAACTGGCTGGGTAGCTGAGTGGTTATAGTGCTCGTCTTTGAATCCAAAGGTTGCCGGCTCGATCCTGAGAAATGTTAGCACCTTTTTAAAGGTTCGATTCCGGAACCAGTTGCCATTTGTCATTGGGCTATTAATTAATGATGCTTTCTGACAACTGGTCGATTTTAGATAGTAACAAAAAAGCCGTAGCCAGGAAAAAATTTTGGGGGGGGTTTGACTTCCTCCCCCCCAAAAACAAAGTTTTTGGTGGAAGTTTTTTGGTGGAAGTTATGTTAGGAAATAACATAACTTCCAAAAATTCGTTTTAGAAGAATTCCTTATAATCTAGACATTACTCAAAGTAAGTAAGAATTTAGATATTTAAATAGTATTTATATAATTACAAAAAAGTAATGATATATTATTAAATAACTTAGAAAACACAGCATAAATACCTAGAGTTGTTTGAATTGTTTTGTTGCCGATACGAACTAAAATTTTCTTCTTATTTTTACTTCAAGCTTTTGCTGACTTAAACATCACTGTGAGATATAACAATAGCATATCTAAAATGGATTAATTTTTAACACAATAATTAAATCACTTAAAATCACTTGTTATAAGCATATTTTCACTCAATCCTCAGTCAGTTGGTTCATAACAACATGAAAAACTGCTAAGACATATCTTTCATCAGAGTTTCTGTCTCTCTTGTGAATGGACATCAGTGCTGTGCCGCTCACTCGCTCAGAAAGCTTTGACCACAAGAATATATTCAAAATAAAAATGTTGGCTTGTCTTGTCTAAGGTTATTCTATACTGGAGACAGCACACAACAATGCTAGCCTAGTGTGCCGATGATTTGCTTAGGTTGGTTGCACTGAAGTAGCAATTTGAATTACTTGCCGAAATGAACGAGTCAGCAAGGGAGTCAAACGAATTGAGAATCAATTTACTTTTATTTTACATATCAGTCACAAATTAAATTTTACATCAATTTACATTAAGAGCAGCTCAAGTTAGTTGCAGATAATAACAGAACAATTAATTTGGGTCCACATTTTACTGTAGAATTGTTCATTAAATCATTTCCATAGATTTCATAGAAGTTGCAACAACAAATAAAATGTCAGAATGTAAAATCCCACGTCGTAAATAAGTTATTTTAACTCTGGGAAATTAACTTAATTCCAAAGCTTATTTAAAACAACTAACTCCAACAACTCTAAAATTACTCTTTTGGTACGGTACACTGCAACGAATAATGGTTTAACCTAAACGAAACAAGGTGTCAAATCAAAACACATTCCTTTACTGTGTGAGATAACGAGCTAAATAATGAATGATGTACTTAGGCCTATTCATCATTTCCAAAGAATTCAAACAGCTTTTCAGTACCGTTCAAAGAACAACAAAATGTTACTTCAATAACAGCACGTTTTTTTTGCCATAAAAAACAAAATGGTGATCCCACCAATATAAGAATATAACCTTCTTGGTCTTGCCAAGTCAAATAAAAGTTAGAGCAAGAGCTATTGATGCAGGAGAAGGCATAATTAATTAAAATACTGTTTTCTTGTTTTGTTTGACCTACCTTAGGCCTACTGAGCTTTTAATGTCGTCGTATAAGTCAATTAAACTGATGAGACAAAGCTTTATGAGACTAATTGTCAATATGAAAAACTGCAAACAGCCCAAAACACACACGATTAAGCGAATAAGTTCTGATGAGTGGATTGACAGGGTAAGGTTATGTCAAATTCCAGCTCATTCATTGTGGTTCACACTCTCCCGTGATCCCTATGAAATGGCTTCCGAACAGTTAATTACAGAACATGACTTGAACATTTTAATTAAGCAAATGAGTAGATTGGTATTTTCTTTGTTTTTAAGTTTATTTCTTACCGTCATTTAATTTTCAAATTATCTGTTATGGAAATAGGCTATTTGATACATTTTTCGTTTTGTTTTGTGTAAAAATTTCGGGGGGGGGGGTTTCGACCCCCTGACTCCCCCCCCCCCCCCCCCCCGCTGGCTACGGCCTTGAGACTGGGGTTTGAACCGTTCCCCGTCAATACATAAAAATGCCACTGGCGTGGATAGACACAAAATAAAAAAATGTTAAATAAAAGAATAGTTTTAATTATTTTGGCTTATGCTATGAACATACTTTTGTGTAATTCGTATCTTAATGAAAACAAGCAACCTAATGAGATGGAATTGACAGTTCGATTTTTAATAGTTGTATTTACACACATTTTAAATATATACTCCTCGACACCTAATGGTTAGTTTTGACTTATTTTTTTTTATGTTATGGTACATAATTTTATGAAACTCATGAAAAGTCATGAATGTCCTGTAAATATCACGATTTTGAACTGTTTGTATTTGTTTAGCGAATTTCCCTATAGGGAATACGCTATTACGGTAGTAGCCATGGTAAGACCTAAGCCCGGGACCACTTTACTTTTTCATTTTGAGGTCCCCAGAAGCTAAAAACACCATTCGTTCATTTTCATATATATGTATATATATATATATCTATATATCTATCTATCTATCTATCTATGTGTCCGTGGTACTGATAACTTTTGAAGGTGACCTCCGATTTTGATGAAATTTGGTATGGAGGTGTAAGACCAGATCTATTTTCATGAGTTCGCGAACCAGCATTCTCGGGTTATGGGAACGGGGGTTTATGGGGTTTCAAAGGGGTCAAAAATGGGTTTTTGGCATTTTTGGACCTTAATTTTTAAAATTCATTAATTTTAACTGAAACCATTTAAAAGAGCTTAAAAAAAACAAACAATTTGGTATTTTGAATTTTTATCATAGCATAACTGGTTACGGGGCAAATCAAAAATGTGTTTTCCATGTTATTCTTATGGGAAATCAAGAAAACCCTATATCTTGCTTATTTATTAACATAACCTAATCAAATTTGGTATGTACATTATCTATATAAGGTTTAACTTATACTTGCTTACAAAACCCATATGGCGGCAAACCTACATACTCACCCCCATGGGGTTTATGGGGAAAATAAAAAACTGCCAGAGTTTGATACAATTTTGTGTTTACATTCACCAATTATTGATTACCTTAGATTTTCTAACAACACCAATGGCAGCAAACCTACATACTCGATCCTATGGTGTTTTTATGGGGAAAGTAAATAATCTTAAATTCCATTGGAAATTCGCTGAGTACGCAGGTCTGCTGCGACGGGGGTATTTTTCTATTATAGGCCTAGTTTGTTGTTTTGTTATTTTTTTTCTAAACTAAACTGGATTTAATATTAGGTGGTTCCAACTATTTCTTGGCTGTTACAAAAACTGAATCATTATTATCACAGCTGAAGAAACAGACGTTTTAAATTTTTAAGGAGTTACATTTGCTTGAAAGTCACAAAATATGAGTTTAAATGCAAGTTTGTGATACACAAACAATCAAAAGTGTTTTTTCTGTCAAATGATAACTTAAGCTCCCTACAAGAAGAGAAGTAAAGGGTAAGAGCTTAAGTTGATCTTGGCAAATGGTTGAGCTGTCTTTTCTCTGGGTTTTGACTTCTCCAAGACACAGACCGTGAAACCTGCAATTTAAACGGATTCCCTCAAGATATAGCTTACTTCCTTAGAAGGTTCAATTTTAGGGGTTTCACTATCTTGTTGTTTTAGACCTTTGTAATGGATGATTTATTTACACATATTTTTTCTTTAAGTGTGAATTATCACAATACTCGTAATATTATATGTAATTTTGTTTAAACTTAATGTAATATTTCATTGAATTACATTTAAGATTTGCATTTCCTATAACGTTTGTAACAACAAATTTTAACAGATTATTATTATGACAATACAATCTTGATATTTTGAACAAATACTGGAATTACAACTGCAAGTTTGACCCAATAACACTAATAAACAATGTAGTACAAGTAGGTCGCTATAAATCTTTGTTACATACATTACAGTCCATTAAAGTCATCTTAATTGCGTTTGGTATGGCTTTTACAATCCAGCTAGACAATGTAATTAAGAATTTAAGCAGTTAATAAATTATTACGTATTAAAGCACAATTTAACGATTTGGATAATATGTATAAACAATGTAGTGTAAGTGAAAAATTACATATATTTTGTCATGGGATGATGAAGTAACGGTGTTTTGTCATCTCTTGATTATTTTAAACATGTACCTGTGTAGTTTTTCCAGTATGTTCAAAAGTAGAAGACAGCTATGATAGCATACATAGATTATCTGAATGACATTTAAAACATTCAACACGCCTTTTATCTCTGTTTTCTTTCTTGTTTCTCTGGGCCATTCTGATATCAAGAGATGTTTTGCTAAATTTCATTTTTATTCACTTATTAGGGTTTCAAAAATATAAGAAAAGCTTTGAAAATCCGACACACAAATTTAAAAGTGATGACTCTCGAGCTGAACGTTTGGTATTTTGGGGCTAATTGGGCAAAAGTTCGCTGGGTTATTATGACAATAATCTTTGCGATTTTACTGGTTGCGACTTGTGATTAATATTTAAGTTCCTTTTTTTTATTCCTTTATAGTTTTTTATGACAGTAGAGTTATTACGGTACTTATCTTATGTGTCCGGCATTGCTAGCGTGTGGTTGGCTCCCGTGTGCTGTCTCCCGATTGGTGCAATGTATTTTTTCATTTTCGTTTAATTGTGCTTTGTTTTTGACTGCTTTCACAGGTTTATGTTTAAGCTTTGTGCACTTCCTCGTGTTTTATTTAGTTTTTGTTACTGCTTGTTAGTTTTCATGTTTATTAACTTTGTTATGTTCTAGGTATTTCTTCCACCTGAAGACGGGATCAGATTCCAGATCCCCAAACGTCGTGAATTTGTTTTTAGTAATTTATTTTTTTTTGTAATTTATTTTTTTTATCACTGATGGAACATGTCCGCAATAGTTTACCAAAAAATAACAGTAGAGTTATTTGAGGCTTTGCAGAAGAATATTGACATTAGTTATGCATTTACCTCAGTTTCACGTCCTAAATCAAGATTGTTGGCCTATAGGTTGTAAAAGAGGGAGAGAAACTTAAAGAGAATTAAGTTAAAAGAATTAATTAATTTACTATACTTAAACACATCTTTTTACCATTTGATTAATTAAGATTAAACATTTTAAAACAGATAAAAGTCGTTATTACAATAAATTATGTAAACATTATTACAATTCACTTTTCAAACTTATATTTTAATTGGCCTAAAAATTATATTTTAGAGGCTGTTGCAATTCTTATAGATTGTTCTCCAAGTGTATTTTACTCTAATAATATAAAAAATCCTTCAAAAGTCGCATAAATTATCACTAGAGGTTTAATATAAAATTATATGTAACCCGAAAAAATATAATAATCACTCGTTTCCAAATAAAGAAATGGTTAAACAAAGGTAAAACAATGTTGAACCAATTCGTGTTCGTGCCTCAACGTTGAAAATTAATCCGCAGCAATGCAAGGCGTGCAGGGCAACCGATACAGCAGTAATAACATCGTTCGCTGCGGTCAAAGCTTTGCTGATGAATCGTTTGGCCGGCGACTGATTGATTCTCAACTGATTGCCATTCCGGCTGCATCGATCAACTCCAACTGTTTTGTAAATGTCAACTTCATAAATCACGTGGATTCGGGTGTAGGGGAGGGCGTTAGTTATCCAATAGTTAAGAGAAATTCAATAAATATTTTTTATAACTTCAATGAATTTGTATTTTTAACTAACTCTGTGTTGTAATTAAAATGAATAAGCTCGAGTTCCAACATGCGATGAGATGTGTATTAATATAATCTGTGTGTATAAATTGTTAGGAAAATTATTTGTTGCCACAAGTTGTTTTGTATAAAAATAAAGTTCGCTATACACTATTATCTAATCAAACATAAGTAGATTCATTGATGATTATATAAAACAATTAAAACGAATACACAAACAAAATTATAATGTGAAATGTTCCTTGTCGTCCTCTTCGTGGCCCCTGCTTCCTTTTCCCCTTCGGTGCTCCTCTGGTAAGTTGTTCCCTGGCTGGATCTTCTCTAGACCTCTTCCAGGGGACCTCCTCGATCCAGCCCCCAGTCTATACGCCCCAGACACTTCTCTTCCTGGCGGCTCCTTCCGATTGACTTCTTAATTTTTCCTCTAAAAACATTTGTTCCTCGACCGATGTGTCCACACTCTCGGCCATTTTTGCCGTTTTTGACGTTAGACTTTCTCCCTATTTTTCGCAAGCACCCTCTCGGATCGTGAAGCAAGTAGATCGCTAATCTATTTGATTCTAGGTTATTTCCCAGCTTACGCTGGCAGTTTAATGACTAATTATTTTGTCGTACCTGGTTTCCGGTTTGTTTCATATTTACTTTTGGCGTACCTTTAAATATTTTTTACTGCTTTGATCCTGTTTCTAATTTTGTTTTTTAAATGGTAAAATTAGTACAGATTACATTGTAGTAATAGAATTGGGTGCCATTACTAATAATGAAAAACTTGTTTTTTATGAAAAAAATGTAATTTGGTGTTAGTTACAAAACGAAAATTGTTTTTGAACAGGTCGTCGTGTTCTCTACATGTATATTGGAAAGAGTTCAATATAACATCCCTCTTCTCCCTTCAATAAAGTACGGTCTGTCCCTGCCAGACGACATTTGCTTCCCTGCTCCACTTTGTTTTGGTTCCTGTCACTTTTATGAATGCGACATTCTCTTACACTCTCCTCTGTGCTCCTTGGGCCGTTCAAAATGGTTGGGTTTTAACATAATCCGTAGAACTTGGCATTTTGGGTACACTCTTGAATTCTGAATCTTACTTGTGGATTTGGACGTTTTGTAAATTGCTAGAAAAAATGCATAATATTAGGTTATGCAATTAGTTATTAGTTAAACGCTGAATGCAATCGTTGCATGCATTACTTCATCTATGATCAACTTACATTGTAGTGTATCATTGTAAATTTAAAGCAATTAATATTATGACCGATCCAAAACGTAGCTACGTAGATGTAGCTTGACATCGTCGTCGTTCTCAATCGCATTAGAGGACTACTTTAAAGTTAGGCACATTAACCAACTAAAGTATGGATTGTAATGGAACAATCGGCTATGGTAAGTATCGCATAATTTATATTACAATAATACTTTCGTCAGATCTAGCTCTTATTGGTCTAGAACCTGTGTTATAATGTAACTCGCTGTATCGTTATGAGCTTATTTTGCAACGGGTTTTTTTTAGATTTAACAATATACCTATGTACCTATTTATCATGTTAATAATAATATAATCATTGGTGCCTATTGCAGTATTTCTAAAAAATCTTTGGAAAGTCAAATTTGACCCTAAAGGCACTATAGTCATAAAATGACACCATGTTTAAAAAACAACTGAGTGTCTTTGTATCAATTAAAAAATTTGGTCGTAACCGAAGTAGTTAAAATTTCGGTTTCAGTAGAGCCTTGTGATTATTGTGCCTAAGTAATTGCTACATAAGTTTCTATATTCAAAATTTCATAGCGATGTTTTAATTCAAGTTTCTAAACCACATTGTGCTCTGAACATGCAAAAGTGCTACAGTACATGAATCACAATACTATAAACAATATTGTGACTTCTCACATTGAAGGGGTTTGATGATATTCGATCTGACAGCAGAATACGCGGATTAAGTGAACGATCCTGCACTGCGAGCGACCCCCATTTATAACCAACTTCCACTCTTTACTTAATACACCTCATTGGAGCCGAGGACCTTTGCTGAGTTGACACTTCAATTCTAAACCAGATCTAGATTTACGACCTAAGTTATTTTTTCTCTTTTAATGTTTGCTTTTAGATTGCCTTTGAATTAATCACCGTAAAGAAAAACTATCATAATGACCAACATGGTGATGTACAACACTCTAGGTACTATAAACTCAATGTCATTTTGTTTTTTAAGATCTGTATTGATTGAATTAGTTAGTACCAATGAGAACTGTTAATTATTTTTAAAACTGTGAAAATTAATTTTAAAACTTTTACCAACGTAAGTGTTGATAGTAAATTTTAACATTTTATTATTAACCGTCTTGATTCTCTATATTTTTACGGATTTCAGTAACATGTTCGTAAAATATCTAACATCATAAATTGAGCTGTAATGTATTAGAGCGTAAAATAATCATCGCTGTAATACAATAATACCTGCAAACCAAACCATAATAATAATTCCCTCTCTGCTTAGCTGGAACTATAAATTCACGCTCTAATAAATTAATCGACCACTGTGATGTCGTTTCTAACAGTTTTCATAATGTGGAAGGAGGGTAAACTTACAAGGTTTAGCCGGACCATGGTTTTCTCGTAGAAAATAAAATTTTAATTGTTTACATGTTTAATTATAATTTAAAAATCTTTATCTCAGTTATTATGTATTGAAATGCTGTGTATCAGTTTCATAATAATTATTTTAATATTAAAATAATATACAACTAAGAGAAATGTAAATGTGATAGAAAATTATATTTACATTTAATTGCCCTTAACATGGTTACTGTCCTCACATATTATTAAACATTTTGAGTTTCCAAATTAATTACATTTGACTCGTAAAGTATTCTATTGTATGAATATGAAAGTATTCTATTTGTATGAAAGTATACTATCATATATTTCAAATGTGATTTTATTATTTCTCCATAATAATGAAAATGTTTACTAAAGGTTTTTTTACTTTTTGTCCTTAACAATACTGGGGGGTTGATGTTGTTCGCGTCCGCAGCATTCCATTAAAGCTGCACGTACTCCCCGGGTGGTGCTAAACGAACAACAAATTTGGCAGCTGAACTACCACGCACGTGATCCTTCAACTCTGCCAGCTATCAGACAAAATGTAAATGGTGCTTTCCAGGGCCAACTAAAAACTTTAGTCTTTGTTAGCTCTATAAAGAGGGATCTAATTTTTATTTTGGTGTTTATCTTGTTACATATACTCAGGTGCTTTACACCGCAGAATTTATTTTCTTATTCTTAAAATCTGGTGGTTGGCTACGATATATTATATACTACGTATTTAAATTTCACCATCCTTGAAATACAGATTTTAACTATTAGGCCTAACTATACATTATTTATTATAAGCTAAGTGTCAATATCTTAATATACGTTATGTAACTTACACTTCTTCAAAACTTTTCTGTGGTGAGGCTTTAATACGTTTTTTAAATAGGTTTTCGGTTTTTTATCGATGATTAATATATCAACATAGTAGTATTAAATATTTTGTCAACTAAAATTGCTTATTTAATTAAGATGTGTTTGGGATGATGCCCTTTATTAAATCAACAATACTAGTGATAATACTTGTTTATTACTTGAGGCTGTTACATTGTAAGATGTAAAAGTAATTTAAACCAAGTAAATTGCCATTATCTCCTTATTAATTCATTAGAATGATCTAAAAATATTTCTTGATATAAGAAACATTCTTCTGGTCAAGGTCATTTATAATTGAAACATTAAAATTTCATTTGCGAGAAACAAATTTTTCAATAACAGAAATATATGTTTTTAAATAAATTCACCTCTTTTTTATTATTGTTTGCAATCAGAAATAAAATAAATTTTAAAAAATGTTTATTTTCATGTACTAATATAATGACTATCCATAGTAGTTGTATTTATGATAACGGTCATTAAATCATTCGGGAGAGTTAAAATTTCATGTTTTCACATATGGGACCAGGGATACGATGGAAAGAGTCGCGTTCTGTACTTTTGCTCATAAACTGACGATGCCTCGATGCCTCGTTCATGCGTTAAGGGTTAAAATGTCAACAAATAATAAAACAGACAAAAAATAACATAAAAATAAAACATCCGATTAAGTATGGCAACGTTGCATCACTAATCACTTACCCCCTGATTTCGTGGCCGCTATTTTAGTCGTTATGCATTATCGTTGAAAAGTCGTAAATAAAACTTCAAAACTAATATTAAAAAAATGTGGAGAGTTTTCCTTTGCCGTTAAATGAATAAAACTTTGTAGGCTCTATTATATTATGACATACAGAAAAAAAGATCTCAGATGTTTTAAATGAAGTTCAGAAACAAATTTAACTTGAAATATATTTGAAAAAGAATGTTGTTAAGGTGACTCTGCCTTTGGTTGGATATTTGGAAGAATTCAATATACAATTCCTTCTCAATTTCCCTTCAATAAGCTACAGTCTGTCTCTGGCAGGCGCATTTGCCATCACGTGCGTCGGTCTGTCACACTTTGTTTGCTAGCGACTGTCACCCTAATCAATGTAATATATCTCCATTCTTCCTGTATTCCGCCAGGCATGCAAAATATTCCTTTCGCGATTTCAATTTGGAAAATTTAAACACACGCGTTCAATAAAGTTTTTCATAGTTTCCTAAATAATTTTTGTGTTTTCTAATTAATTAAAGCAATTGCACAAATATTTGTGTATTAACTCCGGAAAATTTGAGCATTTATAAGGTTCATTAGGAAACATAGAACAAAAATTAAAATATCAAAGATCGTTTCAAGATTTTTTGGTTCCGAAAAAAAATTGGCATAGATTCATTGGATTATTCTTTTTATATCTGAGATGCTTCGTTGAAATTTTGACCAATTTCCGTATATTTTGTAAGAAATTAAAACAATACTAAACGAATACAACAAAACGATTTTTGGCGATAGGTAAAATACTTAGTGTAATAATAGTTGATATGCAAAACAAATTTAAATATAACGTGATTTCCTCCGCCTTAGCTGCAATGTTTTACTAACAACAATTTAAAACGGCTATAAACAACACATAAATCTTTTGTTTCACGGTTTGAAATATTATGGTTGAGAGAAAACTGAGGTCTTATTCCAGGTGTTCCTTTGAATAATAGTTTGTCAGAGAAATAAAACTCACAAAGACATACAATTAAACATCAAAATAATTAATTTATTATTCGCTATGTTTCTCTGAACTGAACAGGACTGGGTGTTAGTGTTTTATTGGACGAAAACACCATAAAATACAGGTTAATATAAAATTATAAAAAGAAATAAAAACAATATCACCATCAATGAGGTTACCAGATTAAACAGCGATTGCATTTCAAAGAGAGATATTCTTGCAGGTGATGTCCACTGTAGCTGACTCCTGTCTGTTCCGTCACGTACAGTAGGCCAGCCTGAGCCATACGTGACTACAGTAATCCCAAATTTAGCCGAGATCATAGCCATTATCGAATGTTCCCCACTGGCCTAATGTTGCACAGTGTCTAATTTCAGTCCATTTCTCAATGTACAATCATTCTCTATTTACAGTTAAGATTAATTTATTTTTAACAAATAACAAATGCTTTATTTTTTTAGGCATAGTCCTCTCTACCACTCAACCTCAGTTTAAAATACAAGAATTTCGTAACTTAAGTAAAACAAATTACAATAATCAAAAGAAATATTAAAATATAAAAGACATAATGTGAATAATGAAAATTGTTGACAAAATACAACAAAATTTAGTTTCAAACAATTACCATTTCAAAATTTAATTTTTAAATACAATTTTGTATATATCAAACAATTTATCTCAGGAATAATTTTTGTTTGAAAGTATATTAAATAAATAATTTGTGTGTAATTTTAATTTTGTTATATCCCCCACGAATCAACCGAAAGCAACCACTTCAACGATTTTTCGACATAATGAAATCTTAAATCGTAATTATCTTGGTGTGCATAAGATTCAGTTACTTATTGTAAATTACTTATCTTTATGTCATAACTTTTTTATTATTAGATTTTGCTACTGATCGATTAAATATATTTAACATTGTTATACCATTGCTAATACATCAGAAGTCATTGCTAAAGATTATGAATATATACGAAACCATATATTTAGTGCTACAGTATTTACTTTACGAGCTCTATGAATTTTGGATTCAATTTAGTTTAAAATAACCAATTGCTGCTTCAAATTAATGTATAATGTTTTTTACCGTAACAATTTTTAATGCAGCAAATAAACAAGAAGAAAGCAGAATATAAAAAAAATATCGAGTTTGCAATACAGTTTCCCCAGTATCAATACTGCATACAAAGCGAAAACAGTTTTTCTCACTCCCTGTTGACGGTTTGGCAAGTTTTTGGCTAGTGTGCTGTATATATTATGTACATGAAGCTGTTAACAGCTGTGGTGAAGATTATTCAGATCTCTGGGGTTGATGTCCATTATCCCCAACCGTACCCCTGCACCGTCTCAAATAGATATAGATAGGCAGATGCCGGGGGGAGTATTTTAGAGTAGGGACAGAGTTTTTATTTCCTCTTTAAATAGGCTTTACCACCTAACAGTTTTATATAATTTTAATTTAACAATTTGATCATACATATTAAATCTTTTAAATCCATTTATTTGTATATACATTTTTAATTATTATATATTATTTTATAAGTAATGCACTTAGAAGTACGAATTTTGAATCAGATTTTAAAGTATAAATTGGATTTAGAATTAAATAGTGGACTCAGAAAACGCTACCAGCTGCAACGAGATGTATTAAGTATTGGAGGAAGTTATAAATGACCCTGTTCAGAGTTTAGAATGAATCATCACTCACTGGTGCTGCTGTTGGTGAGATTATATTACTGTTAAAATTATTATTTCTATTAAGTGATAATGTTTGTTGGCATTATTTTAATATTTTATTTTCTGTATATAAGACTTACAGGTGTGTCTGCTTTTGAAATTCAGATCTAAAATTATTACTGTTCAGAAGGGGTTAAAGCGATTATGTTGCCTGCGCAGTCAAGTGACCGTTGTGGGGATTAGGCTACGTGAATACAGTTCGCAATGTTACACAACAATTTATAGGGCGAGAAACAACATCCAGTATTATCTATTAAACTTTTTGGCATAGAAATACTGCTGTACGTCAGCACATATGACACCTACGACTCGTGTAGATGATGGTGAGGAAGGAAAGTCAATTTTTAATGTTTGTGAGATACCTTATATAATGGAGTAAACCCAAGTACTTAAAAAATATCCATTTGATTCCTTAAGAAATTGTATAAAAATAAGAATTTGTATTGATTTAGAACAGAATAGAGTGATTGAATAACATAAATATCGTGCCTAAGCATAATACAATACAGTCCAAAGTTAAATAAATTAATATTTTGATATGTTAGAGAAAACCAATTAGAGAAACCCTACAAAATGATGATGGTGACCCTTCGATATTTTATTGTATTTGTGACGAATATTTATAAAAATATAACTAGTATTTCAACAAACTTTGTACTACCTCTACAAAGAAATGTTAAAAGTTTGCTTCCCAACAAATATGTCATGGAGGGACTGCCGGTCGCTCAAGCAAGTCATTCTAAGTTGCCAACTTTTAAATAGCACTGGTGATTTATTTTTATAGTTCCTATCAATTCTACTTGACCAAGCAGAAATATCCTCCTGTTTATCGGTAAAGACAGGATAGTTTAAAGTTTTCAACTCTTAAAGAAGTAAAAAAGCCAATGGCGCAAGTTTCTTTCAACACTCCCGTGCTGTTGTTTTTTTAAAACATTTGTATGTTTGTTTAATAAAACTCGGATCGGCTAGTCAGTTTGGTTTTTTTTTAGTGGTATGCCCAGATAGGGATAAAAGTATATTTACAAAGAGGCTTTCTTGGCTTTTTAATCCAATTGTCTTTATAAAGTAAACCATCAATTTCATTTCACTGTGACAGAAACTTATTTACTGTCATGAAAAGGCAGCATGAGTAATAGTCTTTTAAAATTCAATTCAGAAGATACTCCCAAACTTAAGTTGTTAAATAGCAAGTAAAATTATTTAAGTATGACGATTTTACGGGTTCTTGTTTTTATTAAATTTTTTAACCATTTATATATTCCACATAAATACACAGTTTAACAATATTTATAGAACCATTTAATGTGGATTAGCTTGACTCTATGTGTGATTTCCCCATCTCCTTTAAATGTTTTGTTGGAGTTTTTTTATTCAACGGATTTTTAAGATTATATAGATTTATCCTGCTAAACAAACTTAATAAGGTCGCAAATACAATCAGTGTAGGGGAAATTACTTATCATGTTTTATAACTTATTTATTATCTTTGTAAATCAATAGTAACCTTGCCTAGAAAACACGTTTGAATTCTTTGATGAGATAGAAATACAGTATTGTGTATTCAAGGACCTATAATACGTTTAAATTTCAATTAAGATTAAGGATTAAGAACTAAATAAATTAATTTAAAGTTCATATTAACAACTGACAGATTAGTAAAAGGTTAACTGTGGGACCAAATGAAATCCATAGTTTGATTGACTTTGAGTATCAAGTAGGTCCAATAATAAATACTAAATTAAATTTATACTTACTTTTAGTTTTTTAGTTCTATACTATAATTAAAAATTAAAATACAATTTTTGAAGTTTTATTAAGATATTTCACCACAACCCAACATTTTCAAAAGTTGTGCTTATTGTACCACATTTTCTGTTGACATCACCATCATTAAAGCCCATTAATTCATCTTTGTTAATATAAATATTTGTACTATAGGAATATTATTCATGTTAATATTATCTAATCTATATGTTTCTTCATCTAGAGTTGTAAAAAGTTGAAGAATGCTTTAGAGTTCAAACAGCATTTACGACCCATCGTCGTGTTATTTTCACTTAAAGGTATACGGTGAATAATAGTGTTAGTTTGAACTTCTTGTGAAAACAGTCATAAATTGAATGGGACGTTTAACACGGCCAGGTCAACACTGCGACATGTTTACTGGCAGGCAACTTGAAAACAGTTTCCACTCGGGCTGGCTGTTCGGCCGGTGAAAAGAAAAATACCAGTACATTTAAAGTAACTTGCATGCTGAGAAAGATTACCGTACTGTATCTAAATTAACAAAGATTGTTACGCTAATTTGCAACAATATACCACAAACAATGATATTGTAAAAATATTAACAACATTATTGCAGCAATTCATTTAACATAGAGTTGGGTTCAATATTTTCTCAATACCAAAAAGTTTTCAGAATGACAAAAATAAAATATTTTATAAGCTTTTTAAACGTCACTTTCAGTTTTCACTGATTAATAATAAATTACACTGATTGACATTGTAACGGTTGTTACGAGTATGTTTAAAGTAAAATTATTCATGTAAAAGAAAACGGTAATGTTTATGAATTTCATTATCTATTAATCGTTCGAGTTTTACTTGCTGATTTTTAATAATTTATTATTTTGTAGAATAATATGAAAGATGATAAACTCCCAAAACATGACGTAACTGACCCCACCCCTCTCACCGCGTTTCAGTTAGCCTCCACAACCATGAACTGGTGGCCGCCGTCTGACGTAATCAACCCCCACCCCTGTGTTGCTGTAAGCCTGCAGGGCCTCCGCAACCATGGCCTGATGGTTGCCGTCTGACGTCACTCACCCCAACCCCTGTGTTTCAGTAAGCCTGCGGGGCCTTCGCAACCATGGCCTGATGGTTGCCGTCTGACGTCACTCACCCCCACCCCTGTGTTTCAGTAAGCCTGCGGGGCCTTCGCAACCATGGCCTGGTGGTTGCCGTCTGACGTCACTCACCCCCACCCCTGTGTTTCAGTAAGCCTGCGGGGCCTTCGCAACCATGGCCTGGTGGTTGCCGTCTGACGTCACTCACCCCCACCTTTGTGTTTCAGTAAGCCTGCAGGGCCTTCGCAACCATGGCCTGGTGGCCGCCAAGTTCACCGGCTTCATGTTGGTGGTGGAGCCCCAGCATCACATTCCCATGCGCGCCCTCTCGCCCCGTGACGTCACGCCCCGCCCTGTCGGCACGTTCCAGCTGTACGGCGACACGCTCACCAAGTTCAGCGCCAGCTGTCCCAACATGGTCACCCACACCAGCTCCATGCCCAAGAGCGAGGTCCAGGTCCGATGGACGGCCCCGCCTCCAGGCAGCGGCTGTGTCATCTTCAGGTGTGCAGGTTATCTTTACAAAGCGTCTATGTGTAGGCATATCAGTATTTTAACACATTTTTTAAAAAGGACATGGAAAATATAAGCAGTATATTGTGTTGTTTTAATATAGTAAAATATATTTATTTGGTATTTTATTGACAGCGCAAATAAAAAAAGGTACATCACAAGTTTAAAACACAATCAAAAAATTTATTTAAAATTTTTCACAATTAAATAATGTGTTTCTGTTAAACATTCTAAAATAATATGCCCATTTCATTAATTAATACAATCATTTCGTTTAGATTTATTTATTTGCGTAATAAATCAATGGTAGATTTTCATTTAATTTTTTTATGTACATGCAATCTCCTCTATGACACCGTTATACATTTGAAAAACAACAATCCATTATTATCTTAACCTTAAAAGACATTTTAATAACCGTTACTAATGAAAAATATGTAAAATATTTTGAATTTGATTTGTTGATGTTTTATTGGGGTAACCCACTATAGAAATTTACTTTCTTCGGCCTCTAAGTGGAATCATGTTTTGAAAGATGAGATTAATTTCCCTTTCTTATTATTATTTTGTTTCGCTCCTCACAAGTGTTGTACCGTTCTACACATTGTATACATGTGTGTCTTGTGTGTGCGCGGACAGAGCGACGGTGATAGAGCACCGCGACGTGTGGTATCAGGACGACGGGCCGCTGTCCAAGATGCTGTGTGAGGAGATCCAGGAGAGCCACGACACACAGCCCGAGGTGCTCGAGCACTGCTGCGCCTGCGACGAGGCTAAATACGAGGCCAGTACCACCAACCAACCCACTGTATAACATGTAAATGTGATGTGTAGTTCAGTAGTGGCAATTTGCCGGTTCTGGGCTAGTTCAAGTTCACCCGAGCGATAACATCATCGATGATGTCATTGATGACGTCATCGCTAATGACGTCACGCTATGATGTTACTCAAATGACGTCAAAGAAGCGACATGACGATGACGTTACCACCCCTGACGTCACCGTGATGACATCACTGACGTCATGTATGTCAAGGTCACGTTGTAACTAAAATTTTTAGCACTTTTGCCGTTCCTCGCTATACGCTCCGACTTTTCGGCAGAGTCCATTGGGGACTTGGAGCGAAATAAGACGAGAAACGGCAAAAATGCCCAGGAAATCTGAGGTTTGCAGCAACGTGACTCTGCCTAAACCGTCTTGTGACATCGTTTGGACAACCTTGAACCCGCATAAATGTGACCCGTTGTATCGGAACAGGCATTAGTTCAAATATCTTTTCACCTCTAAGTCACTCGCTCATGCTTGCTATCATGCTGAGTTGCGTATTAGGCCTACTGTTACTTTATTTTCTGTATAAATTCGCTTTAAAATCCCATCCAACAATTGTTTAGTCAGCAATTTCATACATATTAAAACTTACAATAGCAGGTACCTACAGTAGCTTGCTGCATATTGATTTTATATTGTTTTATGTACAGGTGACGTTCGAGGGCCTATGGTCGCGCCACACCCACCCCAAGGACTTCCCCAGCAACAGCTGGTTAACCCGCTTCAGTGACGTCATCGGTGCTTCTCACTCCAGCTACTACAGGTCCGACCATAGAGCAACACTGCCTTATACGTAAAAATATATTCATACTCCTCGGTAGTTTTAAATATACAAGGTGGTCAGTATAGAACCACAAAAAATCAGCTTGTATAAAGCAGTTTAAAAACGAGCAAGATCAGTGAAGTCATGTTGTATTCTAGGTTACCTTGATATATTAACAACTTTAAAGATAAAAAATATGTGCTTGTTTAAATATAGGCGTTTTGGGAAATCTTCCCTAAAAGTGTCAATAAAGCTCCAAGTCAGTGTCATTTAACTTCGATAAACAACTAAAAGAATAAATATACACTAGTTTTGTTTTATCGTAGTTAAACTTTAGAAACGCGTAAACCAATGAAGTTTATAAAATATCGGCAATAAAAATTGTAAATAATCGTCATTAAATTTTCTCACGTGATTATTATTTTTTCAATAAAAAACATCTATGATGTGAAATTTAAACAGTTTTAATGTGAATATAGCACTAATGTATTTATAATATAAAATATAAACAACTAAGCAATCGAATTTCTTATATTTTCACTATTTTTGTATTGATGTAGATTTTGGGAGTACGGTGGAATTGCGTCTGAGGGTCTAAGGCAAGTTGCTGAGAGAGGATCAACTAGGATGTTAGAATCAGAGCTCAAATCTCAAGTAAGTAATATTTGTGAATAAAAAACTCTTGAAACAAATTTATAAACATATTTTTTTTAACTTTAACTTATTTTAAGATATAAAACACGTTACTAACTAAACAAATTATTTACTTAACAAATTTATATTTAGTTTTGGTTTAGGAGAAACCAAAGTAAAAGAATAGTATGTTGCAAAATTGGAAATTTGCCGGCCTCGAGATCGTGTTTAAAGTTCGAGACAAAGTCGAGAACTGAAAACGATCGAGAGTAGGTAAACGTTTTTGGGCGAGTTACGAAAGATATTTTTCATCGCAATACTTCATGCAATAAATTCTTAACAAATGAAAAAAGTATTTTTATTCACCCATAACAAACAGAACATAACCTTAACTAATCTGGCGAGATGTAGTACTCGTGTTTCTCCTTATTAGGCAACCACTACACATCAGCTACCGCCACCGAAAATAGAATACTCTAACGGTATGAGACAACTACAGCTGATTCCAAGGGAAAACACAAAGTTCCCAAGTTTGTCATATCTATTTGACAGTTGCTATAAGCTGAATTACCAACTACGTCACTGATTTGTGGTTGTTGTTGTCACCTACCTTATTATATACTAGATTTCTTGGCTACCGTTTCCATCGGGGGTCTTGGGCCAAAAATTTTCGGACCTATAAATTTTATTAATTTAAAAAATTTTACAAAACGAAAATTGTTTGAGGTTTATTGATAAATGTTGTAACTTGTTTTCAGAGCCAAAACATTCGCACAATAATCAAAGCCCGAGGGATCTCCTACCCGAACGTGACGGGAAAAACGTTCGCTGTGTTCAGAGTTGACAGGATCCACCACTTGATGTCACTGGTGTCCATGATTGGTAAGAAATGAAAACACGTTCACATTTACTTAGGTCAAGGTCAAATTATTAATGATAGTAAAATCAACCTCGTTATTCAAGTTTCAATTGCAATTTCCCGAGTTAATACCACTATTTAAGAATGAAGTTTTTAGTTTCCTTTTCACCATGACTCTCTTGGTTCCCGGTGGCTGTTGCAGACCCGTCGCCCGACTGGATCGTGGGTGTGTCCGCTCTGGAGCTGTGCCTCCGCAACTGCAGCTGGGTGGAGTCCAAGGTGCTCAACCTCTACCCCTGGGACGCCGGCACCGACAGCGGAGTCACCTACATTGTAAGCGAAACATCTAAAGTAGCGGTAGTTTTAATGGGGAAAATAGCTTTCAATAAAATAAAGTAAAAAAATATTACATTGAAAAGGCTGTCGCCACAAAAGCATAAGTTTGTTACCAAATGTGCTAAAGCAACCATAAAACTGTCCAGTGATACATTTGTAAATCGATTATTGGTTTAATTTCATAAACGAATACTTACAAGTCCATTTGAACATTATTAATTTCCTAAAATTTCCCTAAGGTTTTACTTTCTGTTCATGTTGTATTTGTTTGTTCACGAGCAGTAGGCCTAAATATTAATTAAGGTACACTGTAATTAATACACACCGTGGCAATAACAATCTACTATACAATTCAATGTTGAATTGGGATTTTTTATGGTATCTACTAAAATTATGTATTTCAGTCTCCAGACCAGCAGACCGTACCCAGGGACAAGATCCGACGGATAACTTCCTCATTTCCAAACGATCCAAGGTCGCCGTTTTATGATTCTACAGGTGAGCCTAAGTAAACAATAGAAAAGATTTTTAGCAAAATGTCTTGAAATGAATTGAACTTTGATACAGTATAAAGCTTTAAATAACAAAATTTATCTAATTATATCTTTTAATATGGGTGAATCGGTGGCCTAGTGGCTAGAGCGCCGGACTTCGGGACCATGGCAGCGATGTCGTGGGTTCGAATCCGCGTTCTGCCAGCGCCTTTTATCAGTAGTACCTTTCACCTTGTACTGCAGCGGCTCACCCCTTACTTTGTCTGATACGATCCACGCACAGATCAAGAGTCTATGTAGACGGGGCAAAGTAAGGCAAAATGAGGTCTGCCAACCTAAGAAAATAATAAAAAAATAAAATAAAACAAGTCCGAAATTTTTTAATTCAATAGAAAGGATACAATAAATTTCCAGCACTATACGATCATTATTACCGTTTAATTTTTATAAGTAAAGTATTTAATTAAATTATTTTTTTATTTTAGGCGCTGAAATGAAACCTCTGGCCAGACTATACCTGACCCGACAGAGACTGTACGAGAAGACCTGTGATGATGAACCGATGACTGATGGTGAGTAAATTTTAGGCAAACGTCTGTAATATTTACACTAAGCATTAAGAGTCATCTTCACCCTGGGCCAGTAGCCCATTGTTGCGCAGTCGGCAATGTTAATCATACGGCTTTTAATGCAAAACATGATATTTTTACCCCTGTTTCGGACGCCGTTTTTCAACCGATTTTCTTTAAACTTGGCAAGTGTTTAGTTGAATAGTAATATTAGGCCCCTCGTACCTCAAAATTTTGAAAACCTAACAAATATTACTAAGGAAAATCGAGTTACTTTGCAACTTCTCAGAGAGTAATATTTGTTAAATTTTCTAAATTTCGAGGTATGAGGGGATTTTATTCAACTAAACACTTACCAAGTTTAAAGAAAATCGGTAGAAAAACGGCTACCGTGGGGCGCAACAATGGGCCACTGGCCCAAAGGTGAAGATGACTCTTAAGTGGTTTTCTAAGAGTGATTTATGTACATGCTTTGTTAATGTGTCGGTGCTGCAGACCCGTGCGCTTTGACGGAGTGGGGCCCCTGGACCCAGTGCTCGGTCAGCTGCGGGTCAGGCCTACAGTACAGATCCCGCCACTTCCTCAGCAAGGGGAGGAACAAGTGTCCCAGACCAGAGAAACTGTCAATGAAAAAGACGTGCATGCTCCAGCAGTGCAGGTGGGCAACTAAGAGTCATCCATGTAACAAGCTTGTAGTTTAATCTACAAACTCAAACACTATATATCATGTACAGAATAATATGTATTACTTTGAAAAACAATTGTTAACAAATTATTATAATTCAAATTAAAAATTATTTTCATATTAGCGTTGTATTTATAAATATGTATATTTAAATCAAATTCAATATTAAAACATATTCGCTTTGTAAACAAGAAGATATATGTTTCAACCACTTGACTTACTATAGAGAACCTACATTCTGTTTGCATTCACTGAGTAGTTTGTCTGTTACTTCAAGTTATCTTTGTAGTGGATTTTCCTATTTTTCAATAACATATTTTAAAACATTAACATGTTTTAGAATCATTTTAACCTATAATTTGTATTTATAATAAGTTTACAAAGAAATCTGTCATTTCAATCTACTTATTTAGTACCCTAAGCGGGGTTTCTTTGGGATTGGGAATTATCCTCCAATTTCCAACTGATTATCAAGTTTTGGTCGTAGTTAAACATGGCTTGGTTTGCTTGATTTGTATTTGATTCCCGCCAAGCTTCAAAATCAAACTTCAAGAGTTATACAACATACCTTATTTGTTTTATGACTCAACCAGTTTTGAAAATTGACTGTTAGTCATTATTATTATGAAGTGTGGAGACTTCAACTAAATGAACCTAATAAAAAAAACATATTTAAATTTAAATCTCAATGGAGCCTAAAATCGTCTTTAATAGTCGTATTCAATTCTTCAGAAAATCTGATTTGTGGTTTTAAGTTCAAGTAATATTGGTATTGTATGGTGGTACTATAACTGATAGGCCTTTCCTGATTTAAATACTCTCACAATCAACATACATCACCTCAACAAGAGCATATTTCGCTCCAAGTTCAAAACATTGGTTTTTGTTGGGCTGAGGTCGTATTTGAGTTATGTGCAAACTCTTTTTATTCAAGGTTCATCCTAGGTGCCCTATTTTCCATCATACTACGCGATTTAATAATTTTTCTGTTTGTTAATGCAACCACGGACTTATTAGTGTGTTTTTTTATTTCTAAGAATTTGAAATTCGTGCCTTACAGTGTCAAACTGAAGAACACAAAACAATATGCACTATTAACCAGGTAACGTCCTGTAAGCTTGAAAATAGTATGGTAACACAGGCGAAAATAGAACGGCAGACTTTGAATTTGAATCCTTAGGGATGTAAAATATTACAGCCCTAGGGCTGTAAAACGCTATTTTGGCATCCAAATGACAAGCAGAAAACAGATGTTTACAGTGTAGGGAAAAAATGTAATGCCTCTGTTTTTATGTGGTTTGCAGGGTGTTCCCGCAGCACGAGGAGGAGTCGTTCGACCCGCGGTGTGACGTGACCGAGTGGAACGACTGGTCGAGGTGCGAGCCGCAGGACAACAACTGCAGCAAGGGCATGCAGCGACGCCACCGCACGGTCAAGTCGCGCATCAGCGAGCGGACCAAGTACTGCGTCAACGTCCGCACCTACGAGGAGCGCGAGTGCATGCTCAGCAACTCGTTCAGCGTCTGCCCCCAGAACCAGCGTGACAAGAAGGTGAACTGGTGATGTCTGAAGATTCATAATTCCTCATGTATTTGAAAACTGATGTTCATAAGTCCACTACAATCTCTTTGAACGAATATACATTTGACGCTTTAAACTGGTCATGAAGTGTGGTTAGCATTTTTGAAGTCAAAGAGGATTGAAATGCTAACGTCTGGATAAGTCATATGGTTACTTGAACCAGTTAAACATTAGACGTATTTTATATGAACTTTAATATTATTTATGTAACTGCAACTAACAGAAAAACATTTATATATGTTTTTTTCTTGTGAAAAAAATTTACTTGTAAAATATTTACATTGACTAATTGATTTTCCATTTTTGAAGTTTCCATTTTTTCTGCATTTATTTTAACGAGTAATTTTGCTTTATCTTTTGCGAGGTTGTTTTGAATGTTTTCCAGTGTTTCCTTCTTAAAAATATTATGGTTTTCAAAAAGTCAAATGTTCCTTCTTTTCTAAAAAAAAAAACTCAATAAATACATACTCAAAGTATTATTTTCAGTTGTGATAGTTTGGCGTGATAGCAGTGGAGAATTGATTACATAAATATAACGATTTGATCATTGCCATCGCCTTGTTTTGATATTAATTATAATGTGAAAGTATTATGTATTAGGTCCACTTCCCAGGCCCACAAGGGTCTACTTGTTGCGAAAATGACACCGATGACAACAACGAGGACGAGGACAAGCGCAATGATTATGGAGAAAATCAGGACGGTGATGAAAACCAAGATGGAAATAATAGTAATCAAGAACCAGATAATAACACTTTTGATAACGGCGATGAAAATGACAACGAAAACAGAAATTATAATAGAAACCGGTTTGGCAATAGAAACAGATATAATAACGTTGATTACGACTATGAGGAGAACAAGGATGAAGAAGAAGATACTTGGGTATAATTGATTTTGAAATGTATCGGGATCCACTAACCACTAACACTGCTAACATTGCATTGATATGAACACCATCTCTGCACGAAATAGCTTAGTATTGGAAAGTAAATTTTCATTACACTACATCAATATCACGTGTTTTCCACCCTCACTTTTAACAATGGAAATAGTGCTTTTGAAGTCTAGGGCCGAAATTTTTTGGCCATGTAGGCCTACTTCCCACTGGAAGCCAATGGAAACCGGTAGGCCTAGCTGTGACGTAGTTGCCTAGCAACCGGAAACAATGCTACTTTCTACGGTTATGTTCGGTTTGTTATAGGCAATAAAAATATTTTTTAATTGTATATAATTTATTGCATAGTGTAGTGTGATGAAAAATATCTTCGAAACTCGGAAAAACTGTTTTGCCAGCCTCGAGATCAGATCGTGTTTCAAGTTCAAGACGAAGTTGAGAGCCATTATCGGCTAATGTAACGAAATTGCTACTACCTACAAGTCATGCTTTCTAACCCAACTATTAACAAAACAAACACTATTTGATAATTTTTACTTTTATACTCGCAATATCTTAGTTTACCCATAAAATGAGACAATTCAACCTCGTGAACCAAGTACCCACAACAACAGTTTGACGAAAAGGTCGTCTAACACTTATGTCACAAATCATTAAAAGTACTAAATCAAATTATGGTTAAAAATTCAATTACTAAAACATTTTTTCCTTAAGAGTCATCTTCACCCCTGGGCCGGTAGCCCATTGTTGCGCCGTCGGCAATGTTAATCATACGGTTTTTATGCTAAAACATGGTATTGTATTCCCCTGTTTCGGACGCCGTTTTTCAACCAACTTTCTTGAAACTTGGTAAGTGTTTAGTTGAATAGTTATACTAGGTTTCTCATACCTCGAAATTTTGAAAATTTTACTAAATTTTGAAATATTGCTAAGGAAAATCGAGTTACTTTGCGACGTCACAGAGAGTAATATTTGAAAAATTTTCAAAATTTCGAGGTATAAGAAACCTAGTATAACTATTCAACTAAACACTTACCAAGTTCCAAGAAAATCGGTTGAAAAACGGCGTCCGAAACAGGGGAATACAAGACCATGTTTTAGCATAAAAGCCGTATGATTAACATTGCCGACTGCGCAACAATGGGCTACTGGCCCAGGGGTGAGGATGACTCTTAAAGTTATGTATGGGGTTTGCTTGCTTACAGTTTATTACAGTTGGTTGCACGAGACGTAAAACAACCCGCCAAGATTTGTACTACACATGGGCAGTTTAACAGCCTGAATTTGAAATGAAGACCTTAGTTATGATTTTACTATATATCATTATAATGATTAATCCACACCGGGTTGCACGAGATAGAGCCAACCTGCCCATATGTTGCACAAATTATGGGGGGGGGGGGTGTCTGACGTATCTTGCAATCAACAGTATAAGTCTAAAACTTAAAGTAATTACAAATAACACAAAAAAAAAGAATCCATTCTGATTAGATATTAGGATTTGATTGAAAATTTAATACTACCTCAAAAGGTACGCTATACTTTTCTTATTACGGTAGTGCCTACGTTTGGTTTTTTTTAAAGTTGAGATTTTAATCACACTTTTGGTAACATCAATCAAAACCCTGGTAACCACTCATGAGTCGCCTAAGTGGACGGTGTCTGTCTCCAGACGGAGGAGCCGACGGGCGAGTGCGCGATGACCAAGTGGAGCGAGTGGAGCCCATGCAGCGTCTCCTGCGGGGTCGGCGAGACCCGGAGGTTCCGCTTCCTGCTGCACCCTCTCAGCGGCGACCCGGAGCCGAGGGTCGCCTACCAGCGGGCGCCGCGCAACGACGACGCCGACTACGGCGGCCCCGACGAGGACGCTCCGGAAGGTCCGTGTCTCAGGAGTAAATTGCAATAGTAATAGTCTTCTTCGACATCAGCCATTTTGTATACCAACATTAAAGAACAATGTTATGTAGGGAAATCGTCCCTTTTCAACCGAATGTTAAAACATGTTAAAGTGAATCGGAGAGTGTAATCTGCTGCTTAATTTGGAATAAACTAGATCGGGGCCCATCGGTCCGAGGGAATGAGAAGTCACGGAGGAGCTTGAGATGAGGGTTCCTGATTGAATGTTAAAAAATTGATGTCCCTCTTCTACTTCTAACATTTTAGACTACAGTAAGTTATAGCTAGGAAAATCCATCATCAAGGTTAAAGGTATGTTCGTTCTTTGGGGCACTTTTTAAAAACACTCTTTCGATCGTGTTCTTTACTACGTTACCTACGCTTTTTAACGTCCTAAATGCAAATTTCTAAATGATTGATTATTTACTGGGACGGTTATGAGAAGGACTATTATGAAAGAGACTGGTTCGCATTCACTGGATTCTCTATGACTCTATGGTATTTTAAAAGTTCCATCTCATAAACCAAGGAATCTAAAATATAAACTATGATCATGGTCATTTTTACATATGTTTTAAATATAACAGCTTAAACACCAATGCATTGAAACAGCATGTTGCAATGCACAATATTATTCAGAACACAATCACCACTTAAATAGATTCACCTTCTGACCCATGACGCACGTGTGCAGGCGAGGGCGGCCCGGGAGGCGACGGCGGCGACGGTGGCGAGGGTGGAGGGTCGATGGACGAGTACGCCCCGGGGTTCTGCTCCAAATACAAGATCATGGAGCAGATGCCCTGCAACGGCACCTACCCAACATGCCAGTTCTCCGAGGACGACGCCAGGGGTAAGTTGATCAAACAACTAGATTTCTAGTTAGTTATTTTATTATGAAACTATGATTAGTACTAGGCCCTAATCAGTCCTTTTTAGTTCCTTAAAAATTATATTTTCACTGTAATGTTTTTCAGAAATTACAAATTAATTTCACTCTTATAAAATTTTAGGCTGTGGTAAGTTATGGCTAGAAAAATCCATCATAGTAGTAGCAAATTACATAGAACTACCCTCCCCTCATACGTTGCATGATAAATCATATACCATTGATTGGCTGAACAAATAGTTGAGCCAACTATATGATATTACGACTTAGGGGTTTTTATTTTTATTTTGAGGCAATTTAACCATAAAAATAGTAAAATCATAATTAGGGAACCAAATGTTCTTGAGTTTACTGAGAGTAGAGGGAAGCCTATAAAATGTAAATCTCTTTTTTATGTTTGACTTTTCAGATCTTTTGATTTTAATCAGCATCTATTATTTTTATTTTACTTTTGTTTTGAAATGTTATCATCTTAAAATTTTATTTTTTTTATGGGTTTTCACTAGCAGTGGATTAAGGTTGCTATTTTTCTATTATGGCCTATATCCCTTTATTTATTTATTTATTTTTGTAATTATATTTTAGTTATTAAATTAAGTTTAATATTAGTTGGTTATGTTATTGTTATTAGTAGTTTATTTTTTTACAAATAATAAATTGTAATTTTATTGTTAATTACTAGAAGTAATTATGCACAAGCTTTTATCTTATTAGTTCCTTATAGTTTTCTTATAACTGTATTTATTTATCTATATATTTTGTAATATTTGTTTTATTGTAACCCTACTTGTCATTATATAATTTCGTATTTTGTATTGCATCATTTTACATTTATTAATAATTTGATTAATTATTGGTTTAGATTAGTACCTTATTTCAATTTGGTTTCAATTTTTACGTATAACATAAGTAAAATATTTTCCATCTCCAATGTTTTTATTTAGTTGTATTTTTATAAGTTAAGTGTCTTTATTTACTATTTTATTAGTATTTTTTAATGTTTTGTGTAAATGCTGTTAGTATTATTCTTAAAATGTTCATAGCAGTTATATGTTTATTTAAATTGTTATGATGTTCAGTTTTTATTTATTTTGTTTAACTGTTGGCAAATATACATGAATGAAGTTATATTTTTAATTTTTTTTTCTCATTATAATGGATTGAAACCGTTTATACGGTTTAGCACCAATATACTCATAGTTAGAGCTTGGAAAAGGGATGGCATACAGTACACAATTCCTTCACTGTAACATAACCTTCCTCCCCGTCCCCCCCAGAGATCTGCGCACTCCCACCTCACCCCGGCCGCTGCCCGGGACCCATGGTCACCCGGTGGTTCTACAACCCCAAGCTGGAGGACTGTGCGGAGTTCGAGTGGACCGGATGTCGGGGCAACCTGAACCGGTTCTCCACGAGGGAGGAGTGCCGCACCGCCTGCCAGCTGTACACCGGTGAGCTATGGGCAGCCCTCACCCGGCACTCGAGTTCAGCACTGACCACTGAGCACAGCACAGATGTATTGACCTGTAGCCACAACTACAAGTTGAGGTTATGAACGTAAATGTTGCAAATACTGAGGTTGTCAGGAAGTTATTTAGTTTTTATTGATTTTTTTCTATTTTTAGTAAATAAGTAAAAAAATTACAAACATCGTATGTCTTTGGTTATAGAAATTAACATAAATTCTTGCTAATTTCACCAATATGCAAACATTTTCATATATAAATTAATGAAGAATCATTTTACTGATATGACTGCCATTTTAAATCGGTGGACTATAAAAAGCCAATAAATATAACTTTTAATTTATATGTGTCCGAAATTTGAAATCTCTGGACCTCAGTGGTTGAACACTCTGTACCGTACCTACATTTTTATACAACTTAAAAAAATATATATTCGTATGAGACTAATCATTTGCTAGTAATTAATTTTAGATATAGTACCAGGGGGACCGAGCTTAAGCTTGGTAAAATCATTACTTTCGTTCTCACAAAAAGCTCGTTCGCTACGCTCACTCCCCCTCTTCCATTTTAAAGACGAGCTTGTTACACACCGCTCACACATCAAGGTGTCTTGGAAATGGGTTGATGCTGACGCCAACTAGGAACAAAAGTGGCTCTTTTTGGTTTGCAATCGTGTTTTAAAAACGAGGCGCAGTTAAGTTTTTAAAAACGATTAAGCACCAAAAAGGCACTTTTGCTCCGAGTGATGGACGTTTTTTATCATAATGAACAACTACACTTTTATTCGTTCGAAATATTAACTATAAAGGTGTATTTTCTATATTATATTTACAAAGTAAGTAATATACAGTATTTAGGCCTACATTTCTGTTATTTTTAAACAATGCTTTTTATAATGGTGCTGCACTTTGGTTTAATTTTCTTAAACTACAGGTTCAAAGATGTAACACATTGGTTTATATCTACAGTTATCAGCTGATTTTTTATCGATTAACAAAATTTCCATAAGGATAACATGGAAACTTTGAAGTGCTCTAGTCCAAAAAACCGGATTTTTCCCAGACATGGACCAGCTCCAATCGATTTCTGGTGGCCAAAACCCCCATATTCTATAAAAAACTCTAAAATCCTTTGAGCGAAAAAAAAACTTTGCCCGTACAAACAGAGCTTGTTTTAGAGTATAAGATTATTTAAGACACCCTATATCTTACTAGATTACTAATTAAAACAAATATCTTTATAAAACTTGTAGAACATAAACAAATAAACTAGCAAATAAAACGTGTAATATTTTTACCTTTTGAATTTTAATCGTAAGTTTTAGACATTTGACTTAGTTATTACACTTTTAATGCAACGTTTATCTTTTATTTGATTGTATTCTGTGTTAATGTTTTAGTTTTTATGAAATAGTACACTTAAAAACTGTCTTTATTAGTTGTGCCATGTATTATGTCTAGAAAATATTTTTCTTTTATGTGTTCTTTTTTTTCTTAAACCTTTTTATTCTTCGAAATAATATACTAAAATTAATAGTAGACTAATAAAAGACCAAACCAATATTTTATGAAGATGAACACCAATTTTTTATACTTCAAGCATTTTACTATTACAGTAAGTTATTCGTGTTTGTGTTACATGTAGGTTATTTTTATATTTCATCATAACAGCCTGCAAGCAACACCAAACGAACGTTGGATTTTAGATGTTGCTTATGTAAGTACATATAGTAAAAGTTAATACACTAATAGTATTTAAAACTTTTGCAATGCTGCATTCAGAGGAGCTAATTGCAAAACGCACAGAAAAACTTCTAGAATTCGGAGTCTCGCTTTCCGGAGTCTTGAACTACAAAGTCGAGCTCCGCCAAGACTGCGGTAACTCTCTATCATTTTACTGACTCCTTGATTTTTGAAGTACAGTCATTTGTTAACTAAATAGTCAATTTCTTTTTTTTTTCAATATTTAATATGCAATATTTAATTTACTCATGCAGGCTGTGATGATGAAAATATTTTCCCCATATAACTAAAAACAATAGTAACAATAATTTTACAGTTTTTTTACATTGCATATTGTATTATTTTAGTTTGAAAGAAAAACTTTGATTTTCAATATTTTCAGGTTAAGTATTTAACAAGAAGAGTTGTTTTAATAGGTATAACATCATAAATCCCTTGAATTGAAAGGTTTTCCATGTATACGTAGTTTAAGGATTGTAATTTTTTTCTATTTCACTAGTCACTAGCTCTTATTGTTATTATTTAACTTATAACATGTGTTTTAAGTAAGCTAAGCCACATTATATATGGCAATAGGACAGTAATCGGTTTTGGGTAGTCCTTGTTTATTTATCTTGTGATTCTAGCAGAAAAATTATAAAAAATTACGCTGTTTTTTACGTTCATATTTTAGAATCACTTTTATATTTTAAGGACTGAATCCTTTTTAAAGTTAACAATTAGGCCTACTATAAACATTATATTGTTGTCTTTCTCAGAGCCAGAACCTGAAGAAGAAGAAAACCAACATCAGCCGGAGGAAGAACACACCGAAGATGTCACTGATCAAGGAGAACAAGACTTGAGTCCTAGATCTCAAGTACGTCACTTTATACATACACGTTTTCTTTCTGTATTACATTGCTTTCCTCCTAACGAATTTTACATTGGAGAAAATTGTTACAAATTAAATTTTTACTCAACAACTTTAAGAGCATCACGTATTTTTATGTTAAGTGTTAAGGCTGCGGTCTACCCCAACCAAAACAACAATGCCGAATGCCGCCTCGCGGCCGTAGCGCTAGGCGCTGCAGAGGTTTACGGGGATCGTGTTTCTGAATTAACCGATTAAGATAGAGATTAGCTGTTAACTTTTTTTAAAAGTAGAAAAAAGGATCTAGTTGGCTATCTTTTTAGAATTTTTAAATAAAATTTCTAATTTCAGTAATAACTGTCTAAAATCATCTATTTTTTAGTTCTGTAAATGCAGAGGTTTACGGGGATCGTGTTTTAAAAATAACCAATTAAGATAGAGATTGGCTGTTAACTTTTTCTAAAAGTAGAAGAAAGGATCTAGTCGGCTATCTTTTTAGAATTTTAAAATAAAATTTCTTATTTCAGCTATAACTGTTTAAAATCATCTGTTTTTTATCGATTTTTAACTGAAGTTTTCTATTGGTTTTAATGAACTAATTACAAAAGTGTAACAAAGGGAAATTAGTAACGTTATTCTTCTTTAATATGGAACTTTATTTATAGCTCTAGGATTCATTTGGCAGAAGATAACACGATTCTAAAAAACCCTTGCATTTGGGTGCGCGCCAGGGGTAGACCAAAGCCCGGGACCACCCCGGTCTACCCTTGGCGAGCACCCAAATGCAAGGGTTTTTTTTAGAATCGTGTTATCTTCTGCTAAATGAAGTCTAGAGCTATAAATAAGGTGTCATATTAAAGAAGAATAAAGGTACTAATTTCCCTCTGTTACACTTTTGTAATTAGTTCATTAAAACCAACAGAAAACTTCAGTTAAAAATCGATAAAAAACAGATGATTTTAGACAGTTATAGCTGAAATAAGAAATTTTATTTTAAAATTCTAAAAAGATAGCCGACTAGATCCTTATTTCTACGTTAAAAAAAAGTTAACAGCCAATCTCTATCTTAATAGGTTATTTTTAAACACGATCCCCGTAAACCTCTGCATTTACAGAACTAAAAAACAGATGATTTTAGACAATTATTACTGAAATTAGAAATTTTATTTAAAAATTCTAAAAAGATAGCCAATTAGATCCTTTTTTCTACTTTAAAAAAAAGTTAACAGCTAATCTCCTTTCTTAATCGGTTAACTCAGAAACACGATCCCCGTAAACCTCTGCAGCGCCTAGCGCTACGGCCGCGAGGCGGCATTCGGCATTGTTGTTGTTTTGGTTGTGGTAGACCGCAGCCTTAATGAGAACCAAAACAGTTTCTTAAAAATCCACAAATAAAATAATATTTTAAACGTTATCATCATTTATTCTTATGTTTGTTTTGATTTAGGATTCAATTATTTCCTTCAATCTTTGACCCTTCTCAGTAACATAAAGGCGAAAGTAACAATCTGATATCGGCCATAAACACATTTGATTTCTTTGTTACGGTATTTTAATAATTGTTGTTGTTTATTTATGTTTTGTATGTTGTTTATTTACCAGCTGGGTGAGCAGTACGAGGGGACGGAGCGGCCAGTGGTCGACTGCAGGTTCAGCCGCTGGTCTGAGTGGTCCCAGTGTGAGGCCCCGTGTAACCAGCAGGGCGTCAAGGTCCGGACCCGACATATCGAGGTAAGCCCACATGGCTCTCGTAACAGATGAAATAATCAAACGTAACTTGCAATCGAAATATATTGCAGGAATACAAGTTTGCCGCTAGTACAAAAATGTTTTATTTAATTCATCTGTATACATTAATAGATAAGCATGATTTATTTACGTACTTTTTTCTGAGCTTTTGTTCACCGTAGGAGAAATCCGAGGATACCGTGAGAAATAAATTGTTCTGGAGATGAGTAGAATCCCATTTTAATTCACATTAGACCCATGTCTAGTCCCTACACTCTTTCAAAGTTTCAATGTTAATCTTATGGAAGAAAGGTGATTGATTGAATCACTTAGTAAACGCGTTGCTCGCAATCAAGCAATACAAAATCTGGACTATCCCGCATGTAATTGCTAAAATTGTTACATTTAGTTTTAAATCAATAGCACCCTACCATTCCAATACTGTATTGTGATTTTAAGTACCTAATCGCCAAAAATATACACATATTTTTAGCTGTACATTAACAGATGTTCAAAAAAGTAAACCCGATCAAACAGGTCGTATTTTTTATTCTATTATTCAGGCCCATGAGTTATTATTCTAATGGGAAAATTTCTAATTTTAATCATGAACAGTGCCCTTAAATGCCCCTAACAGTGCCCTTAGTCCGATTCTCATCAGTTTTTGGCGGAATCAACTACAGATCAAGTCCTATCCAACGACATTAGAAAGTTGAAAGTCTTTTAAAAATTGTAGGAAGAGTTCTCTTAAAAAAAACCTTTGCGTATCAAATAAATATATACTAGACAACTGTTGTAATAATTAATGCTCGCAAATTAGCAAGAATAGTTGTTACAGTCATAAAACATTTTTTAACTAATTGTTCCCAGGCGGTCCAGATTATTAAGGTTATTCATGTTTATAGCCCCGGCATCATTCGATGTGGTTAATCTTTACACAAACGTCCCTGTAGAGGTTGTCATGGATGTTTTAAAAAATAACTTAACAAAGAGTAACCTTTTACCTGAGGCAATAGATGAAATACTAACTCTCCTGAAAGAAATATTAAATCAGAACTACTTTAGCTTTGAAGGGAAATATTACACCCAAACAGATGGACTGGCAATGGGCTCACCACTGTCGGGAATTCTTGCTGATATATACTTGAATTTTATCGAAACAGAATACATATTCTCAGAACGTAATAAGTATAAAGATAAAATATCCTCTTACTTCAGATATGTAGACGACACGTTTTTAATATTCAATGGAAACATTAGACAATTAGAATTACTCCAGAATTACTTGAATGGTATTGCCCCAAAACTTAAGTTCACACTTGAAACTGAAAAGGAAAATAAGACAATTTTTTTAGATTTAACCTTAGAAAAATATAAAGGAAAGTTTAACTTCAGCATTTATCGGAAACCCACTACCTCATCACAGACCATTCATGCCACTTCTTACCATCCCAACACTCAGAAAATGGCAGCTTATAACAGCTTAGTTTACAGGTTATTAAATGTGCCGTTAAGTCCTAATAACTATAATAAGGAACTGAACTTAATTAAATTCATTGCTTTATCTAATGGTTATTCAAGTAACCTCATCAGATGGTAGTCAAACAGAAGAAATCTAAAAATAATAAAAATACAAATTCTGGAGACAATGGGTGTGATAAAAAGTATGTTTGTGTAGAATTTAGCGACTCCATCCAATATGGTTTAAAGAAACAGCTTAAGAATAACAACGTTGAGTTAGCTTTTAGGACAACAAACAAAATCCGCAATATTTTGAATGTTAATAAATACAAACAAGGTGACAAATCCGCTATGACAGGTGTATACCGTCTAAAATGTGCAGAATGTCCTAGTTTTTACATTGGGCAGACCGGTCGGGCATTTAAAACAAGGTATAAAGAGCATCGCCCTGACCCAAGAATGGACATCCAGAAGTCGACATTTGCACAACACCTGATCGACAACAATCACGATATGTATGACATTAACAACGGTCTCGATGTACTTCATTGTTGTCGAAAAGGAAGCAAAATGGACGTGTTGGAGGAGTTTGAAATTTATAAATCACTCAAGAACAATGATTTAAGCAAGCTTTTACTAAACGACAAACTCCAGTTCAAGTCGAATTTTATATTCAACGCCCTTCTCCCAGGAGGAAGACACTTCGATCAGCTGTGCGCTAATAATGCCAGGAAAAGATAAACTCGACTTGAGCTGTCCGACAGTTCGTTCCTGCCCGTGACCGCGGAATGTCGCCGCTAAAAGTGATAGGCCTATCTTGTAAATTTATTCGTAAAATGTGTCCGTGTCGGTGTCGTCTTTGTAAACTGTATGTGTTTTGTGTTGTTTTTTAATAACTGACGAAGCTTAATTGTGGATACATCTCCTGTACGAGTTTGAAGATGGCGATAAGCCGAAACATGTAACAACATGGATTAATTTTGAACTGTTGACGGAAGGTATTTATATTTTAACCTAATAGGTCCAGATTAACTGAAATTTTGGTCGAATTTGGACAATTGGGCCATCTCTACTTTACATTATTAGACACTTAACAAAATGTCTTAAAAATGTGTAAATTATGATAAAAAGACAATTAGTTCCCCCTATAATTTGCTAGTTTTGAACGAGTTTAAAATATTTCAATATTATTTCAGGTCCATGCTAAAAACGGAGGAAAAGCCTGCAGTGGAAAGACCAGGAAACAACGAAAATGCGTCAGGAAATGTAGACAAGATGGTAAGAAAATAAAGGATTAGAATAGTTTACTTTCATTTAAATACGTGTCATGGGTTAAAGTAGTAGCTTTTCTCTGAATATCAACATTAAAATGTTTTTTATCGAAAGGTAAATGTGTGAGATCACCATGAAAACCTAATCAAATGGATATTTTCCCCAATATATAAAACAACATCGCATACTTCTCCATGTCTTGAATTCCATTCACATGCAAGGGCGAAGAAAGTTGTTAATTGAAAAAATGGCACTTGAATACTACAAAATTAATAGTAAAAAATCATATAGGACGGTTTACTAATTTATTTATTTCTTTATTTTTTTGCAGAAGAAGAAGAAGAGGACGAAGAGAGAAGCTCAGAAGTTAGAAGAAGACACGACAGTAAGTTTGGAGTGCATACCCACTTAAAAATTTAACTAATTATGGACTTATAGTAGCCATTTGTAGTTTAATTTTGTTGATAATATGTCAAAGTTATATTGTTATTCTAGAAATTCAGGTAGGCCTACATAAAGAATTTGAATCAACCAAAAGACAATTTATGAGGATTGATAAAGCCATAAGAAGAAGTTAATAGAAGTTATTCTCAAATAGATTCTATTCTAAAGGTTTCACAATTAAACATAGGCAAAATACAGATTATAAAATTCATGTGGTTAAATAGAACATTGGTTATGCCAACAACCGTGGGAAATCCATCAAGACATTAATAATTATTTTGTACAATGAATTAAAATTCATTTATTTACATGTTTCTTCCGAAGACTTAATATGACCTTGTTGTTATTGGATTTATCAGAAGCCAGAGAGAACAGGACATCTTATTACAGTTACCAAGTTGGAATAGACCTACTTGTTCTCTTTTTCTTTTTTTCTTTCAGAGAAATGGCAGGTTTCTGGTTTTAGTTGGTTAACAAGTTTGGCTATATAATGTGTTGCAGAGTGCCGGTACTCAGAGTGGTCTAATTGGTCAGAGTGCACGGCGACGTGCGGTTACAGCGCCATGCGACAGAAGCATCGCCACGTGCTGGAGGGGACCAACTGTCCGTACCACGAGCGAGTCAAACAGAAGCTCTGCAACGTCGGCCCCTGCCCCGACCACTAACCACTGACTGTATAATGTGTTGCAGAGTGCCGGTACTCAGAGTGGTCCAATTGGTCAGAGTGCACGGCGACGTGTGATTACAGCGCCATGCGACAGAAGCATCGCCACGTGCTGGAGGGGACCAACTGTCCGTACCACGAGCGAATCAAACAGAAGCTCTGCAACGTCGGCCCCTGCCCCGGCCATTAACCACTGACTGTATAATGTGTTGCAGAGTGCCGGTACTCAGAGTGGTCCAATTGGTCAGAGTGCACGGCGACATGCGGTTACAGCGCCATGCGACAGAAGCATCGCCACGTGCTGGAGGGGACCAACTGTCCGTACCACGAGCGAATCAAACAGAAGCTCTGCAACGTCGGCCCCTGCCCCGGCCATTAACCACTGACTGTATAATGTGTTGCAGAGTGCCGGTACTCAGAGTGGTCCAATTGGTCAGAGTGCACGGCGACGTGCGGTTACAGCGCCATGCGACAGAAGCATCGCTACGTGCTGGAGGGGACCAACTGTCCGTACCACGAGCGAATCAAACAGAAGCTCTGCAACGTAGGACCCTGCCCCGGACACTAACCACTGACTGTATAATGTGTTGCAGAGTGCCAGTACTCAGAGTGGTCCAATTGGTCAGAGTGCACGGCGACGTGCGGTTACAGCGCCATGCGACAGAAGCATCGCCACGTGCTGGAGGGGACCAACTGTCCGTACCACGAGCGAATCAAACAGAAGCTCTGCAACGTAGGACCCTGCCCCGGACACTAACCACTGACTGTATAATGTGTTGCAGAGTGCCGGTACTCAGAGTGGTCTAATTGGTCAGAGTGCACGGCGACGTGTGGTTACAGCGCCATGCGACAGAAGCATCGCCACGTGCTGGAGGGGACCAACTGTCCGTACCACGAGCGAATCAAACAGAAGCTCTGCAACGTCGGCCCCTGCCCCGGCCACTAACCACTGACTGTATAATGTGTTGCAGAGTGCCGGTACTCAGAGTGGTCCAATTGGTCAGAGTGCACGGCGACGTGCGGTTACAGCGCCATGCGACAGAAGCATCGCCACGTGCTGGAGGGGACCAACTGTCCGTACCACGAGCGAATCAAACAGAAGCTCTGCAACGTCGGCCCCTGCCCCGGCCATTAACCACTGACTGTATAATGTGTTGCAGAGTGCCGGTACTCAGAGTGGTCCAATTGGTCAGAGTGCACGGCGACGTGCGGTTACAGCGCCATGCGACAGAAGCATCGCTACGTGCTGGAGGGGACCAACTGTCCGTACCACGAGCGAATCAAACAGAAGCTCTGCAACGTAGGACCCTGCCCCGGACACTAACCACTGACTGTATAATGTGTTGCAGAGTGCCGGTACTCAGAGTGGTCCAATTGGTCAGAGTGCACGGCGACATGCGGTTACAGCGCCATGCGACAGAAGCATCGCCACGTGCTGGAGGGGACCAACTGTCCGTACCACGAGCGAATCAAACAGAAGCTCTGCAACGTAGGACCCTGCCCCGGACACTAACCACTGACTGTATAATGTGTTGCAGAGTGCCGGTACTCAGAGTGGTCCAATTGGTCAGAGTGCACGGCGACGTGCGGTTACAGCGCCATGCGACAGAAGCATCGCCATGTGCTGGAGGGGACCAACTGTCCGTACCACGAGCGAATCAACAGAAGCTCTGCAATGTAGGCCCCTGCCCCGGCCACTAACCACTGACTATACAATGTGTTGCAGAGTGCCGGTACTCAGAGTGGTGCAATTGGTCAGAGTGCACGGCGACATGCGGTTACAGCGCCATGCGACAGAAGCATCGCCACGTGCTGGAGGGGACCAACTGTCCGTACCACTAGCGAATCAAACAGAAGCTCTGCAATGTAGGCCCCTGCCCCGGCCACTAACCACTGACTGTATAATGTGTTGCAGAGTGCCGGTACTCAGAGTGGTCCAATTGGTCAGAGTGCACGGCGACATGCGGTTACAGCGCCATGCGACAGAAGCATCGCCACGTGCTGGAGGGGACCAACTGTCCGTACCACGAGCGAATCAAACAGAAGCTCTGCAACGTCGGCCCCTGCCCCGGCCACTAACCACTGACTGTATAATGTGTTGCAGAGTGCCGGTACTCAGAGTGGTCTAATTGGTCAGAGTGCACGGCGACGTGCGGTTACAGCGCCATGCGACAGAAGCATCGCCACGTGCTGGAGGGGACCAACTGTCCGTACCACGAGCGAATCAAACAGAAGCTCTGCAACGTCGGCCCCTGCCCCGGCCACTAACCACTGACTGTATAATGTGTTGCAGAGTGCCGGTACTCAGAGTGGTCTAATTGGTCAGAGTGCACGGCGACATGCGGTTACAGCGCCATGCGACAGAAGCATCGCCACGTGCTGGAGGGGACCAACTGTCCGTACCACGAGCGAATCAAACAGAAGCTCTGCAACGTCGGCCCCTGCCCCGGCCACTAACCACTGACTGATTGTCTTTCATCCAACGTTAAGGTTTTGCTAGATGTTTCTCATTTCATGAACATTGTTAAATTTGTTGTCTAAAAGGACTGTTATTTTTTAGTTCAGGAAGATTTTTTTTTAGCTTATAAAAAACGTTTACAAAAGCAATCCATACTGGCAGTTCAGTATGAATATGGTATTTGAGCATGGCTACACTTTAGGCATATTAATCCAGACGCTAAAAAGGTTTAGTATACACTGAAAGACTAACTAAATTTGACTTTTTATTGGTGGAGACATCTGGTTGATGAAAAAATTGATTTCGATAAATTTTCATTTTGCGTGTGTTGGGAATATAAATAGGGTTGGTTATGAGCATCTGGTTGATGAAAAAATTTATTTTGATAATTTTTTATTTTGCGTGTAATGGGAATATAAATGGGTTGGCCTACGCCCCCTAGAAGAAGTCGAAGATGAAACTGTGTTGGACTATGTCTTGTTGTATATAACTTTAAAGCCATTTAAATATAGAGAAAATGCCAAAACCCCGATATCTAGAGATATGTCGTGAGTTATTATTTTTTTTTTAATTTCGTTAATATGATATTAAATCACAATTTAATATCCGAGCCTTCTGGCTCGGACGTTCATTTGAGGTCAGGATTATGGCATTTTCTCTGTTCTTAACATTGCGTACTCGTTACTGTTTAGTAAATGGTTGTGGACATTTTCCTTAACTGATTAGTAGAACAAATTCACGACGTTTCGGAATATGGAATCTGATAATGTCCTCAGGTGGGAGAAATACCTAGAACATATCAAAGTTAGTTCTATGCAATTGTCAGTTGTTGTGATATTGTTTGTGCTTTGTTTCTTTTACTACTTTCACAATTTTCTGTTTAAGCTTTGTGCATTTATTGAGGTTTAATTTAATTTTTTTTTTACTGCCTTTTCGGTTTGTTGGCTATGGACTTTCTCAAATTCGCGTGGTGTGTTTTACCAACTTTGTTATATTGTAGGTATTTCTACCATCTGAAGACGTTATCAGATTCCAGATCCCGAAAAGTCTTGAACTTGTTTAATCAGTGATGAAAAATATCCGCAACAAACAATTTACTAAACAATAACATGAACTCACCAAACCAACAATGAACTTTAAACAAAAAATGTTGTACTCATTGTCATTATTATTTTTTTTTTTAAGTTTAACAAGACTTTTATGCAGTATTACGATTTTAAAGGTTTTCTTGGAACTCTTGATTTGCCGTCCCCGATATCTTTCCCAAAACATGCAATACATGAAGACTTTCAGCCCTAACCAAGAAAGCCTCTGACAATTTAGCCTCTGACAATCTTTAAAGGAATATTTTAAGTCCTGCTACAAAACAAAGCCTGATTCGGTTTTGTTTGTAGAGAACAATGCCGAAACCCCGACTTTAAATGAAAGTTTGAGCCAGAAATGGCAAGTAATCAAACTTTCACATTAAAAGCCCATTACCGAAATTTCAAAATGCAATAATTCACGACTTACTCAACTTTACAGGATGAGATCTATGGTGTTTTGCTCTTCTTCAAGACCTTTAAAATGGAGAACATTACATCATTACATAGGCCAATAATGTTTCCTCTACGACCTCCTATCATCCCCTATGTGTCCACGTGGGAAAAGTGGAAACATCAATATTTTTCATCTAATAGATGACCCGAAAAATAATCAAAAGTCAACATTCTCTAGACTTTTATTGCAAGCTCAACACATTAAGCGCCCGGCCTATATTCTAATTGGTGATTTTAGTTTCAAACACTACTTATAACATCACTGTTCATAAATTTCAATACTTGACCCAACGATTAAATTCCAGTGTAAACGTAGAAGTCAAACAGAAGTTAAACTCTGTCAACAGTCATTCACTGAACGTGCAATTGGTGTTTTTATTAGGCCTAAGTTTTTTCGCATAAAGAATTATTTAAAAATTATGTAAGAAACAATAATCTTGCAGTTAGTAATTCACATTAAAATAAGTTATATTGAATATTTAAACCGCATTTTTTTAGAAAAACCATTAGGTTAAATATTTGAAAACGTTCTTCAATCAATACATTGTTTGTCATGGAGAAATTATCATATAAATAAATTATTTTAAAACGTTTAACTGAAGCAGTAAAAGATGGGGTTAAGGCGATTAATAAAACAATAATATTATATTCTTTTGCTTTATAATTAGTTTTACAATCTAAGTACCTGTAAAAGTAAAATAATATATTTAGATCAGACTATCTTATTTATTGCACCTAATTTTATTTATTTTTTAGTTAAAAATGATATTATACTGGTATTTAACTGTTAGAATTTTAATTTCATAGTGTAAATTAGTCATACTAATGAGATAGTTTCTTCAATGTTGTCATCTAATCTATTGTGAGCGTTAATTGTGATGTCAGTCATTTCGATAAAAATTTATTATTATCATTTGGAACAATAAATTGATTTAACAAGTTTTAAGTTGTTCGTAGGAACAGTTCATAATAGTTTTTTATTGTATTTTTTATTATTAACTTGACATAGTGAGTAATACTGAAGCACAATAATTCTGACTAGTGACGTAGAATAATATTACGATAAGTAATCAACTATATTTTTGACTTATCATAAATTATAATATGGGTTTTCCCATGTAAGTTCTGTAATGTATACAGGATTGTGTAAGTATTGTAATTTTATTACAATTTGTAATATAAAAATCTTAGTGTTTGTATTCCCCTATTTTCCTATAGATAAAGAACTAATTAGTTCTATTGCAAACGCACTGAATGTGCTTTTTAAGACTGACTGTGGCTTTGTATATTACTAACAGTTATGATGGCAAATTTTACAAATAGAACACAGACAATCGTCGACAAACAGAAACAGTAGCTTCCAATGTAAAATTATTTAGTAATTCAAATGCAACAGTTATTTTTTTTAATCATTGTTATGAAATATTTTTGTATAAAAAAATGTAATAATAAGAGTTTATTAATTAAATCCAGTTTTTACAATTAATTTATTTTACCTCGCGATCTATAACCCCCTAGAGAATTGTTTACCGCATTTCATAGTACACTGATTATTTTAAGGAAATAATAATGGTGGTTATTTTTGCGAAACAAAATTAAGAATACAAACGAAATTTTTGTCAACTCTATTTATTTTGATTTTATACGTTTTTTTTAGTTTCCACTATTTGTTTTTTTATTTAATTACATCTCTTTGCTACCCCATTTATCAATTCATTGATAATATTACCAATTTCTACACAAATCTTTATATCTTCTTTATTTATTTCTATTTTGTATGTAAACGTTAAATGGTCATTTTCATATGGTAAACATAAATGATAATGCACATTTTAAATTTCGACAAAATTGTACCTAATGAATCATCGAAGGATTTTATCAAATGACTTAACTCTATGTCGTTATATATATAACAATTTTGTAAAGATTATAAGATTTGTCTGAAAATATCACGATAGATCTAAATAGATATGTATAAGTTATCTGACGCCCTGAGGAAAGCACTAAAATATCGGTATCCCATAAACCTGACATATATTTAACAGCCTGTAGAGGTTATGGCCTGTGGAGCGGGGCCAAGCCGCGGGCCTGTGCTATATTGACGACGCCCCCCGGCGGTACTTCGACACAAAACCACGGGCCCTCCCTCCCTCTTACCCCATCCTCCAAACCTCCGTCGAAGGTTCGTTTTGCCTTGGGGTAATCTCACCAAGTTTTTACCAGATTCGAGTTTTTAACAAAGTTTATACACTTAACAAAAAAGTTTCGTTTATCTTGTGGGTACCTAAAATATATTTAGTCTTTATTTAGTAATAAAGCAAAGTTTCATAACTTGTACAGTTTTGTATTATGTATATTATAGTTTTTAATTTGTATTTGAGGACCACTGTAAGTATTGTAAATGTCAACATGAAAGTGTATAAGATGAGAGCATTGTTTTTTATGAGTGTGAATTTAATAAACATAATAAATAGTTAACTATACATACTGTAGTAATATAAAGATATTAGACAAATAGACATATTATGTCGACATATAGACATATGTCGATATTAGTCATAGACAAATTACATTTTGAAAATTGCACAAGGACCTCTTGACGCCCGGCAAAAGATGTACGTAAAGTGAAGAAATTGCACTAGATAGGAGCATTCATACGCCCTCCGACGGTCGCCAGCCGTGCGTCACTGAATGCGTTGTGTAAAAGGGGCCTAATATTTCTAACCTAATTTTGGAAAAACATGGCTATCATTCTATTTGATAATACATTATTAAGAAACATTGTTTATATGAGCTCTGCGAGAGTCATGAAACGGTTTAAATGTAAAAAGAAAGTAATACTTTACCGCACCAGCGAATGGATCAAGATTTTTGCTTGGTGAAGAAAAAAACAATAAAACTTTAGGAAAAGGATAAACTATAAAAGAATGCTACATGACGTGGATAAATTTGAATATTAGATATAGTGTGATGTTTTATAAAATGAATTTATTTGTTATGGCATGGTTAAATCCTGGCTATTGTTGTTTTAGCCAAACATGCGCTGCTCTCAAACTATATCCCTGACATAACGGCTCAATTGAAGCCAACAATTGAGAGATACACGAGCCAATTAACCAACCTCGTCTATTATGACAATGCTGAGTGACGATTAAACTAACACAACTTGGTGTCTCTCAACCTTGGCCTCCGTTCGGATCGAAATTAATATTCCGATCTGTGTTAATATTCCGACAGTGTTAATACACTGTCAGAAAATATAAGAAACGCTGTTATAGTATAAGGTTTATTTCCTGAGAAAATAAATTTACTAACTTTGGTACAAATGGATCGAATTGTTTTAATTAATTCCTAATCAACACTTGAAACCGCATGGTTAAACATTATTTCTCCTCTTATAAATTAAAGAGGAAGGTGTTGAATAAATATTGTTACCTAATATAGAATTATTATATTGTCTCAATAACAAATGTTAATTTCTACATTGACAATTTGTTTGACGATTTGTTTGCAATCAAAGGAGAAGAAAAATTATTTTTATAAGCTGTCTTTGTAAACTTGAGATACGGTAATCTTACTCCGGGTCCATATTTGTATTTGTAAAATTTACATTTTTATAGTGAAAATCTCCACATTTTTTAATATTTAATATTTTTATTTATTTAGTCCGCAAATAGATGTGTCTGGTAGTGTGAGTAGCAACTTTCATACAAACTCTTGAACTCTTAAAAACCCTATGAGTTTTATGTGATTGAACTCAAGATGGATTGGTATTACCTTTACCTTAATACCTGTACTACCTTTACTGAAATGGCGACCTAACTCAATAGGTAGTTTAAAGGCAAGTATGAATGAGAAATGAGTGTAGGATGATTGTTGTGCGATATCGTAGTCTTGTTACTGACTAAGGCTAACATTTTCTTTGGCAGGACTGTTAATCCATAGCCCAACAGCCAATGGTATCTAGGGACCTACAGTTTAACGTGGGATCCGAATCACAATTTTGACCTCATGTATACGAATTGGTCTAATTATGAGGATGGTCCTTATGGATGAAGTAGTATTCACTAGTGCGGACTTTAATCCCCACCAGGGATTATCGCATCCACAAGCCACCGCATGTAGGCCCTAACTATCCACAATTCGTGACCTCCAAGTAGCTGGATTACAGGACGTCGCCACCGTCCCAGTCATTACAAATTTTATTGCCTGTGATCGTATTTAGTGTAAACTACAATATGCTATCAAAATGTATTAGTAAAATGTAACTTATTAGAAATTGTGACAAAGGAATGTAAACTATGGACAAGAGGTATTCATACAACAGACAAAACAAAAAACAGACAAAGCAGTTTAAAACAACAAAAGAAAGACAATTTAGATTACAAGACTTAGTCATGATTTAGATTAGGACTTAGTTTTGGGAAACTAGGTCACATGGTCATATGGTTATATCTGTATACAGTTTTATTCCTTTATAGGATCAAGCGGTTTGCGGCCACTTACATGAGTTGGGGGTTTAATAAACTCCACTTTAATAGTCGACCTGTTCCACGCCACCGCACTCTGTTGACCTTTTTCCAAATTACTTTACTATGCAACTAAAGGCAAAAAAACCCTTAGTTTATTTGCCTTTTAGTTGTTTAATCTATTTTTAATATATTTTATATATTGTTTAATATATTTAGTTTAGACCCTTTTTGAAAATTAATCTTTTTATGAAAAAAGTATGTATAACGTTTTAGTATAAATGATATGTAAATAAACCTTAAAGTTCGTTTAGTAATTAGTTAGGTAAAAATGAATAGATAGTAAGAAATACAGTGGAATATGTTACGAAAGTGTGTTATTTGTGTCATGAAGCAAACTGTGTTTTAAGTACGACTACAACATAAACTAAGACCAGACAGTAGAGTACCAATAACTATAATACAGAATCAAACAAATATATTATTTAAAAAGCTGTATTTTCAGGCATGCCCAAACAATAATACTCGTAGGACATACCCCCAACTATAAGCCCGTTACAGTGATTACAGTACTACAGGAAACTATTATTATTACGCACACAATAATGTATTATAAACCTCACACTCTAAGCTAGTTATTTAGCAAACTTGTTCTCTGCCGTACAATATGATAATACACATGTTCATCCCATATCAACCACCCTGTGTCTACTTATGCAAATCAAAACTAATTATTTATGCATGCAACGATATCAGGAGATGCTCACACTCCAAATATCCCTTGTTAGGAAACGCTAGGAAGTCAGCAAAACACCACAGTATTACAAGAAATTTAATACTTATTTTTACACCGGCTAATATATGTCAAATCTTAATTTATAAAAAGAAGTTGTGTACATACTATAGTAAATTAAAAATTTAAAACAGCATATAGGTTTACACTCTAAATAAGTGGAGGATTTTTGTAATAATGATAGGAAAATAAATATTACAATACTGTACTAGAGTAAATTAAAAACTAAATTATTAAATCTTTGACAATGTTTTCATATAAAGTGTTTTAATTTAGATTTGGATATGTTTTTTAAGTTTTCATCAGAGATCTAAATGCTTTTTGAATGATAAATTTTTATTTCACGATTTCAATCATCATAACAAAAAGAGTATTATACATAAAAAATGCAAAATAACGTCATTATTATTTTTTGTTTTCTTATCAATTCTGTAAACTAACTTTATAATAAAGTGTTCTCAATAAAGGTGTGCATATCCTAATTACTCTCGTTTTCGTAAATAGGTCGACGTAACCGATTACCTAATCGACAAGCTTCCTGTAATATTCCTAGTTATTTGGATTAGTTTATAAAGTAGGCTACGTCTTCTGTCTGGGTTTTTTCGTGATATCACAATGAGAGTACTCTGGGGTGCTCTCTGGTTACCTCGCAGCGGTAAGTTGCTCCACTAAAATAGTATTTTTCATCACTAGGACGGAAAGTGTTAACAAAAATTAACAATCATTAAGTAATGCCTACTGTGGTTATTGCTTTAATTTCAATCAACTGCTTTAAGTCATTATAGTGCAAATTAAGTAGTACTGTATGTTAATTCCCATTCCAATGCCTATTGGCACATATAAAAAGTTTGATCTTCTATTTTGGAGTTACTTAAGTTATCTAGGTCTAAAACAGATTTAAAAATTTACTTTCGTAAAGGAGCAAACTATATACTCACAATAAAGCCTTCAACGTGATATCTGCACTATACTTCCAAGCCAAAGTATTCCTCGACAAGATATCAACATGATATCCACGCGTGTAGCTCTATAACTACTATAGGCCTGATGTATGCATGATGTATAAACAATTTGGATATTTAAGGTGATACTGCTAACAAGGCATTCTGGGCGCTGGTTAGTCACTGGTAACTATTGGTGGAGCCCGGAAAACTCACAACGGAAAACACTATGATGTTGCCGCTACCAGACGGCGCACTTCTCGCTGGGGTTCATCGCGTCCTCTGCAGAACACTTGTACACCCTGCTGAACTCCGGGAAGTTCTTGAGCACTCCGTTGACCCGGAACTCCGCTGGCGGGTGGACCCCGGTGGTGATCTGGTACTTGAGGGCTTGGGGACGGTACCGCGTACACCTAAACAAATAACACATTCAGTTGCCCACAGGATTCAACTGAATTTCTTGGTTCCGGGACCTTAGTAGGTAGATAGGGGTGTATGAAAAGTTTGACTTTTAGGTTATTTTTGGCGCATTAAGAAAAAGGAATCTATTTTCTCCATTTTCATGAAATAATCTGAAAAAGCTGAAATATAACATAACCTTAGGACTAACAACATATGGTACGTAATCGTGGAAGTAAGGCAGAAATGTGATAGGGGTAATTAATGAAAATTAATTAAAGCATTTAATTCAATAAATATGAAAAGTCATCAAGACCCTCATCAGTTTACTTATATATTTTACCCAGGTTAGCGGGAAAACCTAATATTTGGTAATTTTTTCCAAACAAACCATAGGCCTAACTCTAAAGAAATTATTTTGATTTATAATCCTGATTTTAGAACACCTACGTGGATTTATTTTTTAGTTATGTTTTGTTCGGCAGTTTACTTTATTTTATTTTATTTTATTTGCATTTTAGACCTAATCCATTGCTAAGTCGTTTTAACATTTTTAACAATCTCCTTCCAAGAAGGGTAACTTATGAAGGTTTTCTTTTGAATACTTTCGTCCAAGTTCCTAATTGATTCAGTAGAAGAAAATTGCCACAGTGGTTTTCCTCTTCACTCTACCTTTGTCAAAACGCCGCCTGCTCAGGGGCCACTCGATCAGGCATTTTTGTCAGAGATCAGATTTTTTGCTCAGATAAATTGGAATGAGTGATGAAATCTGTAGAGAGAGAGGGGAGTCTCACATCGATGTTTGTATATTCCCGTGTGCGTGATGGCATATTCACAGCGGTGATGTGGAGGAGAAAGTCACTACGGCCATTTTATTGTATTACATTTCTTTGTATTTACAAAACTTCTCTACGATCAAAAGAGAAACACAGAAAGTTGCAATGGTGGGTACCCACCACATGTGCGCCATGCTGAGCATGAACAGCTGGTCCTGCGTGTAGTTGGCCAGCCCCGGCAGCCTCGGCTCGTCCAGGTTGAGTCTTCGGTAGGCGCGGAACGCCAGCTTGATGCCGCCGTTGTCCGCCACGTTCTCTCCCTGCGTGTTGATCCCGTTCAGCTGGGAACAAACTGACTTGGTACTTGTCGGGTAGAGGCAGAACCAATTAATAATGTGATTCAGTCAGGTTAGGTTACCTTATCCTAGACCTTAGGACCTTATCTTAGACTATAGGCCTATACCTCTAGATCTCTTTTATCACTTCTTTTGACAACGTGTGTGTCTGATTTACGGGTTTAAAGGTCGTTGAGGGTGAAATGCTCATTGGCGCTATTCGACGCCACTCGCTATTTCGCTACTCGACGAAAGGTGTGCGTGATTTATCATCCTACGCTGTAGATTGTATTTTATGTTGTTCTACTTGTAATCTAAAATGGGGACCTCGGGATCCGGTTCAAGCCCCTGGCTTCGGCCAGTCCGGATATTGGGTTGGACTCGAGGGGGTAGAGGTTGTCGGTAGACCTATGCTCGGCACACAGCTTCGGCTGTGGGGGGCCTTCCAGCCTCATCTGGGGGCGTTGCTCACAAAAGAAAGCTGAGAAGTAGCATGGGTAGTGCTGCCACTGTCACTCACAGCGGATGGTCAGTTTGGGTTCACCGCCGGTTGAGTACCACAGGCCTAGTGAATTCCGGGTTTTGTGGGGGTCTAATCCGCCTTAATGTGATTTGGGGCAATTGTTCCATAACACCCCTTGTCGTAAGACTAGTCCGGTATGGCTCACGCTGGGTGCGGACTGCCCGTGAGGGTAGGGAAAGCCACCACAAGGTTTACCCTTGTGGATGGAGCCACAAACGAAATTGAAAAAAAAAAAAATGGAAGTTCTACTTGTAATGTCAGAGAACCATCATAACGTAACCAATTTTCACTTCTCTATGATAACCTGACAAATAAGCAATGTAAAATAGCGACGTATTCTTCACTCTTTATACCAACGTAGAGGGAAACATCTCATCGGACGCTGTTGCAATCATTGTGTCAACATAAATAGCTTAAATGTGTGCTAAAATTGTCAAAGTCTAGTTTATATTAAAGTTTTCATATTTCATTGTTTTTCACAGTACATTAAATTAATGGGCGTTGCTTGTAATCTACAAGTACCAAAAAGGTAACTTGACCTTACAATTTAATAATATATGACCCAACAACATTTTGTCTTTTGATAACGTTTGATTTCTCATCAAAACTACATCAGATCCATAACAATCTCCCTTAAGTCATGCACCTCCTTTAAATACACCACAGACATACGCCACTGAACACCACCGATACAGTAATTTCACCTTAAAATATGCGCCATAGAGTGAGTCATTTTTTAAGAGATGTATTAAATTTAAAAATGCCATTTAATTACAGAATGCACCTTGTGATGGATAATAATATAACTGATTATGTCCTATACTATGATGAAATCATGGTAAGAAAAGCCCTATCCTTCTGGTCAAGGTATGGTTTTAGAGTTTTCAGGTCGCACAAGTGCTAACCTGTACTTTTGTACTTTTGTGCTTTTTATATGGGGTTGGCCAGTACGCTACCCACTGAGCTGTAACCGGTACTAAATCAAGGTTACATTGATCCTCTTACATGCAGCCGGGTCATTGAATCCACAAAATTGCTATATTGGTCGATGAAACATTTCTTTTTCTCGTTGAAAATTTTCTTGCTTTCTTCTGTCCACCATCCCTTCAGATCTCCGTTGAAGTCAAACTGGCTACCCTGTAACACAGAATTTAGTGATCTAAGTACATATGTCAATAAAAAAAAAACAAACAAAAAAACAGTGTTAATTGGGGTGTACTTTGCAAAAAAAAGGTATTTGATACTTTGTGTTAAAGGTATTTAAGTATTAAGTACAAAATGTTAGCCAACTGATAAAAATTGTGCTGGTAAGCTAAGATAATAGATGTCCACGACCACGACGTGAAACTTACGCAAGTAAAATAAAAATGAAACGTAACTGTTGTTATCATCTAGCCAATCATAATATTTCAGATAATTTACTTTACTTCTAGAACCTGATTCAAAACATACGACAGATAATCTTTTTCATATAGTAGTGTTTAAACTGTAAAAAATAACTATCTCTAGGCCTAACAACCAACATTTTTATATTTCTTTCCATTTAAGAAGACAAATGTATATTGGAAAAACTTCATTATTTTTTTGCTTAACGTTTGTTTAGTATGACCAACCTGATCGTCAAAGCCATGGGTGATCTCATGGGCCATTATAAACCCGATGGCAGCGTAGTTTACGTACTTGGGCAGCTTGGCGTCGAAGAACGGCAGTTGCAAAATGCCGGCCGGGAACTCTGTAAATAAAATACAAAAGTACGCTTATTAATTATTCAGAAATTTCATCAGCAATTCATCAGCAAATACCATCGTGTTTGGGAAACATTTTCTTGAATATGACACATATAAAAAGTTTGATCTTCTATTTTGGAGTTACTTGGGTTATCCAGGTGATTGGGTCTGAAAAGATATAAAAATTTACTTTCGTAAATCAGAAAACGATATACTCTAAAAAAAAAAAAACTTTCAAATTGGTGTCTGCACTAAACTGTAAAGCCAAAGTATTTCTCGACAAGATATCAACACGATACCCATGCTTGTATCTCTATAACTACTTATTTTGTATGCATGATATATACAAAATTTAGATATTTAAGGTGATGTTTGTTTAGTTTAGCCACGCATGACAATGTCGATATGATACTACATGTAGTTCTACAATTGTTTTCTGCATACCAACAAATTTGGTACCAACGAATAACCAACGAATCTTTGAATGGTGTTTTTAGTATATTTTTTAGCAACACTTTAAAATCTGGATATGAAATTGAATATACCCACACAATGACTACTAAATATTTTGTCTTTATGATACAGCAACGATCTGAGATCTCGAGTGGTGTTTGTGTATTACACCCAGTTTGAAGATGTAGACATTAAATCGGCATGATATCCTCGCATGTAGTTCTACACATGTTTTCTGGATGATACACCAAGGAGATCTGAGTGTACATTTTAGCCACGCATAAAGATCTGAATATTATATTAGCATGATACTCACCCAAGAGTTATTAACAATTTGGCTGCATAATATGAAAACGAACGGAGATCTATGGCGTTTTATATTTTAGTCAAGCAGTAAGACCTGGACATTTGGAGCATGATCTACCCATGAGCATGAACGACATGATATCAGCATGATCTACCCACGCATGAAGACCTCAACATGATATCAGCATGATCTACCCACGCATGAAGACCTCGACATGATATCAGCATGATCTACCCACGCATGAAGACCTCGACATGATATCAGCATGATCTACCCACGCATGAAGACCTCAACATGATATCAGCATGATCTACCCACGCATGAAGACCTCAACATGATATCAGCATGATCTACCCACGCATGAAGACCTCAACATGATATCAGCATGATCTACCCACGCATGAAGACCTCAACATGATATCAGCATGGTCTACCCACGCATGAAGACCTCAACATGATATCAGCATGGTCTACCCACGCATGGAGTTCTCGAGGGGGTGGTAGTAGGCGTTGACGACGGCGACGGCGCTGTGGTCCCGCCAGTCGGTCTTGTTGACGGGCTCCCTCAGCCTGCGGTAGTGGTAGCGGTGCCCCCACTCCGACAGCTTCAGAAGCTCTTCCAGGTACTGGTCTCCGTCCAGGACCAACTATTGGGTCACAATAACTAGTATAAGTTAAGAATATGGGTTAAGATTTGTGTATTGGAGTTAGCTCTGTAATTGAAAATATTTTTTAAGTTCCATTAATGAAAACGGATGATTACATTTAAACGGATTGGGTTCACCGCCGAACCCAAATAAGAAATACTACTTAAAAAGATATATACCCACTGAAATATACAACTGTGATTCGAGAGAGAGCAATACATATACACATACAATCACTCACCATATACATATACAATCTGTATATGGTGAGAAATATACACAACCTGTCTCATGTGTCTATAATAATTAAAGTAACAGCTTCAAGCTTATAGACATTTTCAAAGCATTTTAGTGTCAATGGATGAATGTATATAAACAATTAATTAGTTTTCTGACAAAAAAAGGAAATTTGAAATTTAAGGCACAGCCAATATTTCATGTTTAAAGTAAGTATCGGAGAACTAGTAAAGGACAAGATGATAATAGCTTTTGCTTTAAGAGTAGTTTGCCAAGATCGTTCTTTTATTAAGTTGTTTGTGTCTGTCAAACCAAATTTCACTATCGACTAGTTTTAAATCCTATGATGCAATATATTCATGAATAAAAACTAGCCTATATTTAGCTTCAGCAATTGGTATTACTTACTCCATTATAATGACCTTCAATTTTAGAAATATCCAGTAATTCGTCAGGATATCCTATGTATTCCTTCACTTGTAGCACTTTATAGAGGGCTCGAGCACTGGACACGAAAATGTGATGACAATTTGATGAGTTCGTTTAAGTTACAGTACTAATATCTGAAATGTTTTTGACAAGACAAAAAGGAATCATGCATCAACAGAAAAAATATATATTTAACTAAAATAATATGCTTTTCAGGGGAATCCAACCTCATTCCCTTTTTTCCTGAATCAAATAAAATTAAAAGATTTTTACATCTCTTTAATCTCTAAAATGTACTTGCATTGATACATTTTCATTAAATGGGATATGTTTAGGAGTTGTCTATAAATTATTAATAATAAATACTTTTAATCAGTAACCTTTCCTGAAAACACTAGACTTGTTACCTCGTAATATTATCCATCCAGTCCACTTCTTGAATATCTTTGCACATTTCTTGTCTTATATTCTCTGCCATTTCTAGAGCTTCCTTCTTTGACGTCTTGTCGAAGAACTTCTTTACATACAAGGACGAAAGAGCGATCCAAGACTGGAACACAAAGAGAATTGGAAATTTAACATTCCGGAATACGGTCTAAATTTATAATATGAGCAGGCTAGTTAACTTTTAGACCTCAAGAGCTCCTCGTAAATTTACATTTATTAAATTGTCTGTTCTTAAGAACATCTGCAGAGAGTTAGACAGACTTCTTATTGAAAATATTTTTTGCAACTGTGAGATTGTAGACGCTGAATCGGTAAATAGATCTAGGAAATAATAGTTAGTTATATTAATTGGCATTTTAAACAAATAACAATGAAATTTGTCTGTGCATGCATTATAATTAGGTACACAAAATACAAATAAAATAAATGGGCCCTTGGAAAACCTAATCTACGACACTCTTAAATAGAGAATAAATCTGTCGGTGTATATAAATAATTTTTATATTTTTTTATTAGTAAATGAAACGCAGTCATACAAGTTTCGTTGTTTGCCTTTGATCTCAATTAACAATATCTTTTGCCTCTTACCGCACTAATCCCAACTGGAGTTTTGGTATATTGCAGTTTTATTAACATTGACTAGTGCACCCCTTGCTCTAAATCAAGCAATTTGGATTGTATATTATTGTTATACTTCTCCCGTATTTCCCGGATGCATTTTGTGCTCTACAGGCGAGCTTCCCCCGTAAGTAGGAGCAGTACTTACAGTACCTTCCGGCGACGCCGACGCACTCCTTCCACCTTGGCTCGCGGGCCGTAGTGCCCAGCACGGCGCTCTTGTACTCCTGGGTGCGGTTCCTCATGGCGTCGGTCAGAGCGCCCGTCAACCCCCGGGCAGCCTGCCACATCATGTAGTTGGCCAACACTCTGTGGAAAATGACCATGGAAAACTTAACTCTCTGTTAAAAGCTGCATCAACACTTGACAGGCAGATTAGCTGAAAGTCTCTGAACTATGGAAATATGGTCTACGCACTAGAGGAAATGTTCACTGAATATTTAATTTATTCATATGTTATTAGAACCTTTAACACATAGTACATCACTTGAACATTGTTCACAAGTGTTGGTTTCACTTTATATGTCCGGAAAAAGCAGTTGCGATTCAAGGTAATCTAATGTCATATATTTCATTACACCTTTTACACTTCGTTTTAGTAATGAATATTTTTGTCGCTGAGAATGGCATTGTATTTTAGAATTTGATTTGTAAAGTGTTAAAAAAACAAAGTGACAAAAAATTACATAAAAGAAATTACTAGAGAAATTTATTAATTCATTTTATCTTTATCTGAAAATTACTATGAACAGCACATTTAAAACCCTCGCACAGAAAGTTTCCTGCGAATTGCGACAGTAAAATTCAGATGTAAGCTAAGGCCACTGATAAAGGCTAAAGTAAATTAATTCAAAATATGCAAATTATTATTGTATACCATACGTTAATTATATCTGAGTTGATGTGTTGATGATTTGTATATCACTAGCCCCCGACCACACACGTCGGCAGCTTTGCCAGTCTAACGCACCGGTTGGGTAGCTGATTATAAACACGTGTTGTTTCACACACTAAACTCTCCATATCCAGATGTAGCATAATATACGTTTGAAAAGGGGTTTTTAATTAGTACCAAGTACTAATTTTACGACGACATTACAGTGCAACATTAATGTCGTCCAATCTACAAAATGAATAATTGTACAAACTTTGATATATTTATGTTTATGTGAATTAAATGTATTTTTCAAACTTCTATTACAATTTTCAAAGCTTAGGGTAATTTATAAGCAATTCCTAAGAGGTTGTATTTTTAAGGTTAAGATGTTGAAGGAAAAGTTATAAAGTGTTAAAATATGTTACTTAAGGCATCTTTAATAGTGCTAACTAAGAATCCTTGGAAATAATTTGGTGATTTTAATTTCTAGTTATTTATTAATTTGACTAATAGTGTTATTAGTGTTATATTTAATAATTCATTTGTTTTTATTTATTAAAACATATAACTCGTTACAAACTAATGAGACATATAAAAGTTCATTGAATACAATTAAATCTTTTCAGTCCTTTTTTTAAGTAATGTTATTAATTGTTAATTTTTTTAATACACTATATTTTATAAAACTTGTTAAAATGTTTTTTTCTACTTACTGATGAGGATATTTTTGCACGAAACCTTCTAACTTCTTGAGGAAGTCTACTTCTGCCACTATAATAAGCTCGTTTTCTCTTAGAGGTACATCCTTGGGGAAGATGCCCTTAAGTAACTTTTCCCAGTTCACCCATGGTATCTCTGTCTTGAGGTCTTGAAGACCAAACGGGTTGTACATGCGGTCATGGTCTCTCCTCTCTCTCTTGGTACAGTCAGCTGCAAAGTTTACTGTCTTATGTTACAACATTACTAAAGTTCACACAGTATAACAAAAATACTAATGCGCACTTACGAAGCGACAAATTAAATGTAGGTATTATATGTATCGTGTGGCTCGATTCAGCCAGCCACCATGGTTTAAGAATAATAAAATAAATTCTGCGATGCAGAGCACCTGAGTCAGTATAAGTAAAAATCTAACACTAAAATAAAAAATAAAAATTAGATCTCTCTTTATAGAGCTAATCCAGGGCGCCTAAGCCATTGCAGCCCAGCTTCACTTGAGCTATGCAGACCGGCCAATCCTTCGGGGAAGGCACTCAGTGGGCACTCTTCGACTATGTGTTCCATAGTTGATACTCTGCTCCGCAGTCGCATGACTGGTCTTGTGTCATTCCCCATTTGTGCTTCCAATAATTACATCTTCCCACTCCAGTGCGGAAACGATTGAGTATAGTCCACTGCTTCCGAGGAAGATTCATACCACCTACCGCTACGGTCGGGTCATCTATCAGGAAATGGTTCCGACCTTGAAAAGCGTCCCAGGAGGAAGTCCAGTTTTGCATGGATGGTGAAGTTCGAGTCCATCACTGGGAGGCTGTTCGTAGAGGTGGTTTTCGGGACCTCAATCGGCCCGCATTCTGGGGTAGGCAATCATGGATGGGCAGCTGTGGAGCAGATAAGATCTTTGTGTATTCCCTAATGAGTGCATCCCTTCGTCTTATTTCAGGAGGAGCGATATTACACAGCACCGGGAGCCAGGGTACAGGAGTTTGCCATGAGTGTACCACTAATGGCTCTCATCGTCCTGTTTAGCTGGACGTCGATCTCTCTAACGTGCACACTATTTAACCACACGGGAGCACAGTACTCAGCAGTTGAATATACCAATGATAGAGCAGTTGTTCGCAGAACTTGTGCGTTAGCTCCCCATGTGGAGCCAGCAAGGTTGATGGACAATGTTAGTCCTGGTTCTCACCTTAGCTGCCGTTTTTTGTAAGTGGCTTTTAAACGTGAGAGACCGATCTAAAGTGACTCCCAGATACTGTGGGTGGTCATTATGTTTCAACTCAACACCGTTGAATACGATTTCAGCTTTTGGTTGGCCAGTCTATTATTCAAGTGGAAGCAAGCAACCTCAGTTTTTGTTGGGTTTGGACTTAGCTTCCAGGCTTCAAAATATTCACCGAGGGTCGTGAGGTCATTTGTTAGTGTTTCCTCAGCTTGTCGAAAATGCTGGTGTTGGTATGCCAATGCAATATCATCTGCATATATAAACTTAAGGACCGAGTTACAGGAATGTCGGCAGTATACACATTAAAGAAAGAGCAGTGGGGCGAGCACTGACCCTTGTGGCAGGCCATCCTTTAGTTGCCTAAACGTACTTTCTCTGCGTCCCAGATATACTTTTATCATCCTATTGGAGAGCATTGAGTTGAGGAGACGCAACAAGAAAGGGCAAGGAATAAGGTCGTAAAATTTAACTAGGAGGCCTTTTCTCCAGACAGTGTCATATGCTGCAGTCAGATCTAAAAAGCCACGGAGGTTTTCAGTCTTCGCTCAAACCCATCCTCAATGAAAGAAGTCAGAGCTAAAACCTGGTCACAACAGTTGCGACCAGGCCTAAATCCAGCTTGTTCGACAGGGATGCTGGCATTGAGAATAGGGAGGATTCTGTTATAAATCAACCTCTCTAGCAGCTTATAACAAACACTTAAAAGAGCTATAGGCCGATAACTTTCAGGCAGTTTTGGATCCTTTCCGGGCTTCAGGATAGCTATGATCTTGGATTTTCTAAATATCCCAGGCATGTCGCCGGTTTTCAGAGTGGTGTTAAAAACTTCCAGAAGCCACTGTCTAGCCTTGTTACCCGAGTGTTTTATAAACTCCGGGAAAATGTCATCCAGACCTGCTGCTTTGCCAATTGGCATCGCATCAATCGCCACTTCCAGCTCGTCGTAAGTGAAGGGTCTAGAGACTTCCAAGGGTGCTTGCCGGCTCTCCTTTATCTCATTAAGCTTGAAATTAATTTTTCTGTCTGCAGACGTACGCACAGGTTTTGAAAGTACGGAGAGGCGTTTTGCAATTTCACGAGGGCTAGGCTGTGAGGCATCGTGTTTTTCACTTGATTTACCAGTGGAGAGTTTCCTGAGTAGAGACCAAGCTTTCCGACTACTTTTGGTGAAGTTCAGGTTCTCGACAGTTTTCACCCACTTCTCTCTCCTGGAGTTGTCGAGAGAGTTAAGTAGTTGGTCAGCTACATCTCTGTCAGCAGTGTCTGTAAACTCACTGTAAAGATCTTCGCACTCTCTGCTCCATCCTGGTATGTATTCTTTTCTAAAACCTCTTGGGATTGTCGCCTTAGCGGAAGACAGGACAAGACGTGTGAACCGATCATAGTTTTTTATTTTAGAGGGGATGAACCTGATGCCGCTATCAAGCCTTGATGAGAAGGCCTCCCACTCAGCTTTATTAAAGTTCCATCTAGGCCGAGGAAAAGATCTCACTAGTGGAATTTGCATTCCCACTGATATTATTACAGGCCTGTGCTGAGAGTGGGGGAATGCACCTAGGACCATCCTGGAAGTAGGCACGGGTGTTGCTGATGGTTCACGGGAGCAAAAGCACAAGTCTGGAGAGTACCCACGCCGCCATCGGGCTGAATGGAAGGTGTGTGGGTCCTTGGCATTATATACCAAGAAAAGGTTGTTATTTTCAGCCCAGCTTGAAAGACGAGTGCCGTTGTCATCATCGGACGAGTATCCCCACTGGGTATGATGACTGTTGAAGTCACCTACATATACCACAGGATGTTCAAAAGTTGGGAGAACTGTGTCTGACCACTGGGTGTTTGGTGGTTTGTAGACATTAACAATAGTAGTCGCAGACACCTTAACAGCAACAACAAATATGTTGTTATCACAACTTTTGTGGGAGACTGATACGTCGTCTATGTCGTGTCTAACGTACGTCGCCACTCCGTAGACCCTGTGACCTATTTCCTCCACCAGCCTATATCCTGGGATGTTGCCCCTCGCACTGTTTTCTAAGTCTTCTGCGTGTGTTTCTTGCTGTGCGAGGACATCGACCTCATTTTCAAGCAGCACCTTGCTGAGGCAGTCACTTTTAGATTTGCTCAGACCCTCTACGTTAAAATGACAAACATTTAAAACACAGCCTAAATTTCTAAATTGGCCCTGGAAAGGGCCGTTTGGATTTTGTCTGGCAGCTGGCATAGCTGAGAGATCACTGTGTGTGACAGTTCAGCTGCCAAAGTTGTTGTTCGTTTAGCACCACCCGGGGAGTACGTGCAACTTTAATGGAATGCTGCGGACGCGAACAACATCATCCCCAATGTAGGTATTTAAACGTATTGTTACGGGCTTACGGGTTCTAATCAATAACACTTGGCGATTTCAACAACTAACGATAATTTATTACAAAATAGATTAATTTACAGAGATGCAAATTTATGCTAAATACCTAGCTAAACCTATCTAATTCCTAACTAGCTACAGATTTACAACTAACTATCTAACTTACAGGGTTTTTACAGAGAGTGTCCTATCAATACAAATGCGCTAGCACTATCACTATAAATGTCACTGGTTACTCTGTCACAATCACTGACACAGTTCACAGTTCACTATTCACACGCGGACACAGTCGCACTGTCACGGGTCGAGAGACGCACTGACGTCGACCTCACGCGCACTGGTTATCACTGACTGACACACTGACTGACTCTGACTGACTGGGCTGCTCAGGTAGGCCTTTTATCCCAAACGGCTAGGATCATTCTCGAAGCCGGACGCCTCCAGACGTTTCGGGACCTCCACTGTATTCGCCGCGCCATTCACGTCAGGGTTGTTTACACTGTCGCCGCGGCGGTTGACCTGCCCCGTCGGGTCTGGAATTTTCTCGACGGCGCTTCGAGCCGATACGGGGGACTGTTTCTGGAAACTGTTCCCGACGGGCCGTAACACTACCCCCTCCTCAAGACTGTTCTGTCCCAGAACAGACTCTGCCTTGCCGTTACTAGAGCTGATCCTGCATCCAGCTCTCCAGGGGTTGAACATGCAGACATCGACGGTGATGTTGGTTCCAGCGAAGATTTCTTCAATCATCTTTCTTACAATCTTCCAGTCCAAACCGTCGTATCCACTTCCTAACTTGGGAATTGCCAGTTTGGTCTCCTTCAGGCGTAGGAGCTTTTCCCGCAAATCCTCAAGACTCTTCCTGAGGGAGAGGTATGAAGCTTTAGTGTTCGGTGTTTTCTTGGTGACCAGGTAGAACAGGTGTCTGCCATGTTGATTGAGATGGAGTGACTTGCCGACGGTGGGTCCTTGACGCTCGAGCTCTTCGGTTCCCCCAAACTTCTTCCTGAAGACGGTGGCTAAACCACGGAACATTCTCAAATCTTCAGCCACGCAGTGAGCCAGGGCATACTCTGTTGGTAAGTTGAATATATCCCTATATTGCGTCCTCATCACTCCATACCCACGGTTGTTCAGGGGCTTCGACATTCCCTTTTCAAGGGTCGGATGGTGTTATGCGGAGGTTCCTGATTTGTTGTTCCTCTGGTCTGTCATGGTCTCCTTTGTACGGGGCAAGTCTGTTAAAGTGAACAATCTTCGGTTTTCCCTTTGGTAGCTTTTGTATTCGGTAGACTACATCGTTTATTCGACTTATGATCGTGTATGGGCCTTCCCAAGAACTTTGCAGTTTTGGCGAGTACCCACGTCGCCTCCGAGGATTGTGAAGCCATACCAGAGTTCCAGGTTCGAAACCTCCCTTCTCGGCTTTTATGTCGTATCTCTCCTTCATTATGTCACTCGCTCCAAGGACGTTGAACCGGACTTTCTCGTGAATCTCATCCATCCGCTTCCGTAGATTAGAGACATAATCTTCACCAACCACTTCTTCATCCGGTTTGAATCCAAACTGTAGATCACATGGCAGGCGCAGTTCTCGGGCAAAAACCACACTGGCCGGGGTCTGTCCGGTGGTCTCATTAACAGAGCTACGGTAGGCTAGCAGGAACAGATGCAGGTATTGGTCCCAGTCTCGCTGATGTTCAGAGACAACCTTTGACAAGTATCTTCCTATAGTCCTGTTCATACGCTCCACCATGCCGTCAGACTGTGGGTGAAGAGGTGTGGTTCTAGTCTTCCGGATGCCAAGAACTTCACACATTCTGGTAAATACAGCCGACTCAAAGTTTCTTCCTTGGTCTGAATGAAGCTCCAAAGGGACTCCAAATCTGCTAACAAATTCCTTGACCAAGACGTCAGCAACCGTGATTGCTTCTTGATTTGGGAGTGCGTAAGCCTCCACCCATTTGCTGAAGTAATCCATGGCCACCAGAATAAATCGGTTTCCTGCGTCTGAGACAGGAAACGGTCCAGATACATCAATAGCAATCCGTT